>JAQPPZ010001945.1:1200000-1800000 GCA_028583015.1 Wollemia nobilis
TTAAGGTAATTTTAAAATTAATCAAATCAAATTTATAATCTTAAAATGAAAATAAAAAGAGAAATAAAATAATAAAGCAAAACTAAAGTTGTTAGACTTTTATCTTTTCTATAAAAAACAATAATAATAATAAATAAATAAATAATATATATATGAAAGAGGAAAAAAATAAAAAAGTAAGCATGATATAACTCTTATTTAATATTTTTTATCTTTATGTAGTTTAATTCAATATTAGTCTTAGGTGAAATAATGCTTATTTCAAAATTTATTTTTTATGAGGTCTAATTCAATACGTTTCTTCTTATGCATTCAAGATATGATGTTTTGGAGAGGAAACCTAGCTAGCTGGTGAGATCCTCGAGACCAGCGTAGAGTTGACTCCTGACACCATAGCAGAGGGTTGGTACGATATCCAAATATAACACAATGCACTGTGGATATGGTTTCTCGGGCATCAACGTAGATAGCTTGGTAGCAAGGATAGTTTGGTAGCATTGTGGGCTATCAACAGTGATGTGGATAGATGCAGTGATTAAGGTATAACATGGATGTCGAAGCATTCACATATCAATGTAGATAATACCAGAATGAGGATTGGATAAGAAAATAGATGATAATATGGATGAGGCTAGATGATATGGCACTCAGTGGCACAAGAATATGGACTACCTCATGGATGCAGACTCACATGGGAGACTGCCAAAATACTAACAATGATAATAATTAGAAGGTGTAACTATGATTCAATCTATTTTGCCTACAGTGGATATCATCAATGGTGCGAGTGGTGAGACACTAATGAGGATGGATGAGCCTGGCGGTGATGTATATTTGGACTAGGACTCGACCAGTGGACACGTACCTGAAATAGATGTAATTGTAAATATATCGTGTTAGGTGGTAGCCACATCAGTATGGGTGAGGTAACCATTGGGGAAGGAGTGTAGGGAAAATTGTAATCCCTATCGCATGCATCAAACAAGTGGTAGTCTACGCAGACATACAGGGTGACCACCAGGCTCATACAGAGCCAGGGTGTTAATTTTTAACAATAATGTGTTATTAGTTAGATGTCATAGGTGTCTTAGCAGTGGGTGTCATGGTAACAGCTTCATAGCAGTGAACTCATTAAAATGGGGATATTTATGGTTGATATTGGTCAGATAGTAATAGTGTCTATAGAGGAAACTCTTACTTATAGGAAGTTGGTGGATAGGTATTCATCAATGACCAAAAATAGCATATCAGATAGACATGATCAGGTATCCTTCTAGTGTATGATTAAACATTGTAGCAGTATGGTACGATGTGATACAACAGTGACATGACGAAGAGCAGGTGTCGATGAAGACAACCTGGATTAGGACTTCGATGAGCAACATGGACCATTAGTTTGGGTTCGGACTCAGATATTGTAACTCGAAGTTGACATCGGATGATCATGATCATGTGCTGGGGGATAGTGCAGATGATGTGGACTAATAGATCAAAAAATAAAATAAAATAAATAAATAAAACCAATGTAGGCGGATGTAGATATGGATGATAGTGATGATAGCAGAATACCAAGGCTAATGGGCACAGAGTTACCATCGATCTGGTTTGTTGAAGTTTGTATATTTATCAAATCATGGGTGATACCACAGGCTCTCCAACCAAACCATCTTATTAATATAGAGGTATCATTGACAGTGCAGAGGGGTGAGCAGGTGTAGCCTACACAGGTAGTTTAACAACATATGACGAAGGTGGATAGATTATTTGACATCAAGTTCCTTTGCACCATATTTATTTATATATGCAACATTTATATTTACTCACCAATCTAGAGATCACAAATCTCGTGTCGGGTATCCTATACTCTGGCTATATGGTAGTCATATTATTTGCTATTTTCTTATTTTGAAAACCATGAGCAATGCTCTCAGAGATGTGTGCACCAAATGAAGATGACTTGGATAACCATGGTGGATTTCTTCGAGTGATACGAATTGAGATACTAATATGGACATAACTGAGGGAACACAAGAATGCGGCTGATATGGGCATCACTATGGACGTAAAGGATGTAGCAGTGGTCATGGAGTTTGTTTCATGACACTGTATAGGGAAGAAAGACAGATGGGGAGAATTTCATTGCCTATTAGGTATATACAAAAGGAGCAGGATTAATACTTAATCATTAAATACAAAAGATAAAGGGTGTGGCATAGCATGCAATGTCATTTTTTTTTGTTGTATTTAGCCGTACTCGACCATTTTAAAAGCCACGTTTCATAAAGTCATAAGAATGGAAGAGAATATATCAAGAGGCATGGAGAAAATTTTAATGAATATAATGTCATTACAAATTGGGAATACGTTATTTCAATGTAAATATTAAAACAAAGCAAAGAGGAAACATTTTGAAAGCCCAGTAAAATGAGGGAAATGAAACGAAGGTCCAGGACGCCTTGTAAGTAGAATTGGAAGATAATTTTTTTAAGTGTTTTGGTCTAACTGTTTATCTTTCCCTTCTATGATTTTTTAGTCTTATAGATAGTGTTTAATGCAGTTTAATGGTTTCACCATGGAATGTTTAGAAACATGGAATTTATTTTTTTTCTTATAATATTGCACCTAGTTTATTTTGAACTGTGCGAATGCAACTTTGATTAAATTAGGTTACATTCAAAAATTCTCACATCTCTATTTTTGTAGGATACGGTAGAGTTATACTGGTAGTAGTTTATTTTTTAATATTTTTAGTATTTACTTTTGTTTTTTTATTCTTTTTACTTTAATGTATTTATGTTTCTTCCAAAGCATTATCAAATACTCAGAATCTCAGGGTTTCATTTTATTCATAAATTCAACTAGGGGATTTTGCAGTCACTAGTCATCCAGGTAATTAGTTTTAAAATGCATTAAGGTAGATAATTACTTGGACATATTTTCACTTCAAGGATTAAAATGAACTCATTCTGCACAAGTTTCAACACTCATTAAAGATCAAAAAAAAAAAATGTGCTCAAAGGGAGGGTCTACTAACCTATAATTTCACATTAATGCTCATATAAAATGAAGTGGATCTTCCACAGCATTTCCTAACTTTCACAGTTTAATCTGAAGTAAAAGGAATCCACTAACATGATTTTTAGGGATAAGTCACATTAATCCAAAGATAAAAGAAATTAGGAGCAGCCTCATTCATCATTTATTTTTGCATATAAGGGAAATCAAGCCCTTTTAATCAAAGAACAATAAAAGTATCACAAAAATCACATAAATCGCAAGTCCCTTGTTAACAGTTTACTTGCAATCACTAAGGTATTTTTAGCATTAAGTTTATACAGACTTACATATTTGCATATATTTTCAAGCATATCTTTGTTTATGCTCAAAGGAAACTTGAGTAAATTTCATATTTCTTTGCAAGAGAAGGTTTTCATTTCAATACCCTGACTGTGATGGTAATTTTATAATTGGGTAAAATTACCACTCAATAGGTACCTATGGTGACCATGGTAGCATGTCCAGTAGTTGAGGTGGAGGAAGAGTAAGCAAGGACCATCAATTATAAAGTAGAAGGGATTGTAGGGGCTATTAAGATAGTGAAATTATTCATCATAGGATTATGATGGGGTTGTGAGATGACCGAAAGTGGACTACGTATCATGGGGTACGATGGGGGATAAAGTGGGATATATGGAGGTGTAGGTTGAAGTGGGGATTTATTTGAGTAGGTGTAAATGATAGCTACGAAGGAAGGAGGGAAGCTATGGGGAAGAGGAGCAGTATATGGAGGATAGGGTCTAACAAAAGGAGTAACGAGAGAATAGATAGTCAAAGTGGAAGTGGGGTAGCTATGTGAGGGTAAGTAGGTGGAAGAACATGAGAATTGTGTAGAATATGAGGGTGGGTGATGGTTCTGAGTAGTAGGTGAGGGATGGGCCACCAATAGGATGGATGGGATGCTTTGAAGAGGGGTTGGTTGAGAAGAAGAAGAAAAATTTTGGGTAGGTGTAAGGGCTATATGGGTAGATGGTAGGGTAGTTTCATGTGGGTGAGAGACCAAATGGTAATATTTAAAGGTATCTTCATCTACAAAAATACAATGGATGCATCCCTCATGAATATAATTGAGACAATGATGTAAGTTAGAGCGTATGCACAGCATATCCCATATCCATGGTCTCCCAAGAAGCGCATTGTATTGCATTTCACCTTCAAGAACATGATATAAGTATGGATGGCCTTCACTCCCACTTGGATTAGTAGGATGACAATACCAATTGTGGAACATATTGCATCATTGAAGTCCCATAGGGTGAACGTCGAGGTAACTAGTTGAGAGGAAGGAAGGTTCAGATGTTTGAGGATAGCAAAAGTGATGATGTTTATGGAAGATACCATGTCAACAAGAACGTGCTTAAAATATATGCCATCTACACAAGCCACAATATGCATCAATGAATAAAGTCCCTCTATTAGGAGTATTTTGATCTCATAGTCATAAAATTTTATAAATGGTGACATGCAGATCCATATGTTACTCATAAATTTGTCAAAGGTATTGGGGTCTTGAGTATGAAATTCTATGGACTTTAAAATATCCATAAAATCTTCCCGATGCAAAGGAGATTGATGGATAAGTTCATAGATTAAGATTTTAGTTGATATCATTTTAAGGTTGTGTGCAAGTTGACTCTTGAGGTGTAGGACTGATCGTGGTTGAGGAGGTGCAGCCTACACCCATGTAGGCAGTACATTTGATAGTGAATGCATGCTTGGAGGGTCATTTGGTTAGGATTTTCAATTAGGATAACATTTATTTTTGGTGATTATATTGATCATACCTGCAAACCTTTATAATATGGGACATTGTTTACATGATTAACTTGATTATGCATGGTTATAGAAGTCGATGCATCGTTATAATGTTGTGTAGTCCCATGTTGAGGAAAAAGATTTTGGTATACTCATTGGGAGGGACAAGAGGATTGTCCACTATGATATCCTCTATGTCGATCATGTCTTGTACTAAATTCTTAAATTATCGATAATCATTGATATCGTGACCCTTTTGGTGATGAAAAACACAAAAGTGATACTTCTTGTACCATTTGGGCTTAGTTTTTGTAGGATACTCTGGTCAAATTTTAGGTAAGGATACCACTTGTGTTTCATAAATATTTTGGAAAATTTTTGACAAGGGATCAAAGAGAGGAGTGAATTTTTTGGGTAGTCGATGAGGGCACTAGGGGTAAGTGGATGATTGGGAAGAAGAGGGAAAAGTGGTTGGTGGTGTGGAGTTCGACTGAGCTTGAAAATTTTGTGGTTGGGGTTGAGTATTAGGTTGAGGAGATGTTTTTGGAATTATCAATATTACTTGGTTGACTTGGGGATTTTGTGGTTGGTGGATATTATTGTTGCCTTTGTTGGTTTGTTGGGGTATTCTTTCTTTTTAAGTTTAAGCTTCGCTGCTTGGATCTTAATGTCTTCAATAATATTTTCTTTGAAATGGCATCTTCAAATGAGCAAGGTTGTTGAAGTTGTAGGGTCATGTTGATGTGTTTAGCATGGTTGCAGGAAAACAACCTTACTAATTCATAAAGAGGTAGTGAAAAGGTCAAGTCATTGAGAACATTCCTCCATCGAGTGACATAGTCATGAATTTGCTAGTCGTTGAATTGATAAAGATTATAGAGGTCGATCAATGTGGTCTTTTTCTTTATATTGATGGGAAAATGCTCCAAGAAGAGGTTAACTAATTTTTCACACGTATAGATATTGTGTTGAGACAAGATATTATACCAATCTAGGTTTGCTCCCCAAGGGATAATGGAAATTTCAGAGCATGAGGGGATCATTTTCACTTATTAAATAGTAAGCATTGATAAAATTTCTCACAAGCTCCTTATAGTCTTCTTTAATTTTGAACTTTTCAAATTTAGGTATCTCAAAATGAAAGGGACATGGCAATATAGGGACTGATGAGTGGATAGCTTGAGCCTGTAGTTGTCTAAGAGTAGGTTTTTGATACCCAGAACCAACCAACTACAACTCTAAACTATTAACTAGGTTAGTTAGTCTCTGAATTTTGGTTTGAGTCATGAGATAACTATTGAGGCTCAGTCAATGGGAAAAAATAGGTGACATCAAGCAAAGTATTATTATATGGGTATATGAATGAGGGGGATAATACAATTTAAGGGGTTGAGTGGTAAGATGAGCTTGAGGGTTCTGCAATGAGGAAGGAGGTTGTTTATTAGGTGGAGAACAAGGGTGTTGAGCAACTTGGGATTTAGGGAGGGGGGATATTGGTAGTATGGTTGTGTCATGGGCATTTCTAAGGGGAGGTTGATAATGTGTTTAGGAGCTTGAGGGGGGTTGGTGGTAAGCGGATGGAGGGTGATATTGGGAATATGGAGGTTGATGTTGTGTTAGTGGAGGTTGATGTTGAGAAGGTGGAGGTTGATATTGGGAATATGGAGGTTGATATTAAGAAGGTGAGGATTGGGATTGTGTCGATGGCCACTAATAGGGATTTGTAGGATGAGGTGGTGGTGGATATATGGTAGGGGGTACAGAAGCCCATGAAGGTTTCACGACCCATGGAGGAATTTTATTAATATGCTATTTGTATTATGATAGCTAGTTTTAATGTTTGATGTGTTTGTATAATATTAGTTTCTATCAAAATAAAATGATGCTACATACATTGATTACTTGCAGGAATAGGTATTCTCACAGGTGTAAGAATGACCACCGAGAGATGAGAAGGGAAATGATGACAAAGACAACTCATTGGGTAAAGCTCTTGTTTCTGTCATCACTAGTTACCTCCCTGATGGTGGTGTTACCTAAGGAAGTACTCTAAAATTCCTGTCACTTAAAGGAAAAATGGTGATAGGAAACAATGGGCATATGCATCGAGTGCTTGTATGCCATTTGTGCAAAATATAGTTGGTTGCATAATTAATTTGCATAAGGGAATTCCACCTTGGAAATGCATATTGACACTTTAATATTTTTAATATATGTTTTTATGCACACAAATTAAGCATTCTCTAGAGTAGAGATTAATTGTTTTGTGAAGAACACAAGATTATACTGAGAGGGGGGTGAACAGTATAAGACCACTTTTTAATTTTCTTTCCCAAACAACATTATCCAATATAATAAATGGAAATATCAATATCAATAATCAAAGCAATGCACAAATCATCACACATAATAGAGACACTAATTTAATGTGGTTCACCCATTGTGGGCTACTCCACGGAGAAAATATTTTACTAAAAATTTCTCAATCAATCTCTTGGGAATCATTTCCCTATTATAATGTTTATGGACCTCTGTCCAAAGGAGACACCAATCCCTTTAATCAAGTTCATGGATATCTATCCATAGGAGAACTCCTTTCTCCTCTTGCTCTAGTTGGTGATCTTCTAGAATAATTGTTGTCCCCACTACTTTGGCTAATGGATCTCTATCCACTGAAGATACCTATCCTCACTACCCTGGCTAATGGATCTCTATCCATAAGATACTATCATCCTTTGTACTTTATCACCTTCCAAAGATGTCTCAAATCTATACTAAACTTCGTCCTTTGGTATAGCATAAATCTATCCTCAATCTCTGTCTTTGGTCTGGCACAAACCTGTCCTCAAATCTACACCAAACTCTATCCTCAATCTCTGTCATCTGATCTGCACTAAACATAGTCATTCGGTCTAGCACAAATCTATCCTCAATCTATGTCCTTTGATCTGCACTAAACATAGTCCTTCGGTCTAGCACAAATCTATCCTCAAGCCTTAACTCAAGGCTTGACTCAATCTAAAGTCAACTCTATTAGATCTGCCATAAACCTTAACTCAAGGTTTTAACAAATCAATCAATCAAATTTGCTCCCAAGTCTTCTCAAAGGTTTATCTCAAATATGACTTGTACTCTTCCACAAAATCTCACACCAATCTATCCTCAAGTACTCTTTAGAACTTGTCCAATATACTCAATAATTTCTCACAAGAACTTATCCAAAACTGCTCTCAATCTATATTGTAAGCTTCCACAAAATCTTACCCAAAATTCTCCACAAGTCTTCTCAAATACTTGCATCAAATATGCTCAACAAGTCCACACTAGAACTTATCCAATCTCATAGAAACATAAATAGAATTGTTAGAGACTCAATATGATCTATACTCATAACAATGCTCAATCAATTTCAATCGCTCTTTTAGAAACATACAAAGAATTTTTAGAGACTCAATATGCTTCACATTCACCTCAATGCTCAATCACTTTCTCAAATAAATTCAAAATATAGAATAGTTTGTTTTATAGAACTTGAACAATCACTTCACACATCCATTTGACTAGGCTCAACCAACTCTACTCAACCAATCACTCAATGAAACAATCCTTACTTGCAAACCCTAGTCCAAGCATATAAACCTTCACTCAAAATGTTTCAACAATGCTTATCAACCAATCTCACATAACAATGATACTCATGTTCTTTTCAAATCCTAGTTCAAGTTCTTCACTCAACCAATGGCTTCAAAAACAATGCTTATAAGACAATCTCACATAACAATGATACTCATGTTCTTTTCAAACCCTAGTTCAAGTTCTTCACTCAACCAATGGTTTCAACAACAATGCTTATAAAACAAGGTTTTAACAACTCTTTATTCTAGAAAACCTTGAAGCATTAACTCAACACACTTAATAAGGAAATAAAATTAAATCCTTTTCACTCCAAACTTATTTTCTAGAAAACCAACCAATCAACTCAACTATGGAAGAATGTGCTCATACCTTTTTCTTGATAATGAAGGAACCTCTAAAATCTGCCACAACCACAAACACCTCTTTGCAAAGCTCAAATGAGTTAGAAGACACTAAGATATCTCAAAGATACAATGCAAATATCAAAACACACATACACCTTATCACTCCATCTTAAAGAAAGCATCCATCAACATATACAAAAATAATTGACCAAATACACCTTATAATCTCCCAATAAAATAATATTCAATACCAAGGATAATATCAATGCAATCTCCTTTTCAAAATAACTAAATGGCAAGAAGTCCTCTCAACACTTTAAATTTCCAATACACCAATGTGACACAAATACTTTATTCAATAATAAAGCTAACTTCCTTATTCCTCCAATTTACCAAAAATAATGATCAATTAAAAACCTTTTAAAACAACCCTTTTAACTCCCTAAGACCTCATGTCAAACCTTAGGCAATATAAAAATTATATTCAAAATTTATTACCTTTGCCTTGGAGGAATTCGAACTCACGACACAACCTCAACCGGCACCCTAGTCGCGGCTCCAACCGCCGCGTGAGCTAGGCGCTTGCTTGGGGAGTAAAGAGCACCACGTGTTCTATAACCTTCCTCGACTCACCTATGCAAAAATGTGTGTCACTTCCTTTGGTGCTTCCAACACAAGAACAACCAACAAAATAATTATGCCATCATGATTCGATCGTAGGTCACTCTATGTCCAAACACTCTAGTCGTTGTCCACTTGCCACTAGGCCACGCTGCCCAGATGGCTCTTACAATTCGATGCTCGTCGATTTATCCTTATTCGTTGGTGCTCAAAACAATGTTCTCTTCTCTTTTTCGCACAAGTTCTCAACATGATTGCATGCATTATCATTCGATAAACGGATGATTAAATTCCTCTAAGGCATAGTGTTTTTATATTTATTTCCTCCTTCACACATAAACGTCGGTGCTTCGAGTTTTCTTCAAACTTTAAATTTCGGCACTTCGATTTTTATCTTATTAATTTATAAATTATTTATAATTTAAATTTTATAAATTAATTTTTACATCCCTTTGGATTTATTAAATCCTTCTCTCATTTTACAACTTTGTATAAATAACATTTATTTATAAAATTTAAATTCAATTTGAACTTAAATATTTTATAAAATAAATATTAAAACCTGCTTTAGCTTTTCAACAAGCTTCCTTAGATTTTTATGAAAAACCTTTTATTTTTGCTCACCATTGGTTTTAATAAAAACCCTTCTAACATATGCTTCCACATAATATTAAAAATATTATGAAGCCCTTTTGCCTTTAACCTTTGCATTGTTCCTCTTAATATTTTGACATCAATGGTAGCTTATTCCTTGACATCAATGACAACTTTGTTCTTTGACATCAATGACAACTTTGACTCAAAATTTCCAACATTTTGAACATGCTTATTTATTTTGGTTTACTCTATTTTGGAAAAGAAATTAGGTTGTTTGTTCTTTTATGAGCTTGTCCAAATTTTATAGGACAAAAATATGAAATTACTACCTTATAAATTAAATATTACATCTTTCCTACACATGGCAACTTTGGGATGGTTGTACTAAGGTATGAGACTCTCCTCTTATATTTAATAGTCCTAGTACTTATTGCCCATGCTCTCAATAGTATTAGTGCCCTTAGAGTGGGGGGCATAGGACATATAACCAACCTATACCTTATCTCTAGGGAATCCCTTTTGTATTAAAATATTATATTCTGAAGAAACTTGCATGTGAAGGGAAAAGAAATAAAAGTAATAAAATAATGTAGAGCATATTCCTGTAAGAAAAATAAAGTGTTATAAATAGCCATGAGGGTTGAGAAAAATGGGGCATGCTATGCTATGTCTTGTGAAGTTTAGAGAAAGGCTAGAACGAGAATCGAAGTAATGCCTTCAAGCTCATTGGGTTTGTGGCTTTGCATAAATCCCAGGTGTGAGAGTTTCCACTTATCTTTTATTACTTGCACTCCATATATTTCTTCTTTGCTAAAATGATACTTTTGATGTGTTGTGTGATCTGCACGCATTTCTTAACTTTAAAGGAGGATTCATATTAATATTTGTATGGAGATTTATAAGCTAGATGCTATCTATTTTATAGTGGATATTCTACCACTTGGATACTAAGCTTATGATATTAGTGCATGTTTCTTTATAGAGCTATGTGTACTACTGTTAGTTCTTCCCTTTTTGGTTAATTAGACACAAACAGTCTAGTGAGTCTACCTTATGTGGAGTTAAGAAACCATCGACTCTCATAAGGGATGTATATTATATGATTACCAATAATGCCTAAGAGTATAACTGCTAGCTAAGTATTACTTTTTTGGCTATCATCGCTTCCTAAGCCGCTTAATATTTGTAGATACCTTTGTTTCTCCTCAACCAATATGCTTCATCGGGTTGTAAGTTAGGAACTTATCATATGCCATGTTAGAGATCCAAGCGGAGTTTATGGAGAATGTTTTATTGTGCTAAATGTGGCCTTAGTAATCTGACTATGAAATACCTAGAGTTTCCAGCTAGCTGGGATTTGAAAACTCATAACTTTTGGTTGGATTTCTGATTTTAGACCTTCCTCTCTCTATACTCAGCCTATGATTTTGTGATCTACTCTTCTGATAGAAGCTCATCCCATCCTAAAATTGTTTCCTCCCTGACTGTAGCATGAGTTGACAAAATAGTATTTATTTTGGTTCGTCAAAGCAATGTTTTTTTGTCTTTCATTTCAATATCGATGTACAGTAATGTTAGTAGGCAAACCTCACTATTGCGAATGCATTAGAACACTGAATCATGGTCAAACCATCTTCGGGAGGATGACGATGCATTTTCTTCTCTTCCCATATCTATATGGCGATGTATTTATTCACTCAGCCTGATATAAGTAAAGTTTACGTACCAATATGTCATAATCATGTCTCTTCCTGTCATAATTTCTTGTATCTCAAACATGGATAATGTGATATGTCGTTGTGAGGGGTTTCCAAGTTTCATATGTGTGTACAGTCACCTCCTTATGAATTCCATTCATGATAGTTGTGGGGTTGTCCCCATAAAACTCATGTCAAGAACACAATAGGACGTAAAGTAATGTAGGGATGTAAATCTCTTCGTAGGAGACATTCAGAATCTGTGCAAACCTTAAGATATTTAGTGACCTTATCAGTGCTTCAATTAATATTCATCATGGTAATGATAAAATCAATTCAAGGCTACCTTGACTATTATATTATAGTCGTATGAAGTTTCAAAAGTAAAGATAAAAATATTTTAAACTAGCCCTTTCATTTTAGATACTTTATTTTATGAGAGCTTCGTTTCAATTTTGACCTTCCTTTCTCTATGTTTTTTAGATAGTCTTGGATTCCAAAAGTATGATTGTTGAATGTTTTATATTCCCTCCTTTGAGCATAGTATGTAAGAATAGAGAAAGGGTTGGGATAGGATTGTATGTATGAAACATGTTTAATAGTAGAATGGTTATTATTACTTTTACAAAAGGTCTTGTTAGGTATAAAATTTTACTTGAATATTTAAGAGAAAATTATACATTTTAAAACTTGTAAATGGATATAAGTACTAGAAGGTTTCTTCTAGCTTTTGGGGACTAGATTGGTGTCCATCCCTTGGAAGGAGGTATGGAAATCATTCCTATATTTTGTTATGAACCCAAACAAGTGATAATCCATACTTTGTATGATGTCCAAGATGATTAATTTATTATCATGAGATATGCAACTAGCAAAAGTTATTGATACATATATGCATTTAAATTAGAAAAAATATAGATTGCTTGTGCTGCATTGGCATACTCTACATTCGAGTTGTCTTGATCCCTTAAAAAAAACTCTCTCACATCATGAAGATGCAAGAAAACCATAGAAGTACCAGACCACCAATGTTGAAGACTACATCATGGATCATATTGTATAAATATATTTTGAGATGTACTCATTGTAATTTTGTATGGCTTAAATGTATGAGCCAAGCTATGTAATATTTGATATATTTCTATTGTTTTTTGTATATAGAAAGGAATTATTTAAACTGATGTAATTACCTCAAATGGATAGTAGATGAAGAGAGTATTTGGAAATTTGATCAAATGAAATTATCTTGTGCAAGCTTGCTAGCATTTTTCATTATATGTTATTGATCATTTTTGTAATTAGATATTATTTGTATGGATGCTTATTTCAAGCTATGGTAATATATGCATAGTGATCTTTGGTTGATCATAAGAATAATTTCCTTTGAATACGGTAGTGTAGAGGGAACTTTATGAGTAATCTACACAACAATGGAAGTAAAACCGAGACTCAAAATATATGAACTAAAACCCACCACCACCAAAACTATCAACACCTTGATGATAAGAGATTTATAATAATTCTTAAGACGAATAACCCAAATTATATGTAAGTTTCCATAATAAGCAATAGATTATTGGTTACTCCTAAGACACTAGCCTCTATTGGTAGTATGGAGAAATGGAGAAAGGAATATCTTTGGTGAGGTATTGCTCTCATAAATG
Source organism: Wollemia nobilis (assembly GCA_028583015.1). Classification (NCBI taxonomy): domain Eukaryota; kingdom Viridiplantae; phylum Streptophyta; class Pinopsida; order Araucariales; family Araucariaceae; genus Wollemia; species Wollemia nobilis. Next base: position 1,213,372 of record JAQPPZ010001945.1, read on the forward strand.
GTTGATTAAACCAAAATCATGTCCTTTGCCATGTGGCAAATGTATGAAGGGGACATAGCCATTGTATGTTGTTATTCATATACCATTATAGGATGGTAGGATGGTGTTGTAGGGGGTTGGTTATCCTACTCACAATTGGTTTAAAAGGAATTGTAGAAGTTGGTGCTTCTATTTAATTAATCTATTGTGATTCGGGCTACTTATGTCTTGATGGGAAGATCTTGTCTTAGATCATTATTATAACTTTAACTTATCGCAAGGTGGACAAATATGAGCCTTTTAAAAAAAAATAGTAGATGTGTAGTGACAATTGGGGTTGTTACAGAAGGGGATTGAGTGAAGTAAGAAGTTTGGTTGGATTGAGGAGGATTAAAAGGAGTAGAGACCAGATGTTGAGGGGGTTGTTGAGGAATAATGTTGTGTGAGGGAGGAGGTTGTTGATGACCATTGGGATGTGTTTGCTCTAAATATGAATAATTGTAAGGAGGAGGTTAAGAAATAGAAGAATTAGTAGTATTCCCGCCAATATAGGGAAGGGTGGTGGAGGAAGGAAAATTGGTAAAGAAAAGAGTTTTGTTAAGTGATGTGGATAGGGGTGGTGGGTAAGAAAACTAAAAAGAGGTTGGAGGGGTAGAAGTGGGATAAGAAGCAATATGTATTTAAGAATTAGAAGGTTGATTACAATAAATGGAAGTATATGAGGGTGGGGTAGAATCAATAGTATTATATGAAAAAGAAGCGATATTATAGAAATAGGGGTGCTTGGTATTAGTGGTGATCAACAAAACTCCAATAGTTTGGATGGTAGTAGGAAGAGAGAAAATAAATGGGATATACGAGGCTAGAGGATGGGTTTGCTCGTGGGATAGAAACATGAATGAATGCTCAGGCACACAGATCAAAGTAAAAGTGAGTTGGGATGAATTAGGTGGAAGGGGATATGGTATTGTGTGGTGTTTCAAGCCAAGGGATGGGGGATGTGAGGGGGTTCCCTCACTAGAGGTTTTACGTGGAGCGGTATGTGTGATCACGTGATATGCATCATATTGGTGGTGGGTGTCTCTTGGCCATGAGGTATTGTGACTAATGGATAGGGTGTGAGGTGAATGATGAGGCGTGTCCTCTAAGTGATTTGGACGGTTTACCAACAACTAAGGGATTTTATCATAATGCTCCATGGAGGTACGTGCTTGATATTTGGCTTAAATTTGGGTCTAGACCATAAAATTGTTGAGGATGGGATAGAATGTAAAGGAGTGGATAGGATAAAATTAGGGATCTATAAACTTACCCTAGGTATGACCATCTCATAGCTGACGACCATAGTTGTCAACTGTCTGATGTTATATGGCCACCATTTTTAACCATCAAGGGTCAAATGACTAACTCTAGAGATAGGTTACAAAGGAGACAAAGGCGGGGACAAGTGGGCAAAAGGTGAAATGACTATGTAGGGGTTTTTTGATGGCTTTGGTGGTGGGTTTTTAAGGTTTTTATGAAATAAGTATGCTATCTATACAAACAAAGAAATAAACAAGAAAAAAAACAATCAATGAGGATGATGTTTAAGTGAGTGTGGCTTTGTTGTTTTATTGATTGTTTTTGTTTTTGTGTGTTTTGATGTAGCCTAGCCCTAGATTCTACAAAAAGGGTGGGTATAAGGTAGTATCTATAATAGTATGTTTATGCACTCTCCTCTATGATTAGTACACAAATGACTAAAAATGTCTTCCTAGGGCGGGGTTGGATTTGGGTATCCTATGAGAAAAAAGATACCTCTAAAAGAGGTGGTGTTGTCTAGAACCTTCGGTAACCCAATCAACTTTTGCTTCACCCTTGGTTAGGCTCGGTAAATAATAATAATTGCACACCCATTGAATATTAGTTCGTGGGAGCAAGGACATCTAAACTTAGACTACCCCGAGTTGGTCCTAAGGGTAACCATTTTCTCAGTGATGAAGTCCAAGAAACTATACATTCTAAACTAGGGTGTCTAGGGGATCAACCAAAGGTTGGGGATGAATTCCAACATCACTAGTTGGTGTTACAAAATCGTGTAAAGTGTGTGTAATTTAGATGTTTTTTTTTGTTTTACATGTGTCATATATGCCTACTTGCAATGCATACCTAAATCTAACCCAAAATATGCAAAATACAAACGCAAAGAAGTACTAGTAATACGATGACCTATTGCTACCTAATGCAATCAATAAGAAAAGAAAATAGATGCCTACCCTAAGAATGAGATGCAACTAGTCTAGGAAAGAGTGATAAGGAAGTATACTAACCAAGAAATGAGAGGGGATATATCCTAGAAGAAAAGAGAAAAGAATAAAACCTATGCTAAAATTGAAGGAATAAAACTATGCGTAGGGAAGGAAGCAACCAATTCTATGGAAGGAGAAGAGAATCTATGATAAATAAGAGGAAAAGTGACAACCCTAAATTTGGAGGAATATGATAAGAAAGAGGTTTGAAGAACACAAGCTTATACTGAGAGGGGGGTGAACAGTATAAGATCAACTTTCACTTTTCTTTCCCAAACAATATTATCCAATATTATCAATGGCAATATCAATAGCAGTAATCAAAGCAATGCACAAATCATCACACACAAAGGAGACACCAATTTAACATGGTTCACCCAATGTGGGCTACTCCACGAAGAAAATATTTCTACTAAAATTTTCTCAACAAATCTTCTTGGGAATCAATTCCCTATTACAATGTTTATGGACCTCTGTCCAAAGGAGACACCAATCCCCTATGCTCTGATTTGTGGATCTCTCTCCACAGGAGAACTCTTTCCCCTTTTCTCTGGTTCGTGGAACTTGATCCAGGAGAACTCTATCTCCTCAACTAGTTCGTGGATCTCTCTCCATAGAAGAACTCTATCTTCCCAGCTGGTTCATGGATCACACTCCATAGGAGAACTCTTTCCCCTTGCTCTAGTTCATGGATCTCTATCCATAGGAGAACTCTTTCCCCTCTGCTCTAGTTGATGATCTTCTAGAATACTTATACCCCCACTACTCTAGCTTGTGGATCTCTCTCCATAGAAGACCTTTATCCCCACTACATTAGCTAATGGATCTCTATCCACTAGATACTATGTCCTCTTTACTCTATCACCTCCAAAGCTTACTCTCAACTCTATCTCAAATATACACCAAACTCTATCCTCAAGTCTAGTACAAATTTTCTCTAACTATGCTCACAAATCTACACTAATCTATCTCAAATCTATCCCCAAGCCTTAACACAAAGCTTGATCAATTCTATCTTAAATCTACCCCAAGCCTTAACACAAATCTTGAACAAAACATTAAATATGCTCAAACCTTACTCTAACACATGCTCAAAATAGCTCACAAGATATGCTCAATCAATCTCAAATCTTGCACACAATGCTATCAAATGCTTTGTCTAATCTTCAAAGTAATTCCTTTAACTTGAAGTAGTTTAGACATATTCTATCCAAAATTCATTTAACCTCTAGAACATATAGAGAATGATGTACTCTATCAAAAACTCAATATGTTCTACTCAATCATTAAGTCTGTCGCTTCCACATGTCTTACTTTTATTGCTCTTTTAAAGATAGATCTAGTCTAGCACATGACACCTATCTTCCTGATTTGCACATTCACTTTCAATATCACTCAAAACCAATGCTCAAGAGTTTCACACAATCATTCAACCAATGAAGCACAACTTGCTTACAAACCCTAACCAAGTGTTTCACACTTCTTCCAACAAAGAGCACAATGTAGGTCTCAAACCCTAACTCAAATAATTCATAATCTCTATCTCAAATGTTCTCAAAACATTCAACAATGAAGCACATAAAACTCACTCAAATATTTCCAACAATGCTTATCAAACAATCCTTTTCACTCCACCTTATGTTTCACAACATTCATTCCAACAAACACTTCAAACAAAGGATGATGTGCCCATACCTCTTTGCTTTGATGGAGATATATCTTCAAAACCTGTCTCACTCACAATCAATTCCTTTTGTGCCACTCCAAGGTTAGATAACAATAGTCTATCTCAAAACCTCCACATGAATATTCCCTCAACAAGATGCTCAAAGAATTCTGAAAATAATATTCTAGAATTCTTCTTTAGTTTTCATGGACAATGCAAAAACTCTCTCAACAATTTCTCCTTTTTATAAAACAAGAATTACAATCAAATAACAAGACTCTTACACCTTTTATCTCCACTCTTTCAAAATAATTTTCACTCCAATTTATTTTCAAAGATAAAAGAATTACAATGATACATAAACCAACTACACACTTATCACTCCAATCTCATAAAATAAATGCCATTCAAACCTTTAAAATAATGCAAAAATATTTCTCCTTATATCTCCTAAGTTTCAACTATAGGTCAAATCAAATATCATCCACCAAATATTACCATAGCCAATAACATCAATAGCGCATACCTTATAAACTCATCATGGTGCATACCTTTACCAAAAAAATTAATTGCTTTGTCACAGATGGGAATCGACCCTTCGACCTCTACTCACCAAGTGCAGTGCTCGACCGCTTGTGCTAGCCAAGCGGTTGAGACTAAACTTTAGTCTCACCACTTTATACTCGCCGCTTCCAATCTTAGCTAAAAATTAAAACCTTCAACCGATGCTAGGGGGAATCGAACCCCGAACCTTCCTTCTACCAATGACCAATGTAGGACCCACCTGCCGCTTGGGCTACCAGCCCTTGCTGCACCAAAAGTGCTTACCACTTTTACTTAACCCTTTGCCTTCATTCGACGAATGAGAAACCTCCATGTTTCTCTTCTTCCCTTCATTCGATTTCATTCGCATGCGCATAGAATTCCAACATTCGAATACATTATTTAATTTTTGTTTCCTCCTTTTATATGCTCCAAGGTAACTTTAAAAACGTCGGCAGAAATAGATGCCTCCAATATTAAATTTGAATTTTTGGTGCCTTAGCCAAATTCAAATTTAATTATTTATTAATATAATATTTAACTTTAGGTTAAATATTATATTATTTAATTTAGTATTAAATAATACTTTTGCATGGGGTTTTCATCAATTATTTTTCCTTCTTTTTAATAAGCCCTTCTGGCTTAATTATTATAATATTTAAAATATTATAATATCTCCTTTTCTCTTTAAAACCATGGGGGTAATATTTTGTCTTCAACCTTTTAGCCAACCTTTTTGGTTTATAATATAAAATATTATAACCAATTATTTTACCACTTTGCTTGTACCAAAATGGACTTTGCCTTGCACCAAACACTTGACATCAATGACAACCTTATTACTCAAAATTTCCAACAATCTCCCCCTTTGTCATTGATGGCAACCCCTTTTTTTAAACCAATCCTTTTTCCAATTTTGCTCCCCTGAGAAACTGCTCCCCTTGACTGAATGCTCTCCCCCTTACTCAAATCTCTCCCCCTTTGTCATCAATGGCAAAGGGACTCCTTTGGGGCTAAATATAAGACTCTTAGCTCAGCCCCCTCCCCACCTCCTCTCCTTGAGGTGATTAATTTTGGGGTGGGAGTAAAACTACTCCCAGCATACAATGCTCTTTTCCTTTGTCAACCTTCTTTCTCAACATATCCTTTTGATTCTTTTGAATGTCCCTATTCTTGCTTGTCCCTGGAAATTCTGTTCTACACCACTTGGCCATATGCCCAACATTATTGCACTTATAACACTTAATGTTGTGGTTCCTAGAAGGTGCAAATATCTTGAAGTTCCTTTTGGTGAAGTCATACCCATTCCTATCATGAACCCTGCAATGAATTGCTTTATGACCAAAATGATTACAAGAGTAGCAATACCCTTGAAAGAGATGTCTATTATTGAAATTTCTCTTGGTAGAACCATATTCCCTCTTTCCATGTGTCCTGCACTGCATAGCCTTGTGACCAAACCTGTTACATGAGAAGCAACGTCCTTTGAAGAAATCTTGCCTTGGACCCACTGGTCTCTTAGTCCTTTCTTCTCTGTGATGATCCTTGTTCCTTGTTTGTGCATTGTTTCCTTTCTTGGTGAGACTTCTATTCACATAGGTCTCACTTTCTCCTTCACTCTCTTCTTCTGAAACATCTTCCTCTTTTGAGCTTGAACTTGACCCTTCTTCTTGTTGCCCTTGTCCTTCTTCAAAACCAAGTCCTGTTTTGATAGATGAAGGTCTTTGTGCATTGATAATCTTATCCAAGGTCTTTGAACTTTTCCCAAACTTGTGTAGCTTGTCTTTAGACTCTTCCATTTCCTTTCTTAGAGAAACTACCTCTTGTTCTAATCTCTCACATTCTAAGACTTTTACCTCTAGATTTTCTTTAAATCTCCTTGTCTTAGCTATTGAGTTTGTTAGATCTTGTATAAGCTTTCCTTTCTCCTCATCACATTCTTGAAATTGAGCCTTGAATCTTGAATTCTGCTTTCTAACCTTTTTCAATTCTTTGAGAGCAGAAATAAGTTCTGCTTCTAGATCTACTACACCTTCCTCTTCATTCTCTACTTCTTGGTCTTCTAGGGCATCTTCATACTTTTCATATTTATCTTCAATAGGAGCACTTCCTTCCTCTTCTATTGCCAAAAAGAGAATTTCTTCTTCACTATCTAAGGATATTTCATCACCACTTGAAACCTTGCCTATCTTGTCCACATAGAAACTCTTCTTATGCCTTTGAAAAAACTTCTTTTCATGCTTGCTTTGTCCATACCTATTTTTCTTTTCATACCTAGATTTTCCTACTTCCCTTTTCTTATGATCTTGTTTCTCTTCACTGCTACTACTTCCAACTTCTAGATAGTTAGATGCATAGTGACCATATTTACCATAATTAAAACACTTCACTATTTTCATACCTTTTTGCTTTCTTGAATCCTTCTTGTTCCTTTTGCCATAGTTAGCTTCTTCATCACTGCTTGACTCATCACTTGATTCTGGTTTCTTATCTTTTGTCTTCTTTGCTACTTTGAAGGCTGCCTCTTTCTTGGGAATAGGATCCTTTACTATTCTCATCTCATAAGCTATGAGAGTTCCATGTAACTCATCCATAGTCAAATTTTCAATATCTCTTGTTTCTTCTATGGCTGAAACCTTTCCATCATACCTCATAGGAAGTGACCTTAAAACCTTTTGAGCAACATCGAATTCTTCTATTTTAAATCCAAGTCCTCGCATGGTGTTAACAACCTCATCCACATGAAGTAAGTATGCAACAATGTCTTCCTCTTCTTTCATCTTCAAGTCTTCAAATGTCTTTTTGTGATTTTGCAATTTTGCCATCTTGACCTTTTTATCTCCCTCATATGTTTGCTTCAGTTTTTCCCAAACCTCTTTTGCTGATTCGCAATGCATAACTTTTACAAACTCTGCTTCACGTAAACCACTTAAGATTGCATTCTTAGCCTTGGCATTATTCACATATAAGAGCTTACCATATTTATCTATGGGAGGAGTAGTTGTAGGTGTGAACCCATCCTCAACTACTTGCCATGTCTCATATCCTTGTGCCATCAAGTAAGTCTTCATTCTTATGCTCCATAAAGCATAATTGTTCCCATCGAACAATGGTGCCTTATTTGCTGAAGATCCACTTTGAGATGCCATCTGTGTTCCTGTACACTTTTCCTTCAAGTTGTTAAACTCTTCCGAAGGAACCCGCTCTGATACCAATTGAAGAACACAAGCTTATACTGAGAGGGGGTGAACAGTATAAGATCAACTTTCACTTTTCTTTCCCAAACAATATTATCCAATATTATCAATGGCAATATCAATAGCAGTAATCAAAGCAATGCACAAATCATCACACACAAGAGAGACACCAATTTAACGTGGTTCACCCAATGTGGGCTACTCCACGGAGAAAATATTTCTACTAAAATTTTCTCAACAAATCATTCTTGGGAATCAATTCCCTATTACAATGTTTATGGACCTCTATCCAAAGGAGACACCAATCCCCTATGCTCTGATTTGTGGATCTCTCTCCATAGGAGAACTCTTTCCCCTTTTCTCTGGTTCATGGAACTTGATCCAGGAGACCTCTATCTCCTCAACTGGTTCATGGATCTCTCTCCATAGAAGAACTCTATCTTCCCAGCTAGTTCATGGATCACACTCCATAGGAGAACTCTTTCCCCTTGCTCTAGTTCATGGATCTCTATCCATAGGAGAACTATTTCCCCTCTGCTCTAGCTGGTGATCTTCTAGAAGACTTCTACCCCCACTACTATAGCTTGTGGATCTCTCTCCATAGGAGACCTCTATCCCCACTACACTAGCTAATGGATATCTATCCACTAGATACTATTATCCTCTTTACTCTATCACCTCCAAATCCTTACTCTCAACTCTATCTCAAATCTACACCAAACTCTATCCCAAGTTATCACAAAATTTCTCTAAATCTGCTCACAAATCTCACTAATATCTATCTCAAATATATCCCCAAGCCTTAACACAAATCTTGATCAATTCTACTTAGATCTACCCCAAGCCTTAACACAAATCTTGAACAAATCTTAAACCCTCTTATTTTCTCACCCTAAAACATTTCTAACACATGCTCAAAATAGCTCACAAAATATGCTCAATCAATCTCAAATCTTGCACACAATGCTATCAAATGCTTTGTCTAATCTTCAAAGTAATTCCTTTAACTTGAAGTAGTTTAGACATATTCTATCCAAAATTCATTTAACCTCTAGAACATATAGAGAATGATGTACTCTATCAAAAACTCAATATGTTCTACTCAATCATTAAGTCTATCACTTCCACATATCTTACTTTTATTCTTTTAAAATCTACAACATAAACCTATCTTCCTAATTTGCACATTCACTTTCAATATCACTCAAAACCAATGCTCAAGAGTTTCACACTATCATTCAACCATGAAGCACAACTTGCTTACAAACCCTAACCAAATGTTTCACACTTCTTCCAACAAAGAGCACAATGTAGGTCTCAAACCCTAACTCAAATAATTCATAATCTCTATCTCAAATATTCTCAAAATATTCAACAATGAAGCACATAAAACTCACTCAAATATTTCCAACAATGCTTATCAAACAATCCTTTTCACTCCACCTTATGTTTTACAACATTCATTCCAACAAACACTTCAAACAAAGGATGATGTGCCCATACCTCTTTGCTTTGATGGAGATATGTCTTCAAAACCTGTCTCACTCACAATCAATTCCTTTTGTGCCACTCCAAGGTTAGATAACAATAGTCTATCTCAAAACCTCCACATGAATATTCCCTCAACAAGATGCTCAAAGAATTCTAAAAATAATATTCTAGAATTCTTCTTTAGTTTTCATGGACAATGCAAAACTCTCTCAACAATTTCTCCTTTTTATAAAACAAGAATTACAATCAAATAACAAGACTCTTACACCTTTTATCTCCACTCTTTCAAAATAATTTTCACTCCAATTTATTTTCAAAGATAAAATAATTACAATGATACATAAACCAACTACACACTTATCACTCCAATCTCATAAAATAAATGCCATTCAAACCTTTAAAATAATGCAAAAATATTTCTCCTTATATCTCCTAAGTTTCAACTATAGGTCAAATCAAATATCATCCGCCAAATATTACCATAGCCAACAATCATAGTGCATACCTTACAAACTCAATCATGGCGCATACCTTTACCAAAAAATTAATCTTTGCTTTGTCATGGATGGGAATCGACCCTCCGACCTCTGCTCACCAAGCGCAGCGCTCGACCGCTTGTGCTAGCCAAGCGGTTGAGACTAAACTTTAGTCTCACCACTTTATACTTATTGCTTCCAACCTTAGCCAAAAATTAAAACCTTCAACCGGTGCTAGGGGGAATCGAACCCCGAACCTTCCTTCTACCAATGACCAATGCAAGACCCACCTGCCACTTGGGCTACCAACCCTTGTTGCACCAAAAGTGCTTGCCACTTTTACTTTACCCTTTGCCTTCGTTCGACGAATGAGAAACTTCCACGTTTCTCTTCTTCCCTTCATTCGATTTCATTCGCATGTGCATAGACTTGTCAACCTTCAAATTACATTAAATTTTTCTTTCCTCCTTTTATATGCTCCAAGGTAACTTTATAAACGTCGGTGGAAATATATGCCTCCAATATTTTAAATTTGATTTTTGGCGCCTTAGCCAAATTCAAATTTAATTATTTATTAATATAATATTTAACTTTATGTTTAATTTAAATATTATTTAATTTAGTATTAAATAATACTTTTGCATGGGGTTTTCATCAATTCTTTTTCCCTTCTTTTTAATAAGCCCTTTTGGCTTAATTATTATAATATTTAAAATATTATAATATCTCCTTTTCTCTTTAAAACCATGGGGGTAATATTTTGTCTTCAACCTTTTAGCCAACCTTTTTGGTTTATAATATAAAATATTATAACCAATTCTTTTACCACTTTGCTTGTACCAAAATGGACTTTGCCTTGCACCAAACACTTGACATCAATGACAACCTTATTACTCAAAATTTCCAACAAGGATTTACAAAGAAGAATAGAGACCTATAGTGACAAAAGAAAGGTAAAGTTGTAAATGACCCTAAGTACAATATTATGGGATCAGTCAGTTCATAGGACTAACCACTAGGGGACTGGAAGTTGGGTTTGCTAATCGCTAGGCAACAAACGGTTGGACCTAGAGGCAAGTTACAAGGAATAGAAAGGTAAGGACAACTTGATATAATGATGATAATACTGTGACTAGTGGACTACAACTAGTTTGGTGAGTAATTATAATTTAATCTAAGCTAGATGAAGAAGGCAAATAGCTATGCTAATGGACCAAAGGATGATGATGAACCTATCCTATGGTAACAAGGAAGACACTTGGAAAAAACAACTATTCTAAGGAAAATCAACCATACTAAGAAATGAAAGGCAACTATATTATGAGAATTAAAAACAACTAATATATGCAAATGAAAGGTGACTATCCTATGAAAATAGAGAGTAACTAATCTACAAAAAAGAAAAGCAACTAATCTATGAAAATGAACAACAACTAATCTATGAATATGAAAAGCACTATGCTAAGGAATTTGGAGAGCAACTATATTAATAAATTTGAAGAAACACTTATGCTATGGAACTTGAAATACAACTATGCTAAAGGGAATGAGAACAACTATGCTAATGAAATGAAAACAACTATTCTATGGAAATAAAAGAAACTATGCTAAAAATATGAAAACAACTATGATGAGGAAGATGAAAAGCAACTATGCTAGAAGGATAAAAGCAACTATGATAAAGAAGATGAAAAGAAACTACTCTAAGAAAAGAAAGACCAACTATGCTAAGAAATGAAAAGCAACTAATGATAAGGAAAATTAAGAGGAACTATGCTAAGGAACTTAAAAGCACCTACTCTAAGGAAATGAAAGGAACTATGCTAAGGAAAGTAAAGCAACTAAGCTAGTGAAAGTAAAGCACCTAAGCAAAAAAAAGGAAAGCACCTATGCTAGGAAAAGTAAAGCAAGTAAGCTAAGACAATGAAAAACCACTATGCTAAGGGATTTGGAAATAAATTATTCTAAGGTGGGGAAGCAACTATCCTAATAAGATAAAAATAAATATATTGAGGAGATTAAAACATTTGTCTTATGGATATTGAAAATCACCTATGATTAAGGGTTTATAATTGAGGCTTTAAGATGTGATTGCTACTATGGAAATTAATCCAAAATAGGAAGAAAAACCTCTTACCTGTGGTACTATGCTGATTGTGAAGCTGACAAAAATTGTCAGCCTATCTCTCTAGTCCAAACTACCTCAGGAATACCAACCACTAGAGAGGTGGCGGTTGAGGATACTAAACATTTTTGTTGAATTTATCATACGCTTGTGGGTTTCTACTTCCCAAAGGATATTTTAGTCAAGTTCTCCTGCAAAACACTACATAATAGAATGATTGAAAGATTTTTTGTGATGGCAACAAAAAAATGGGGAGTAACAAATTAAAATGAAAAGTCACAGTCCATAAAGAAAACAACCAAATACCAAAGGACAACAAACTAATTTGCAAGTTAAGAAGAATTTTAGCTAACAAAATCTTAAAACTAATGTCTAAGCAAGTAAATGATGACATTTTACAAAGGGGGAAGGTGACAAACCTTAAGCACCCCAAACTTGATGACCAATTGAAAGAAAAACCTAACTAACAAGTGGATGATAGAACCTAACTAAGAAGAAACTTGATTGTTGCAAGAGAAACTAAGACTAAAGCAAAATAAGTGATGATGTGTTAAAAAGAAGGGGGAAGGTGACTAACCTTGACACCCCAATATTGATGATAAACTAATGATAGGTCCATATAACAAGTTGATTGCAAGCCTAGTCAACAAGAAGTTATATTTTGAAAAGAAATAATGATGTTTGATAAGGGGGAAAGTGGTGTAACTCAAATTCCCCAAATTTGATGCATGATAAGGAAATAAGGATTCATACACACCTTGGGATTGTTGTGATGGGTTGTTTGAGACTTGTACCTTACTTGTGGGTATGACTCTAAGAGAAAACAAGTTGGATTAGCCAATTGTCTAGGCCCTAACATTTGGGATTGCTAACCGCCAAGGGGTTTATGGTTAAGGATTGTTGCAGATGATAGGGGGCTGATAGGGTGAGCCTCGTCTGGCTTGTGTAAGGATGATTTTGATGTGTTTTTATACCTATGATATAGAAAAAAAGCAATAAAATTAGCAAGCAAAGTAAGATAAACAAAGGAACATGAAAATTCCTAAAAGAAATAGACAAGACATGTTAGGATAGAATGCAACAAGAAACAAATATTGCTACAACCTATGAAAGACAAGAAATTCCTAGTGTATCATGGGTTAGCATAGTCCCATCATGACGACAAAAAATTTAACAAGGAAGAGTGTACCATTTACATTAATGATAAAGAAGATGTGTCACAAATTATATTTCTTTTAAAAATGGCCCTCTCAAGGTTTACAATAGGGTCCTCAAAGTGGACAAATTCCCTTTTATAGCATATAGCCCAAATAATGCTTCAATGACCTTCTCTTATCACATCCAAAGGGTGGATGTGTTTCAATAGCCATGGTGGTTGGACCATTCTAAGTTGAATGCTCCTCCATGGCACCTACACACAACCCACAACAAGTAGTCGATAGCATCAAGAGGGCCCACCTTGGTTGGACCCAAATCTATGGAGATGCAAATACAAAAGCTCTAAAAACCTTGATTAAAGGTATACCAATGTATGAAAATGTTACAAAACTTTACAAACTTACCCTGCTTACCTTGCTGACCTATTTGTTTTTGATTTGGTGTTTGCTTCTGGTCTTAGGATGCAACTTCCAAAGGGATTGCAGTTTGGACTATTTATTGCTAAGGGGTTGGTGGTTGGGTCTACTAACTGCTAGGGGTAACTGGTTGACCTTTTGTTGTTGTGATGGTGCTAAAACTTGTTGTGGATCCTCTATGGATTGACAGTAAGCCCTAGTGTCAATTTGGCATAGGTCTAAATTCTTATTCAAGAGCAAATTCAAGAATAGTGTGAATGAATGCTTCAATACCTCTTCATTCCATGGTTGCTTCATGCACACAAAAGGAGATTGATAATCCAAGGATTCTTAGGTACATAAAAATGAGTAAATGGGACTGACTAAAAATTTTTGCAAATTTTTGGCAAGTAAACTTGAAATTCTTTTGTAAATGAAGAAATGAGGGGGGGATTTATAGAAATTTTACAACGAAGAGAGGGGGTGATAATGAGGTGAAGTGGAATGAGGTGGCAACCATGTGGTAGGTGTGGAGGACAAGTAAAATATGCATATTTCTATTTGGAGGAATGTGCACCTTACACTATTAATGGCCTTGGGATATGAGAGTCCTTACCCATCTAAGTAACATGTACACATCAAGTCTTATTAATGCACATGTATGAGAGAGGATTTTAACCCTTTACAAGTGTTATAAATGGGCATGGGAAGTGATGATGAAGCATGGGGATGTGGAAACCTAGGGTGATGTGGAGGAATTTTAAATTCATGAAAAAGTGCAAGGTGGATTTGGAAGGATTTAGGAATTTACTAGAGGTATTTATTAGGGGGTTTGACTAGGGATCTTTGAAATATTCATATAGAATTACAAAGTGGATTTGGAGGTATTTGGGAATTTATTGTGGATATTTCCTAGGAGATTTGATTAGGGATTTGGAAAAGAATTAGGACTTTTGGGGATTTGGTTTGGGATTTGAGAATTTATTGTGGATTTTTTTTACTAGATGGACGAAGGAGTTTTGAAAGGATCTCCAAAACTTGTACAAAAGAGACTAATATTTGCTAAAAAAAAGGGTACAAAATTACTTACATCTGATAATAATCAAGGAATGGCCAATTAGGGGATTTATCCCTTCCAAAGCCAAATCAGTACATAGGTAATACCATAAATAATTAAAAACTTAAAACAAATTGAAACCAAATTAGGATGTCAGAGATAACCAGTCAAACACAGATTAGTAACAGGACCTGAACCACCAACCAAGCCATACATCGATCCCATTCTCCCCCATGAGTTTGTTTCTTTCCCAGGCCTAACAGCACATTAGGGCAACAATTTATTCCACATTGGATATTGTGGCTTTCAGGGAGGAAAAAATAGCTTGGAGGTATGAAATTTGGTGTGAAAACCCAAAATCAACAAACGTCCCCAAGTTTTGTAGCCATGTCATCAACAACAACTTGACCAGAGCAGAGCAAAGACTAACGTGTATGAGGTCATTATCAATAGAAGCAATATCCGCTAGGAAATTATCCTGCCACACCACTAAACCATTCTAAATAACTCCTTTGTTAGCCAATAGATCGGTCGCTCGATTACCTTCCCTGTATGTATGCTTAAACTAAACCTCTTCCATATTTTGGATGTATATTTGAACTTCTAGAAGAAGGTTCGAAATAGTCCAAGTAGGCTATTGAGTACCTCTTGCCATATTTATAATATTAAGATATTCCCCTTCAATGATTAGTTTCCTACAACTTATAGAATTCAATAGAGAAACTCCTTGGAATAGGGCCCTAGCTTCAGTGAAGTGACTAGTTTGATGGCCTAGACTATTAGCAAAGGCTAAAATTATCAAGTCGTCATGGTTCTTTACAATCCCTCTAATACCTACAAGACTCAGATTCCCTTTAGATGCACCATCGAAATTCAACTTTAGCCAACCAATTGGAGGTGGAATCCACTTAACCCTAGCTCTGGACAAAGGTGCAATAGGTCTAACTAGTTGAGGATTGACGTTGAATCCAAGAGATCTCTCTACTGATCGTTCCTACTCTGAAGTCACAACATTCAAATTTATGGTTCTAATGTTCTCCACAGAAAAAGAAATCGCCTACAAAGCGACAAATTTAGTCAAATGAGTAGCATCCTTAAATACCCTTGAGTTTCTTACCTTCCAAATATACCACCAAGTATGAGGAAGATTGAATTTCCAAAACCAACAAAGGTGGAGAGACAATAAGGGAGAAACCCATTAGGTCAACACATCTTCTAGGCTATTCAAAAACACCCATTGGATGTTCAAATCTTTGAAAAAGTGGCTAAAAACCTTATGTAAGAAAGGATAGCTAAAAAGAAGATGGAGCGGGGATTCCTCCATATTTTTGCACAAGAAATAAGCATTAGAAAAAATCATACTTCTTTTTTTGACTTAACAGAGAATTTTCAATCCTAGAATTTTCCTTGTACAACCAGCTAGAAAAAAATGTTAATTTTCAGAGTCAGTCCTTTAAGCCAAATTTTATCTACAGGAAACCAAGGATCAAAAGGACCATCTAATGCTAAATAAGTTGACTTAACAGAGAATTTTCCATCCTTATCTAATCCCTATATGAATCTATCCGTAATTTCTCTTCCAGGAATTATAATCCATTTAATGATATTGAAAATTTCATCAAATGCCCTCCTTTCCTCCACTAAAATTCCTAGGAAGTCAAATGGTTTCCATCGGAGGTGATCTTCTATCCTTTTAATAAAATCACACACCTTATTTCCCTAGAAATAATCTATAATTATTTTTACTAAATCCATCTCTAATCTTTACTCCAGTGGAACCTTAATCGCCCACACGTCACTCCAGAAGTCAACAAATCTGCCATCTCCCAAACACCACCTACCCCCTCTACGGATATCTAATCTACACCGTATCAGGATAGACCATAAAGCTAAATCCTATAGGGGTAACAAGTCTATAATAAATTGATTCCCATCATTTAGGTATTTGGATTTGACAATATCAACACATCCCACTTTCTCCTCTTGAACCAGTATCCAACCTTGCTTGGAAAAAAGAGCTTTGTTCATGGATTTCAATCTTCTAAGGCCTAAACCACCCTCCTCCTTCTTAATGCATACTTGGTCCCATGCCACTAGATGAAATTTATTTTTCTCACTTGCTCTTGACCAAAGAAATGAGCATTGGATCTATTCTATTCTTTCAAGAATCTTATCCAGGATTCAAAATAGAGAAAGGAAATATACCAGGATGCTTTGAAGGGTGGCCTTAACTAATATCACTTTTCCTGCTTGGCTTAGGAGAGTCCCTTTCTAGCTTGTAAGCTTTCTCTGGACATTATAGGGAGGATCAAGGAATTTAGAGAGAATTATATGAATTGCAGAGGGGATTAAGGAATTTAGAGGAAATTAGAAGAATTATAGAGGGGATTAGGGTATTTAGAAGAATTTAGATGAATTGGAGAGGGATTAGAGGATTTTGGAGATAATTAGAAGAATTTTAGAGGTATTTAGGGATTTTAGAGATATTTATAGGAATTTCATATGGAATTAGGTATTTTGGGTGGATTTATTGCAAGGACGAGTTTAGGTGGTTACAAAATTGATACTTTTTGGGTGTCTAGAGTAGTTGATGCATTATATTGCCAACATGAGGACCAAGGTATGTTGTGTTCCATATCAACTCCACTTCCTCAATTGATTCACTGAATTCAAGAAGAGGTGACCCAAGATTCTACCTTGCAAGCCTTAATTTAGCAACTTTGACATGATCTTAACTCTCGACTAGGATATACATGGGATGGGAAACATCTTAGGTACTACGACCTCCCTACAAATTTCCCACTTCGTGAAACTATACTACAGTAAATGCATGCTTCCTCAACTACAAGACATTTTGGGTTCTTAAAGACTTATGAGCAGGCTAAACATATGTTTTCATGGAAAGGGATGAAAAGGGATATTTAGACTTTTGTTGTAGAATGTGATAATTTTCAACATATGAAAGGGGAAACTATATGCACCAAGCACACTCTAACTTCTTCCTATTTTGGAGACTATTTGGATAGACATTTCCATGGACTTTATTGAAGCAAGTTTGACAGAAAAATAGTCATTCTTGTAGTGGTGGATCATCTCTCTATGTTCATCCCTACCAAGCTTCAATAGTTGCACAAAACTTCCTTGGTTCCATTTTTTCCTTCATGTCATGTTAATATCCATTATTTTTTACCTTGATTCCACATTCACTAGCCACTTTTGGTAGGAACTATTCAAAATATAGGGCACACATATTAAGATAAGCTTAGCCCACCCCTACTAAGATTCAATAGTCGCAAAAAAAATTCTTGGTTCTATTTTTTTCCTTCATGGCATGCCAAAATCCATCATTTTTTACCTTGATCCCACATTCACTAGGCACTTTTGGTAGGAATTGTTCAAACTATAGGGTACACAACTCAAGATAAACTTAGCATACCATCCCCAAATATATGGACAAGTATAAATTATTAACAAGTACTTGGAAGCCTATCTTCATTGCTCTACATCCAAGCAACCTGTTGGAGAATATTACATTGTTAAGTACATGTTAATGTACCACCTTGGGTACATCTTTAGATTAGGAGAGTATCCTAGATTAAAGCGTAAGTATTTACTTTATGAAATGTAATAAATGCACAAGTATTATTAGAATGTGCAAAGAATTCAATAATGTAAATGTGCATAATAATCCATGTGCACATGAGTCCATATATTAGGAAAGTGAAGAGTCTCAATAAGAGTGAAGGCCAAGAGTACTCCATGTGAAGAGTCACATTCCATTATATATGTCTATGTGTGTGAGAGAAAGACACAATGTAGAGTGAGAGTGTGTGGAATTATGGTGTATTGGAGATATTTATTCTATCAAGATACTATTTTCATGAGCATTTATTAATGGTATTTTTATGAGTTGTTGCAAAAGTTATTTATGATTTTTATATGTTTAGAATATTGCCATTGACTTATATTTATTACAACTTTATTTTAGATCTTGTGGTTATTTTGCTTTAAGTATTTAGCATCAAAAGCTAATAGTGGTATCAAATCCACAAGGGAGATTGATAGGAGATAGGAAGAGCCACAAGAAATATTAAGAGGAGATAGAGAGATTCCATTTATAGAATTTGAAAGTTATATTTTTTCTAGTATTTCCATAAGGTTGCAGAAAAACTCGTAAAGACTAGGACTCAACATTGATTTCTTTCCACTATATTGAAGGATAACAAGTGAAGATTATTGTATGATTTTTATGTAGACTTTATCACCAAATTAATATAGAAATTGATAGAGCTTGAGTGCCCAAGATGGTTGAGACGATGGTTTCTAAGATGGGAACTTGTAGGTTGTATGACAGATGAAAATCACACTATAGCTCCTTCCACTCACTATTAGAATTATTCACTTATGTAATCATCCTTTACTTCACTGAAAATACCCGATAGCTTACCCATACCCAAAATAAATTTACAAATTTAAATTTGTAAGGCAAAATGCCTTTTAAAGGAAGGTTTCAACTATCTTCCTAAGTCGAAATATGACCACCATAGCCAAAAGTCTTATTCCAATAAAAATGAAATTCAATCCTTGTAAACTAATACATCCAATCAAAAGTGTGTTTTCCACAATTGGTTAGCCCACAGGACACTAAACATGGATACTGAATTTACAAGGAAAGACTTCCAAATTACTCATTAACTTACAACTACAACTGCTACCAAATGACTTGAACAATCATTTGCCATCCTACAAGTAAAGCTAGTTTGCTAAGTCCCCTGTTTTAAAATGTAAACACACAATTTCGGTAACACCACATTTAGTTTTTTGACTAACATCACTTATCAGCATTTTTATCTGACTCTGGTGCTTAAACTATTAATCCATTTGATATAAAATTTTATTTCCTCCTAACATTAAACCCAATCAACAATCTACTTCTACCTAGATTTATTTACGTCCTTACCCATACATTCATTGGCAGATAAACCAAAAAATCTATTACCACAAAGTAAAATACCTGGAAAATTTTAAGGTGCTTTGTGAAGATGCCCACTCCAATGGTAGCTCTAATGAACCAAATATCACAAACAACGAGCTACCAAAATCCCATCCAATATCCTATTGTTTCACATAGAAATCAAGCGATATCTCTTATCAACAAACCAAGTTGATTCACATAAGAAAATAATGATATCGAGGTTTACTGATGGTGTCAAGAGGAAGAGTGTCACGAGGATCGAGAGGGCGAGGGTTTCAGGCATCTGAACATGTTGGTCGGGGATCGCGCATCTATTCTAATGGAGTTTTTGATTCAGGTGGAGCTTTGGCGATGGACAATATTGAGGAAAAAGGTGTCGCGAAAGGTTTTGAAGATTTATTGCAGGGTTTCGAGGGTTCGCAAGGCATCCAAGGTGCTGCTTTAAACCTTCCTTTGAGCATCGAAGGTGTGCGAAAGGATGTTCAGGCCATCATGAATAATCATTTGTTGTTTGGGTCGGAGGATGATCGGGTGTGTAAGGAGCCTCTGCTCGAGTTTGTTGAAGGCATCGATTCAGGGAAGAAGACGTAGATCAATGAATTATTTGAGCCTGATTCGACTAGCGATAAAGGGCATGATGCAGAATCATTGGTGAATGCTCCATGAAAGGAAAAAATATGACTTGTTGGGGTCGTTGGGAGCCCTACGCTTTTTCATGAAGCCTCTGATTTGAAAGATCATGCTGCCTTTCCTGAGTTGTCGGGTAAGTCTTCGAAGGGTTGCGGGTTTGAAGGCTTGCCTAATGGAAATAAAGCTTGCATGTCTGGGATGAGTATTGGTAGTACGGGGGGCATTGGTGAAGGCCTTAAAGGGGTTGAAAAAATCTTTGTTGAGGCTGCTAAGAGTAGAGGTTTGAGCAAAGGGATGATAGTAGACGGGGAAGTTTTTGGTTACCCCAGTGATGATTTTTTTGAAGATGAAGTTGCCTGACTTGATAGAATGGACTCATTACTGGAATATATGGGTGATGATGAGTTCACATTCATTGTGGAGGAGCATGAGGAATACCTGGTAGCTAGGAATAATTTATTAAAGAATGGGGTTATTCTATTTTTTCTTAGGAAAATGCCTTTCGAAGTGGATTTCCAGAAGTGGGTCAGGTTGAACTGGGAAGCCAAAGGAGTGCATGTCCAATCGTACTAGGGGTTAGGAGGTAGATATATCTCAGTGCTTTTTGATAGTTCAGATGTTGCCCGATATGTGCTATAGTTTGGAACTTGGTCGATTGTTGGATCTGTGGCTTTTGTGCAATCATGGCATCCAAACTTTGATCCCAAAGATGTGTCCTAGGCTAGGTATCCCCTTTGGATCGAGTTTGTGGCTATGAAATTAGAGTTTTGGGTTATGTTGTGATCTATGGCTCAGAGGTTTGGAAGAATTCTTATTGAACCTGCAACAAGCACGTCTTTCAGATTTAGTCCCAGGGTATGTGTTGAAGTAGATTTACAAAGAAAGTTGCCTAAGTCTTTGAAGATTGTTACCCAGGAAGGGGTAATTTCTCAGGAGCTACGTTACCTGAATCTTCCTAATGCTTGCTTTTTCTATCAATCTCAAGAACACCTCATTCGGGATTGCCCTCAAAAAACAACAACAAGTGAAGGTAGAGAAGGCCAAGAATGTTTCAGGAACCTCTGTTATTAGTGGGAATGATCAGAAAAGTAGGGATAAAAATGAGGAGCCACAAGAGATGGAGACTGATTTGGGCAAACAATTAGTGGTTAGTAAGGGGGATTCAGATTGGAGGATTGTTCAGAAATGTAGAGAGGATAAGGACTCATCGGATAGGCCTTCTAAGCTGAAAAAGAGCTCATTTTCTTCCCAGGGGAAATCCAGCGAAGGAACTATTACTTCCAAGGACAACAACCATCTTAATCAGTCGATAGAGGTCAGTAGAAATCTAAGTGAATATTTGGATGCCCTTGAGGGTAGGAGGAAAAGTAGAAGTTCAGCTATAGATAGGAGTAGGTCTCCCAAAGGAAGGTCTACTCAGCTTAGCAATCGGTTTGAGGCTTTAAATGATGTTGTTTCCCAATGAAAATTGAATTCAGTTCATGGAATGTTCGAGGAATGTCAATTCCCACCAAA
This sequence comes from Wollemia nobilis, assembly GCA_028583015.1. NCBI lineage: Eukaryota > Viridiplantae > Streptophyta > Pinopsida > Araucariales > Araucariaceae > Wollemia > Wollemia nobilis. The sequence goes on from JAQPPZ010001945.1 coordinate 1,234,867, forward strand.
AGATGTTTGGTGAGTAGTTTTTTGCATAGTGTCAGTGTTGATGTTGTGTGTTTACAGGAGGTCAAGGTTGATGGTTTTGCTCTCCATAGTTGTCTGAGTAAAAGTTGGAATGGGATTTGGTGGTCTTCTATGCATGATAGAGGGTCAGGTGGGGTGGTCCTTGTTGTTAAACCTTGGTTGGCTGCCTCGATGGTGGAACAGGGGGAGGATCCTCAGGGTAGAATATGTTGGGCTATGTTTGTTGTAGTTGGTCAGGTGATTGGCATTTGTTCTCTGTATGCTCCTAACACCTCTGGTGAGCGGATGATCTTGTGGGATTGGATGCAACACAATTTACCTGATGTGCATTGGATTGTTGGAGGTGACTTTAATATGGTTGAATGGGATGGGGACAGAGAAGGTGGTTAGGGAGGTTGTATTTCTAGTTCTGAAAAGGAATCCTGGAGCAGTTTGAAGGCTTCGCTTCAAATTTTTGATGCTAATTTTAGATAAAAATGTTTGGAAATAGGGGGATGGTTTACCTGGTCTAATAAGAGGAGAGGTGGTGATAGAATTATGGCCTGATTGGATAGGATTTATGTGGACAACAGTGTCTTTACATGTGTTGGTAGAGGAAGAAGGGTTATTTTTGTTGACTTATCTGCCATTGGATCTGATCATTATCCAATTAGCTCTTCAATATTTTTGGGAGTTGCTGTAGTGATTGATAAGAAGCTTCCCTTTAAACTTAATGTTTCTCATTTAGATTCTAAGTCTTGTAGAGATCTTATCAATTGTGTTTGGAATTTGGAGCCTCATCCAGTTGATACTGGGTGGATTGGTTGGTGGGAGGCAACTATTAAACGTACTATGAAATTTTTGCATGGTTGGGGAAAGTTGGTTGCTAGGAGAAGAAAAGGAAGATTAAAGCAGCTTAGGAAAGATTTGGATAATGCTAGAAGAGCTCTTGAGGTGGATCCTTTTAATGTTCAACTTCAGGAAAGAGTTGTTGGTTGAGAGCATGAGATTCATTGTTATGAGGATTATATTAATAGAGGGGCACAAATTAGGAGCAGAATTCATTGGTTGCAGCAAGGGGATGCTCCCTCTCAATTATTTTTCAGTCATATTAAGAAGAAAATTGCTTTTAAAATAATTACTGCTCTTCACACTTTCGATGATAGGTTGGTGGAAGATGATGATGGGATTAGGGCTGTTATTGAGGAGCATTTCCAAAATATTTTCTCTGCTTATCCTATGTCTCCGGAGGTTCTTGCTGCTAGGGAGGAAATTAAGAGGAGTGTTCCAAAAAAAGTGTTCAATTTTGAGAGTGATCATGTTGTGACTGCCTTTTCCAAGGAGGAACTATTTGAAGCCCTTTTAAAAATGAAATATGGTAAGTCTCCAGGTCCAGATGGTATCCCAGTGGAATTTTACAAAAAGTTATGGGATGTTGTTGGTGATGATTATACTCAAATGGTTCAGGAAATTTTTGATAGAGGTTCTCTTTCACCTATTCTTAATCAGGGGTTGATTAAGCTTATTTCGAAGGGCAATAGGAAGGATACTATGGGGGGTTGGAGGCCCATCACCCTATTGAATGTTTCATACAAGATTGTTGCCAAGGCTTTGGCTCTTCATTTCAAGGATATTGCTGCTCGGATTGTGAGACGTGAACAAACTGGTTTTGTGAAGGGGAGATTCATTTTAGACATAGTTCTCATGGCTTGGGAGACTTTGGAGTGGGCTCAAGAAAGTGGGCAAAAGGTGATTATGCTCAAGATTGATTTTGATAAAGCATATGATCGAGTGGATTGGTCCTTTATCTTCAGTATGTTGGAATGGCTTGGTTTTACCAGGCAAGTTGTTGATAAAATTTGGGTTCTTTTCACTTTTGCTTCTGCTAAAGTTGTTGTTAATGGTAAGCTCACTAATAATATTAGCCTCTTCAAGTCCATCAGATAGGGTTCCCCCTTGCTCCGCTTCTTTTTGTGATTTTAGTAGATGCCTTGGGTTATATGTTGGAGGAGAGAAGTTGTGTTGGTTTGATTAAGGGAATTGATACTCCTAGAGGTTCTATTATGAATAATCATTTTGTGGATGATTCTCTGTTGTCCTTTCAGTTGGATGCTTTGTCCCTTACTAATGTTAAAATATGTTTGGATCAATTTTGCAAAGCTTCAGGAGCTATCATTAGTGAGGAAAAGTCTGATTATTGGTTGATTGGTAGTGACTCTCTTCCTGCTGATTTTACCCCTGGTTGGTGATGGGTGAAGGATGGTGAGATTGTTAGGTACCTGGGAATCCCTTTTGGTAAGGCTCTTTCTTTGAAAAACATGTGGGATTGGTGTCTTGCTAGATTTGAAAAAAAGATTCAGCTTTGGAAAAACAAACTTATTTCTTTTGCTGGAAAAGTGGTCATTGTTGGGAAGGTTATTCAAGCTTGTCACCTCTACTATTCCTCATGTTGGCTGCCTAATGCTTCACAATTTGGGAAGCTTGAAAGACTTATTCATGGGTTTTTATGGTCTAATTTTGATGGATCAAAGAAAATACCCTCTATTTCTTGGAATTTTTGCATTGTTCCCAAGGATGAAGGAGGTTTGGGTTTGTTGGATATCCAGATGCAGGGTAAGGTTTTGGCTACGAAATGGGTGGTTAGGGCTCTGGAAGGGAATGATGCTTGGCAACATCTTTTACGGTTCAGAATTCAGAATGCTCAGCATGTTGAAGGTTTAAAAGGGGCTTTTCATATCGAGGACATTGTGGGCCATCCCAACAAGTTTAAAATCAGAGGTTGTATTCTTGTTAAGAGGATTTGGGAGGCTTGGAAGACTGTTGGTTCAACTATTTACTAGGCTTATATGGAAGAACGTAGGGGTTGGGTTCTTCCATATAGATCTATTTGGGTTTGGAAGAAGAATGGGGTATATGCTTTAGAACTCCCTCACCTCAGATGTAAGAGGTTGATTAAAAAAGGGATTGTGAAATGGTCGGATCTTTGGGATTCAGGGGTTGGAGGTTGGGTCAAGTGGACTGATTTATGTAGTAAGTTTAAGCTGAAATCTTCTGACAGAGATGCTATTATGTAAATTCATTCTCTTCTTCCATTCGAGCAACATTTTAAATTAAATGGTGGGTTGTCGGGTCCCATATGGCGCGACTGGCATTGGAGTTTTCATGGTATTATTACTTCTTATAAATCTGGCAAGATTTATAGAGCTCTTCTGCCTAAGGTTTCCTTGCATATTGTGTTGAATAGGTATTGGGGGATTGTTTGCCTTGAAAAGAAATGGAAAATGAGACTTGCCCAGATATGGAAGTTCAGGATAGCTCCTCAACTCAAAGTCTTCTTATGGTTATTAATTTTTTAGGGTATTCACTGTAAGGCTAGATTGGCAAAATGGATGAGGATTTCAGATCAATGCAGTAGCTGCGGAAGGAAGGAAACTATCAAACATATCTTTTGGGACTGCAAAAATTCAAAGAAAGTTTGGAAGAACCTCGAGTGGACATATTTCCCTATTCTCGGGGATCGGTTTAGCTGGAAAATGGTTTTGTTTGGTGATGATTTTGGTTGTCCTCGACATCTGTTGGGTGTGTGGACTACCATTAGAGCAACAACTATGTATGCTATATGGAGGGCCAGGTGCAGTTTGGTCTTCAAGGATGAAGCACTCAGTGCTTCGAGGATTGCTTCTAGGGTTGTTATTGATATCCAGGATCAATGTAGAGCGTTTAAGAGGCTGATGATGAAAGACATTAAGGATTGTTCTGCTCAGGACAAATCTGATTGTTGGATGTCCTTGAGTAGGTTTTTGTAATCTTTGTATCTGCGATGTATTATGAATTCTTTTTAGTAATATAAGTAGTATTTATTCAAAAAAAAACAACAATATCTCCCTCAACGAAAACCAGTTGATTCACACATAAAAATAATGATATCTCCCCTATGAAATCTAGTTGATTCACACAAGGAAACAACAATATCCCTCCTCATATTTTCCTCTCATAAAATTAAATAACCATCCCTCTCTTTCTTCTTCCACTCCCATCACCAAGGCATCCAAACCATAACCAACCCCCTCTTGGAACTCTCCTTCATGCCAAATGCCACCATCTCTCGATAATCACCTGAATCATCTTCCCAACCCACATTGCAAATTCAATAATTTTGGTTTAAAATTCAATTTGATAGAACGCTTTGACTCCAAGTTATTCGATAGTGCCAAAGCTTCTACTAAGTTACTCTTGACCATAACATCTAGTTATGACAAAAAACACATTTGTTTTTTAAAAAAAATCTAAACATCAATGCTTATCAAGAGATATATTCCTCAATTTTAATCAAATATAAGAGAATACAATATATACTATCCCTTCCTATTCATAGTAGATCCTACACGTCCAATATAAAGTTAGTATGCAATATAAATTTTTTCTATTCAATATAACTCCCTCAAGTGGGTTTATAGTGTACAACTATAATTAAAAAAACATTTATCCTTGTTGTTCGAGATGAATGACAGAATAGATATTACATATCATTTGGTGATTAGTACTTCTTCTAAACATGAGAGAAACCTATTCCTATAATAATGTCATTTCATTAGTAGCATCCTTTTTAACTAGATAATTATATTTACAAGAAATTTCAACATGGAATTATCCAACATCCCAATAATGGATACACATCACAATTCCTATAAAATATATGTGTTCTACATAACTAAGTTTGAAATAGTCAATCACTCCATTCATTAAGCAACATATGAAAAAAAAGTCTACCAAGGCAGGGTCATGACAAATATATAGGAGGAGAAATTAGACTTTGTGAGCAGTGTTTGAAGAGTTTCAGGACTGCAAAATTGGGCAACATTAGGAGATAGTAGAGCTGCATTTTGAAGATTTTTGGAGCATATTTGAGAGAGGTTGGGTCAACAAAATGAAGGAAGATTTGGAAGTATTTCAAGTTGCAAAAATCATATAATGTAGTAGCAATTTAGAAGGAAGTGAAGCTGCAAAATTTGTAAATTCAATATAGAAAAAAGGTGAATCAAATCACCAAAGAGATTAGCTACAAAAAGAGGTAAAAGAGGTTTGTAATATTGGTGTTATAAAAGTTTATTATTTAAGAATTCAAATCAGCTTATTATAATTTTTTAAAAGCACCATATTGGAGTTATTATAGCTAGCAAAAGATAGTCTAAGCTAAGTATCTCTAAGCAAAGGAAGGAGGTATCATTATCATCCTAGAATCTGTGATAAAAAACGATAAAAAGTGAGGTTAATGATTTCTTGAAAGAGAGTAATAAGGAGAAGTAAATATTCATGTTGTTTTTATAATCCAAGAAAGTGCAAAATTTTCTATAAATCCTATTGAATAAAAAAAGAGATAGAATAGTGAAAGGCAGAGTTAGAGTGTCCAAAGACACCATAAAGTGCAGGTAAAAGTTGTAAAAATATTGGTGAATAAAAGTCACAAAAGGAGTGGTAGAACCACTAAGCACAAGTGGAGGTGCAACTATATCAAAGGAAGAGTCACTTTAGGGAATAAGGACCACCAAAAAGCAAAGTTTGAGCACCATAGGAGAGAAGCCAAGGTGTCATTAGAATGAAGACGAATAATCATAGCACAGGGGGTAAGCATCCAAGATTTGCGTAGGAAGAGCCACCATGTAAGAGAGAAGAGCCACTATGCAAGGGAGAAGAGCCACCGTGCAAGGGAGAAGAGCCACTATGCAAAGGAGAAAATCCACCATGCAAAGGAGAAGAGCCACCATGCAAAGGAGAAGATCCACCAAGCAAGGAGAAGGAAGCATAAGCATTGATAGGAGTTGAATCATCATTTACGTTAGCATTTATGCCAAGACTAGGCACTACCTAAAAGGGGTTGAAGGGATATTAGAAGGAATCTAAGAGACGTAAACAAAGATCCATGAAGGAGGTTGAAAATCTAAGTTTACAATAGTTGTAAAGTGATGAGGAATATGAAGAGATTTTTCTTGAGGAAGCCAAGCTTTGAGGAGGAAGCCAAAGTGTTGAGAAGATAGTCGAGTATTATTAAGGAAATTGGGCATTGAGGAGAAAGCCAAGGGAAGCATTGAAGAGCATACATTGAGAAATAAGAGATGTTACTAAGCCACGTGCCATTGAGGAAGCATAGAGGAAGAAGAGTCATTTGCAAGGAGGAGGAGCACCAAAGAAATATGTAACGTCTAATGTGCATACCAACAATCTAAGTGACACTTGTCATTTCTCAAACATAAGCACAAACCATCACTAAGGGGAATTAAAATGTTTCCTATGCACCATTAATGCATGAGAGTCAAATTTAGTGGGAAACACAAACATAAACGCAAATGCAAACACAAACAAGGATTTTAAATTTTTTTGAAGAACGTGGAGTGCGTCATAAAGGAGATAATATTAGAGGACAAAGAGGCCAGTCAATATGAGAAGTATGTCAAAGATTTGAAGATCCAAATTTAGTGCACCATCTACAAGAAGTATAGAATATTTGAATTGATTTTATCCTTTGCAAATATTAAGGAGGTATAAGGAATAATATTATTAAGGTTAAGGTTAATTAATCTATTATACTTGATATTAATTGACTGAATGGAGAAATAAGATAATGAACTGATGAATTATAACCTTTGAAGATTTATTGAATGATTTGGAAGATTGTTGAAGTAAGAAGTATTTAATTTGAATTTTTTTTAAATTACTCTATTCTATTTTGAAATTCAAGTTGCATAGAAATATTTACAAATAGTTTAACTTGGATTTCTACATCAAAATAGGAATATTAAATTTGCAAATACCTTTGTTTTCTAAATTTCTAATTGGGGAGTTATAAGGAATTCAACACCAACATAGTTTGTGAAATTTAGAAACCATATTATTGAAATTTGAGAGATATAAGAAATATAATATAGAGTTTTTGAAAGTTGGAAAAATACATTGATATTAGTATCTTATTCAAAATTAACAAGATATAAGGATTCCAACTTAAATTATTTGAAACAAGAGAATTTTATCAAAATTGAAATTGCATGAAAATTATCTTTAGCTTTCCATTTATAATTAGGGAGACAAAAGGGGATTCAACCCAAAGGAAAACTTAGAAAGCTAAGTATTTTATCAAAGCTATTTTACATCCAAAATACTAGGGAGCTATAAGGAATCCTACTTCAAAGGTTTAAAATATTGAGTTAAAAGAAACATGGATGAAATAGTTAAGAATGCATCTAATGATGAAGAACTATTTTATTCACAAAACTTAATAGATGCTTTTGATGGATACAAATATTTGCTTGCTAGTTTAAAAGAAATATATTTGTTTCTAAAGGAAGCAAAAGAAGAAAATTTTATGACATTGATTGGTTATCTTCATGAAGTACTTTTCAAGACTTGGTGGAATGCTCAAAATATAGTTATGCTTTCTTCAGAAGAATGTTTGATGATATATCTATTATTAATTATTTTTGAATTCTTTCAAGGGATGAAACAAAAGAAAGATGAACATACTAGCAATAAAGTCCTAAATTTTGGTCAATACTATTGTGATTGTTAGAAATAGATTATATTCCATCATTTGGGTCATGTAAATGTATCTTCCAAGGTACATGCTTAGGACATTAGATTACTTTAGGGGAAAGTTATCTAATTATTTAATGCAATGTAATAAATGCACAAGTGTCAATGTGCAAGGTGTCCCTTGTACAACCATATGGAGTGTTGACCAAGTAACCTTTTCTACCTATATAAGGAAGGCCTCGTTGTTAGATAGATAGATACAGATACAGATAGATAAAGAGAGTCGAGGACATAGTAGCTTAGAGCATATTTGTAGGTAGTACAGTTCTGTATGTATCACCATCTTGTGGTGATGGGTGTAATGTAGTCCAATAGATTTTTTAATGAAGCGTTCACTTCATAAATACATTGTATTCATTTATATCATTTCTATTTATTACATGTCTCAGTCATCTATAAGGTTTACTTTCTTTTATATTATTTTGCATCTCGTGTTCGTTATCTTCCTTTGCATATTATATCAAAAGCTACCAATGGTATCAGAGCTATGGTAGATATAGTTTGTGTAGGTCTATAGAAAAACCACCATCATTAGTGAGTCTGAGTCTTTTGTCAACCTGAAGCGCTATTGGACCAGTAATTGTCAAAATATATTAGAAGTATCTAGGTGGTAGAATTAGGGAGAGACTAAAAGAAATATTAGTTTTAGAAATACTGATATTGCAATTTGACTAGTCTTTCCATAGATTTATAGGAAAAACTCGTGAATACCAGGACTCAACATTTAATTCACTAGATTGATAGATAATCTAGTGAAGATCCAGGATATCTATAACTTGCTAACTATTACCCAAAGTTTCTTTTGTTGCAGATAATTAATTATCAAAGGATTGGTACTCCTACAACAGAAAGTTAGGAGACTCCAACTTCGTTGCCCAAAGTTCAGCGTGCCCTCATAGTGCAAATATTAGTTCCTTGTACAACAGAAGAACACTACGAAAGAAGACTTTTGGAAAAGAGGCATGGTGAAGTTAGGAGACTAAATATTTCCATTGCTATATTAAAGAAATTTACAGTTGAAGAACAAACCATATAAGCCTTGATACAAAAAGGCCATAGTAGCCTTGAATAATAGGCCATAGAAGCCTTGATACAAAAAGGCCTGTTAGGAGGGAAAACTTATGGGATTTTTTATTGATAAAAATGTGTTACATATATAGGCAGAAGGCCTATATGATGAACATGACACTTGTCAGTTGAAATTGACAAGTGTCAAACTGAAGGCATAGTGCACTTTAACTCTAACATTCCCCCTTAAAGTGCACTATCCTAACTAAAGAAAAAACAAAGCAAGTCAACATTAGGTAACATTCCCCCTTAATGTTGACTTCTCTAAAAAATAACCTATCATCCTCTTTTTTTTTTTTTTTTTGGTCTAGGCTCGTGCTCTTTGCGTTTGGCTCTCCAACTATGAATAATGCTGGATCCACTGTGTATACATCTTGGTCTGTTGCCTCAGGGTCAGCCACTTCAACGGGTCTGTTGCCACTGGGTCAACCGTCTAAGTGCCTCAGGGTCAGCCACATCTGGGTCTGTTGCCTCTGTAGGTCATCCTCAGAGGATGTTGCCACTCGTAGGTCACTAACTAGATTCACCATGACTATGAAATCCCTCCTCATGGTGAACTCAATCTAGAAGGTGTCGGTCTCTGCTGAAAAATGCACCTAATGAAAGGAAAAACAAGCCATATAAGAGTGTCGGTCTCTGCCAAAAATGCACTCAATACAATAAAAATGAGCCATAGATCAAAATAGGAGGAGAGAAGAAGAAAAGAAGAGAATCTTCTGAAGTGTCTTCGTTTGTAGTCTTCAGAAGTAGATCCGAAAAAACCTCGGATAGAGTCTAGGGTGTCTATGTCTGTAGTCCCTAGATTAAGTGTCCTTATGGTGACCATGTCATCCCATTGAAATGCATGGGTAACCAGCCGCTGCATTCGCCAAGTGTATAGAAAAGATCACTAGGTACAAGGATCACATATAAAATTACCTTGGGAGTGTCGGGTACAACCGAGAGTGCACTCCAAGGGAGAAAAATTTTGAGGCTAAAAAAACTGAACTGAAACAGCCTCAAAATTACAATTTGACACCACCATTGTGTCCATCGTGGAAAAACGTTTCCAACGACTATAAATACCCCTATATTCCACCATCAAAGGGGCCTTCATCATGTGAAAAAACAACAGCATGCCTCTCTAGACAGCAAAATAAACCTCAAGAATAAAAGATTCCTGGCATCGCACTTTGACGGAATAAAAAACAGACAGGTTTCAATTTTCCCATGCAGGGGAATTACATGGGCCATCTAGGCCATCATGTGTTTCAAATGAAGGAGTACAATAAAGAGCCATGTAGGCCTTCCTGGAAAATCATTAAAAAAAAATGACCAATCAGGCCATTCTGTCGGCCACTATGCACGAGCATTCGAAGTGCCATTCAATTGATAAAAAATATTTTCTCCTTTAAAAAAATTAATAATCCCATGATATGTGGAGCTGCGCATTTTCCTATGGGACAGCACAGACACACCCCGTCCATCTTTACGTCATGTACATGTTAAAAAAATATTCTGGATTTTCTGCGGAGCGCACACTAAAAAAAAGTTTGATGTCACCGTTGCAGCAGGATATCAAGGCGGCGCAGCCTACCCACGTCTTCAATGCGGCGGGTTTGACAGGGGGCCCAAACGTGGACTGGTGCGAGAGCCACAAGGTGGAGACCATCCGCACCATCGTGGTCGGCACGCGGCGGGCAATCATAAACTCAAAATCATAACCTTTACTGGTGTCAATCTATGCATCTCCGCCTCTTTACTGGTGTTAATCTGTGCGTCTTCGCCTCATCCAAGAGCTGCTCCTCATCACTCAAAAACCCATGAGAAATCATCGCCAATTTGCCGAATGCTAGAAAAAAAATCTGTCGGTGCCAAAATGTCAAAGCTGGAACTGGAACAGGGAGGTGAAGTGGACATTCCGAAAACCTCGGCTTCTATAGGTGTTATCTCTGCTCATTGTCAGGCTCGTCGTCTCCGCCGGTGAAAGGGCAACAGTAACTACAAGTCGCACATCACACTCTCTTCATTAAAGTTAGCCTGGAAACAGTCATTCCTTCAAATGGTCACTCTGGTCGCCAATTCACGAGAAAAAAACTCGTTCACCGCGTTGTCAAAACATGGACAAACTCTCATAGATAATGATTACTGATGTCTTCGACTGGTGCGAGATTCACGACGTAGATCATGATGCGCACGGAGGGAAATCGAACCGACGACGTCTGCGATGCCGTACGAAACGTGCGCACTGTGCTCGGGAATGTTCGATGGCTGCAGATCATAGATGAGGATGAGGGTTCGAGTCTGGGGCAGTGGGGAACCTCGCAACAGGCAGTCGTCCACTACGCTCCAGTCCAGACCAGCCAAAGGACTGGGAAATTTTGCTAAACTTGGCTCTCACGTACGGGATTGGGACCAACTGCAGAAAAAAAATATCAAGTGCAACATTAAGAAAAAAATACGACCGCAACAACTCCCTGCAATTTTTGACGATCGCGATGGGCGTGTTGTCCGCCGTTGCCGTCCTCAAAATGGTGAACCCGCTTTCGCTCCGTCCTCGTGGGGGCATAAACGTACTGCCAGGAGCCGCGGCAATGTGTGAAAAATGCCCTGTGCGTCGGCGTTTCGTATTTGTTTGCAGCAATCTTCGGCGGGTAGCAATGTTCGTTCCCTTTACCATGGATAATAAAAAAAATCACGCCAGATCTGCCAATGTCCCGACTCCTCAAAAAGCGCAGGAAGAGATTTTCAATATCTTCAGCTTCCAAAGACAAGTATTCTGTTCCCAGTATTTCCTTGAGCTCCGAATGGTTTTTGAAAAAAGAAATAAAATCCTTTCCTCGAAAATATTCAATTCTTGTCAATGCAGTCTTCAGAATCAACGAATGTTTTTGTCGTCTCACTGGCCATCAGCAGAATGCCTAGCGAGAGGCATAACCCAAGCAAGGCTTAATCTCGAACTACACGATCAACGATTTTTCAAAAGCAGCATCGGTGAGATCCATAGAACCTGCAAAACTATAACTAGAACCCTAAAAACTAAAAAAAATTCCAGCCATTAATTTTAAAAGCTTCTAGTTTCCATCCATGTGATGGATGGAGAGCATACTCCCTAGGCTTGGAAAAAAAATTGAGAAGTTAAAAAAAAATGAGGGGAGGAGGGAGGATTTCCATGAGGGAAATCCCCCCTCAAGGGTTTTCACAGGGCAGGGAAAGCCTGCTCTGATACCAAATGTTAGGAGGGAAAACTTATGGGATTTTTTATTGATAAAAATGTGTTACATATATAGGCAGAAGGCCTATATGATGAACATGACACTTGTCAGTTGAAACTGACAAGTGTCAAACTGAAGGCATAGTGCACTTTAACTCTAACAAGGCCATAGTAGCCTTGAAGAAAATTCCATAGAAGCCTTGAATCAGAAGCCACAAAAGTCTTGATACTGAATAGGTCATAGAAGCCTTCATACTGAAATAGGCCACATAAGCCTTGAAAAGGCCATAGAAGCCTTGATATTGAAATAGTCCATAGAAGCCTTGATCCTGAAGAAGAATTTAAAAAGAATATATGATTCTTAAGCAGATTAAGATTTCAATATTAATATTTTTGTTGTAGTGAAATAAGATTCAATGAGTTGAGAAATTTCCTACAAGAAATTTTGGAAGAGTATCTTCTTCAGAATCAATTCAGCACCTAAAGCAAAATAGATCAGGAGAAGATCTCATTGAAGGACTTCCAGACTTGGAAGAAGAAGAAGGACTAGGAGAGTCCTACTCGAATCCAGAAGCAGCAAAATCAGAGATCTAGGAGCATATCACATCGTCAATACTTCTAGGGGTAGAAGGTTTAAGAGGTCTCAAGGGAAGACCAACAAAAGATACAAAGATCAAAGACATTGGGAAAGTCTCATCGAGCATCCAAAAAAAGGCCAGGAAAGCCTTAGTGAAGAAATCATCAAAGGAGAATTCACTGGAGAAATCCACTACCAAGGATAAGTCCCTGATAGTGAAGGACTTCAGACAATTGTTGCCATATGACAACAAACCCAAGAGAAGGATAATTTTGTAAGGAGTGCCAAATCCAAGAAGAAGAATTTAGCGAGTGCCAAATTTCATAAGAATTCATTGAAAGACCTCAAGATATTAAAAATCTTGAGAAGAAGATCTTGCTTGAAGTCAGAATTCAACAAGAAGACTTGAAGATAGAAGAAGCTCATCAAATCTAGGAGATTTGAAGATTACCTCTCACAATAAGAAGGCACCGCTTCAAAGACAAATACTTCTTCAAATCTACAGCAGAAGGAGGAGACCACAAGAGGAGAACAAGCCACCAAATCTTATGCTCGTGAAATAAATTTTGACCATCATTTGGTGAAGGAGCTAAAAAGTTTTAAAAAATGTATGCAACTACTGGTGTTAACTAACTCATTAATTAGACTATTTATTAGATTCATTAGAGCACCTTAATTGGATTAAAGTTGCATGAAGAAAAAGTTGATTATAGTCTTCAAAAGTGCAAAAAGGAAAAGGTTCTTTGTAAGGTCCATTTGCACATTATTTAAGATTTGATTAGATTTTAGAATTATATCTATCAACTACCTATCATATACTTTGAAAAAGAAAATAAGAGTAAGCCCTACAATATTAGTTGTAGTGAATTTGCAGAATAACTCTTGAAGATTCATTTCAAGTTATTCTTGATTAGTTGTAGTAAATTGATTAAGTACATTATCTTGAGAGTTGATTGGAGTAATAAGGTGAAATTGTTAGTGCATTAAAGAGAAATTCTATTAGATTTATTTGCACTATTATACTACTCTCAAAATATATTAGTTTTGTGTTTTAAAAGGGCACAAAATCTATTTTGTATCAAGTGTCTAAGACACTATTGAAGCACAAAAATCTGCAACTTGTAGTGGCCAAAAGAAGCCACCCAAAAAGGGTAGAATCCTCAAAAACTTGGAGAAGAACACAACTAACTAAAAACAAAAATATAAGCTTTAAATATTGAGACTTGGTGAGTCTCAAATTCAAAGCATTACAATATTGGATGCAAGAAAACAAAGAACAAAAAATTGCATAAATTAAGGAGCTTCTATCTACTGTTATCTAGGCTTGGATTTGTTATCAAAATATCCAAGCAAAAAGAGGAAGGTGTCTACTTCTAAAAGATAACCTCAAAAGTAATCTAGGGGATTACAGGTGACATCCCACAGGATGTCCTAATTCGCTTCCCTACTTCCCCCTCCCCTAGTTTTTCCTAGTTTCTTGGCACTTCCCAAGCCCTTCTCTCGAGGTTGGTTGTGGTTGCAGATGATCTCCATGAAGTGGGAGGTCCCTGATCCACTTGTCTGCCTCTTTCCCATCCTGATTAAGGGTTTCCTGCCTATGCCGCTGACCTGGGATGTCCCTGGGACCTCCCCTCAGTATCCTGTTGAGCTCTCGAGATCCTTTTTCCTTGTTTCTCTTAGGCCTTTCCCAAGTTCATTGTAGGTTTTCTACTTGGTTCTGGATTCCAGTGTTTCCTTGGTTGTAGTGCATCATGGCTTTGGGATGGGGGATTGACTTCGTTCTTGTGCTTCTCTAGAGGTTTTCAGTGCATCCTTTTGGTCTGGGGGACCACGTGCCTTATTTTCAGTGATTCTTCTTTCCGAGCTTCCTAGACCTAGTCTACTTGGTGGTTTCTCAATGTATATTTCATAGTCTTGGGTGGGGCCTTATGCTTTGGTTGCTGCTAAGATCTCGTTGGTTTTCCATTTTTGGTTCCCTAAACCCATTTGTGTACGAAGTTGGAGGTTTACTGGAGTCATCTACTACATCTTTCAATTTTGGATGGGGACCTGTGCTTATTACCTGCAACTTGATCACCTTGTGGCTCCTTCAAATAGGGTTCCTTGGGACCTTCTGGTTGGATATTTTGAATAGATGAGTTGTCATTGATGTAAAGAGTGATTGGTCATTGATGTCAAGCTTTCAGCATCAGTCAGTGGTAATTTCAGTGAGCAATATCAGTTTTAGGTTCTCCAGTAAGTGCAAAAGGATAGTCCATTTTCAGTTGATCAAGACCCAGTTCCAGAAAGTCAAATGTGGTCCAAAGTGCAAAGAAGAAGCCCAAATGAATAATATTATAATATTTCTTTATAATATTATACAAAGAAGTTTAAATTAATTATAAATTAATTAGTATAACTTTTATTATAAATTAATTTACTTAACTTATAACTTATTTAAATTAATTATTAATTATTTTTAATATTAATTATAAGTTAATTTATGTTAATTTTAAATAACCCTAAGTTGGGTTATTAAATCAAAATTCAAATTTTGAATTCAAATTCGAGCACCGACATGGGGAGTAAAATAATTATGTGTATAAAAGGGGGACTCCACCTTAGCAAAAAAAATATATGCCTTCGATATTAATATCCATGCTATGCGAAAACGTGCAAATTGTGCTATACGATCAAAGAGGATTTTATAATTTTTTAAGTGTCAATAGGAGGCAAAGTTTTTGATTCACCAAGGTTGGTGCCTTGGTCACCAAGAACTGGTAGCATAGTTGGCAACCGTAGTAGAAGCAAAGCGTAAGGCAGCGAGTGGCAAAGGTTGGAATCTACAACGGTGTGTTTTATTTTTGTTTAGAATTAACGACGGATAAAGGTTTAAAAAGGAAGTAGGCTTCCCTTCCTTCACGTGGGTGCCTATAGCCCACGTGGTGGGCACCAAAGCGCTAAGGCACTTGGCGCTTGGGGAGACGACGATTCGAAACTCGTCGAAACCCTTTTGGGGTAAAGGACAAAGGTATGCTATTTGTTGTTGACGCTGAAATTTTGAAGGAATTAAGTTGAGCTATTAAAATTTAATTTTAGCATAATTCATTTTGTTTGTAAGGTTTTAAGGGGAGTTATAAGGTTGATGCAAAATAATTTTGGTGATATTTGCTTTAGTGGTTGAAAAGGGTAATAAGGTGTTTAAGGAATATTGTTTGAGATTTTGTGTTAGATATTATTTAAAGTTGGAGATTATAAGGTGTATCTAAATAATTATTTTCATGTATGATTTGATGGATGCTAATTTGAAGAAGAAGCAATAAGGTATATTTGAGCTTTAATTATTTTTGTGTCTAAGGAATATTTTTGAGAAAGTGTAGAGTGATATTTTGTCATCTAACCATTGAAATTAGAAAGAAGGAAATTGTGATTGAGACAAGTTTTCTAAGGGCACTTCTACATCAAACAAAAGGTATGGGCACATATTCCTAGTGAGTGTTTGTTGAATGTTATGAATGCTCAGTTGGAGTGAAAAGGATTGTTTGGTAAGCATTGTTGAATGTGTTTTGAATTAATGCTTCAAGGTTTTCTATATTAAAGAGTTGTTGATAAAACCTTGTTTGATAAGCATTATTGTTGAAGTGATTAGTTGAGTGAACTTGAACTAGGGTTTGCAAAGATCATGAATATCATTGTTATGTGAATATTGTTTTATAAGCATTATTTTTTAAGTGAGTGGTTGAGTGAAGAACTTGAACTAGGCTTTCCAAAGATCATGAGTATCATTTTTATGTGAGATTGGTTGATAAGCATTGTTGGAAACATTTGAGTGAGTGTTCATATGCTTGGACTAGGGTTTGTAAGCAAGGATTAATTCATTGAGTGATTGGTTGAGTAGAGTTGGTTGAGCCTAGTCAAGTGGATGTGTTGAAGTTATAGTTCAAGTTTTGTGAAACAAATTGTTCTATATTCTTAATTGATTTGAAAAAGAGGTTGAGTATTTGTGAGTGTGAAACATATTGAGTCTCTAACAATTCTCTATATGTTTGTGGTAAAAAGAGTGATTGAAAGTGATTGAGCATTGTGGTGAATGTGAAGCATATTGAGTCTTGTTGAGTGAATATTTTACCCTATTGCAAAATAATCACCACAATCAGAGTATTAAATGAAAACTCCCTCTTACAAATAAATTAAATACAAATATCAATTTCTCCAAGGTTTTGATGGACAAATATTCCACATACATACATGTAATTGATGATGATTAAAACAAAATATATGCCAGAATAGTCTCACAGAATGCAAGTGATAGTTAACAAGGGGCCTTTATGGTTCAATTCATACAATGCTTAGTGATCATGACTCTTTAATCCTTGAAGTGCACATGAACTTTGCTTGTGTGAAAGTGATTCATTTTAATGCTCTTGATATTAATTTGATTTACCCTGAATCCCAATTAGTCAATCTCTTTTATCTTCAAATTAAAGGTGTAAAATGTAAAAGTGTGTGGAATAGTCCACTTCATTTTAGACTCCATACCTTTAATGTGAGATTCATTTTTACAATCAGTAGATTCATTTTATCTTCATTATGAGCGTTCTACTAAAGCTAAATTAGAATTTCATGTTAGTACTTGTTAGCATGTTAGTGTTTGTTTGCTTTATCTGCCATTAATGTAAATTTGGTGTTAGTACCCTCCCTCCTAAGATTGATTTTATCTAAAAATTAGACTTAGTGTAATTTGGAGGTGCAAAAATTCTAGATAAGGACCAAAATAGAAGTAAATGAACAAAAATGTAAAATGAAATTTTGGAAAATGGACCAGAATAAAATACTGAAACTAAATGCAAAAATTTTGGAATGACCAGAATAAAATGAAATTAAATACATAAATTCTAGAAATGACGAGAATGGAAAGAAAACTATGTGCAAAAATTCTGGAAATGACCAGAATGTAAAAGAAACAAAAACAAAAATTCTGGAAATGACCAGAATCAGAGAAAATAATGAGTAGAAATGAAAATGAATTAAACTAGTTGCAAAAAATAAATCAACAGAAAATATCTACAAAATAGCTGGAAAACAATAAAATGACATTAGATTTTGGTATCACAATCCCCTCCCTGCAAAACCCCAAGTTATGAGATGAATCTAGAGGTAACTTGATCTAAAGGACCTGCAGAAACACAATCAAGTTAGACCAAGTGCGAGACTCAAAGGACAAAGAACATTTGCATTTTATTCCAACATTCACCTAGTATAACCCTTAACGACATTAATACATAGATACAAATCAAAATGAAATGCATTAAAGATAAATAGTAAATTCAGTAGCCTTAGATGCAATCTCCTTTTGGTTTTGCTCACAAGGTTTGTATTTGCCAAAACGAATGCATTTGATTCTTCAAAGTGATCTTGTTTACAAAAATTTCCAGCCCTTGTACAATGCCCTCCTTGGGTATTTAAGGTTTCCATTACTTGATTCGTTTCAACTTCCCCTTCTTGATGATGTTAAAATAAAGTAAAAATAAAATAATAAAAATTTACATTATTTTATTTTCTTTATAATTCCCCTTTTAACATCATAACTTGATGAGCACCTAAATTTTACCCTTTTATATCATAATATAACACTTCAAATATTCCAAGGTTCACATCCTTATATCTCCCCCTTTATTTATATATATATATATATATATATATATAATTTTAAACTTCTATTAATCCCTTATGACTCCCTTCATAACATAAAGAGCTTTTAATCCCTTATGACTCCCTTCATAACATAAAGAGCTTTTAATCCCTTATGCTATATAACATATAAACAAAATAATAATAAAAAACCTTTTTATTGAAATAAACAACCTTATGCCTCCCATAGATAATATAAGAATAAACACAAACTTGTATATTAGCCCAAATAAATGCATGCTCTGCATAAACTTACACACAGAAGCCATGTCGTGGGCTCCAGACCACGAACCCACTGCGGCAACCTCCTCAACCGGCTGTTACAATCAGCATCGTCATCCAACTTGGCATCATGAACCCGCATCATGAACGCATCTACGATCCCCATGACCCGCACTGAGGGATCTCCTGCTCTCGGCTCTTAGTTTCTGCACTCTATGGGAGCTTTCGGACATTTTTATTAACCTTCTTCTTGCTGGACATTCAGCCATATAAAGCGAGGACAAGGGAATTTTAGGGTTTCTTGGCTATGGAGACATTGTAGATCCCCATGCTTCGGCATGTCGATTCCCTAACATCCTCTGATTAAACACCTCTGACTTAGCACCTCTGCCATCGCTGAGCAGCAACGCTGTCCCCTGTCGTGATTTTGAATGCTACCAAATGTATCCATCGACCGTTGTCGTTATGCTCCAGCTGTCTCATGCATCGTTGTTCAAAGTAATCTGCCACATCGTTCATATCAGAGTCGCTGTATTTGCAACTGATACCGTGGCGCTCCCAAACTGCCCGCCGCTGTATTTGTCGTCGAGTCCTCGATATGGTGTTCGCCGTTATGAGGAGTCCATCACATCTATCCAAAGCCACATAGATTTTTCGTCTAACACTTCCTCCCATGTGTGTTTCTAAGCCACGCTGACTGTTCGTCACTTTGTTGCAACGTAGACCGTCTGCCGGATCCGCATTCGCCACCAGGTCGATCCGCGATTGTTGTCCTTTGTGCCGGTGCTAAGTTGGCTCTTCTTCTTCTGCGCATCATTCACCCCATACTGCCACCTCGTTGCGTATGTGGCCAGCTCTTTTCCTACGTCGACAAAACGCCCATGTTTGTGACCTGCATACGATGTCACCGCGGAAGTTAGAATTTCAGATAAAATTTATAAAACTAAAGCATTGCTGAAATCAATAACTAACACTTGCATATATTAGCCCATAAGGGAATTACTTCTCATGAGAATATATAAATAAAATAGCCCTAAAGGGCTTTTTATTTTTATATATATTTTGGTCATATTATTTATTTTTTTATGTTTCATCCTATTTATATATATGCTTTTATACATTGATATATAAGAAGTATTGGAATATTTAATTTTATTTTCATCTTTTTATATATATATATATATTTATCTTTTTATTTTATTTTTATTTTATTTCGATTTAAAACATAGAATCCCTCCCCTTGAATACTTGGGTTATTATGCTTCAAAGGCACAAAAGAAAAAAAAAAAAATGAAATCAATAGTTGGACTCAACCAATAATTTTAATAGAAATACTTTAGCAAACCTCTAGAGAGCCATTCAAACACACATCTATTTCCAAGCAACCAAATAAGAAGGATGCATACAAAAACTCACTACTTCCCTAATCAAGCCTTGGAGGCAACGAAATCGTCATTCAAAACGAATCAAGTCCTCCAAAACCAAAATTTCAAAGGTGGGTCCCCAATTTTGGGGTACATTGTGGAGTAGCCACAATAAATGACGACTTTGCTAGGAAATGCTCCTGAGCATTTCGAGTGAAGAACCCAATCTGAAACGAAAACACACAAGATCAACGAGACATAATAATTTAGCAACGTCTCGAGAAGGTGGGGGTAAACAACTTTAGCATGAAAACAACTAATCCATCTGCCTTTGCTTACTGTGTGCAATAGTGATTCATTTCCTGCATTTCTGAAAATCCTCCAGATTCCATCATTCCTTTCTGCAGTAGGCTATAGAGTATCACTCATAAAAAAATGACTATAGACAGAGCCCCACTACCAGTCAGACATCTATAGCCCCGGTGAGGTTTATCTAACTCACCCCTTGTGTTTGCTCAACTCTTTGCAAAGCCTTTCCTTTTACCCGAGCTATATCTAGACAGAGCCCTACTGCCGGTCAGACGTCCATAGTCCCAATAGAGTTTATCTAGATCTTGTGACTAATTTGATCAAGCTTTTCGATGCTCGTTCTCTTTTTTTTAAATATAATTTTTTTTTTTATTTTCAAAAGATAAACCTTGTAAAGCTCTAAGCATCACTAGGGTAAGGCAGCCTACAAGTGAAGTGTTTTAAATTTTTGCCTAGGGTTGCAAATCAAGATAACTTCATCATTTTTAATTCCAGAAACACCATTTAACGTGTGTGAGTTCCATGTGGAGCTTTGGCAAATTTTTCATTGTTCCACTTTCCACCATTTTGGTCCCAAAATCTGAGCATGATCACCAAATAACTCATCTCCATTTTCTTGGGTTCACCAATTTTCAGATCATGTACTCCAACCTACTAAACCAAATAAAACCAACACAAACCAAAGGTCAAAAGCTAGCTACTGTGAAACATTTCCCCAAAACCAAGGAATAATCCAACACCAAAATAGAGAGCCCACACTCTAACACAAACTAGCAATAAACACACTACTTGAACACAAATGAAAACAACACACCCAAACAAAACCAAAACCAAATAAAAACCAAAACACAAAACGTATATACATATGGTACAAGACTGTACACCTTTCAGGCCTTGAAATAGTGCTTTATATGCAGCCGTTAACGGGCAAAGCCAAATCTTTCCCATCCAAGTTTTTTAGTCTAAAATTGTTCTTACCTAGGATTTTAGAAACTTGATATGGGCCCTACCATAAATAATCAAATTTTTCATGATCTCCTTTCTTTTCATGCCCTTTATCCCACAATAATACTAGATCTGAAATTTTGAATGTTTTGGTTTTAGACTTCTTATCAAACCATATTTTTACTACATCTTGATGTTTGTTGAAATGAAGCATAGCCTCGTCTCTCTTCTCATCAAGATGCATTAATTGTGTCAATCTAGTTTCAAGCTTATCATTGGTTCCAATGTACTCTTTCATGAAATGTAGTGTTTGTAACCTTAAATTTATGGGAAAAATGGGATCTTGCCCATAAACTAAATGATACGGAGATGTTCATATTGATTCTTTTGTTCTGATCCTATCGGTCCAAAGGGCAAATTTTAGCTTGCTATGCCAATCCCTAGGATTCTTTTCAAGTAAGTTTTTGATTACACATAGTAAATTTTTATTGGAGGATTCCGCTAAACCGTTACCTTGTGAGTAATAATTTGAGGACAATTTCAGGCTTACCATGTTATCATATGCCCAAGTGGATTCCGCTAAACCGTTACCTTGTGAGTAATAATTTGAGGAGAATTTCAGGCTTACCATGTTATCATATGCCCAAGTTGCAAATTGCAGAGAAGAAAAAGCAGAGTCGTAATCACTTACAATTGAGTTGGGTATTCTGAAACAAGTCACAATATTATCTTCTGACATTTGTAGTAGCATCCTTAGTGGGAATGGCTTCAATCCACCTCGTGAAGTAATCTGTGGCAGTAAGGATATATTTATGAGAATTCAAATAGTTACAATTGATGACCCCAACAAAATTGAGTCCCCATTATGCAAAAGGTCTTTACCTCTACCATAGATTGTAATGGTATTGCCGCATTTCTTTCTCTATTGGTCGCCACTTGACATGTATGGCAGGATTGCACATGAGCATGTGCATCCTTAAAAATATGGGGTCAATAATATCCGACCCTAAGAATATGATGTATTTTTGCATTGGCTGACCCGTGTCCAGTTCCATACTTACCATGGAAATCCTTAAGTACTTGGATCGCCTCTTCTTGATTAACACAACGAAGGTAAATCCCTTCGTGGTTCCTCTTGTACAAAACACCAGACTTAATTAGAAAATTTGCAGATTTCAAACGCAAAGCTCTACGTTGAGTGGAATTGAGATGTGATGGGCACTTACCATTCAGTAAGAAATACACAATATCAACATACCACTCATCTTTGGTTATGTTTTCTACCTCGTAATGTTGGCATGATATCAACGAATCAATTTTTGTGATTGACTTGACCAAACCTTGTCCACGAACAATTTTCATGGGTTGGATTTCTAGATCAAATTATTGAAGGGTCGAAATCCATTTTCCCCGTCTTTCACCCAATTCATTTTGCAAAAATATAGAATTAAAAGCAAGGTCAGGGACTACAACAATGACCCTACTATGAACTATGTAATGTCTGAATTTATTAATGGTCTTGAACAATGCATACATTTGTTTATCCAGAATATAATATCTTAATTTTGCATCCTTCAAAGGAGCACTCAAGAAAGCTATGGGATTTTCAATGTTACCTTCACTCTTTTGATTTAGGACCCTCATAAAGGAATGATCTGAAGCAAACGTATGGACATAAAAAGGTTTTGAATAATCCAGAAAAACTAAAACAGGGGCCCTAGAGATAGCATCCTTGATGCTCTTGAAAGCATCCCTATTTTCATTTGTCCATTTAATCTGAACATCATTTTTTAACATGTCATTCAAGGGTTTCGTAATATCTACAAATCCTGAAATGAACTTCCTTATGAAATTGATTTTACCGAAGAAGGATCTCAACTCCTTTTTGCTATTGGGTGGAGGGATGGCTAGTATGGCAGATATTCTTTCTAGATCAATAGCAAACCCATCCTTTGAGATGATATGGCCCAATAATTTACCTTCTGTTACCCAAAAAATACATTTTTTTAGATTGAGAGAAATCTCGTGTTCCCTACATCTTTGAAGTACTTTCCTCAAATCTCTAACATTATTTTCCATTTTCTTAGAAAAAATAGAAATGTCATCTACGTACACAATGATACACTTACCAATGAGCCCTTTGAATGCAAAATCTATAGCTCATTGGAAGGTTGCACCCGCATTCAATAATCTGAAAGACATTCTTCTATATGCGAATGTACCCCATTTCGTTATGAAGGTTGTCTTCATTCTATCATTTGGATGTATAAGAATCTGATTATATCCTAAATAACCATCGACGAATGACATCATTTCTGACCCATTAACCTTTTGAGGGATCTCATCAATAGTAGGCAATGGGTAATTATCCTTTTGGCAAGCTTTGTTCAGATTCCTGAAGTCTATACACAACCTTATCTCTCCGCTCTTCTTTATTACCGGGATAAGGTTGGCAACCCATGTGGAATACCTATGTTCCTCAATTTTATTACCTCAGCTCTCATACCTTGTTAAAGGTATAGACAAACTAGGACTCAAATCTAAGGTCTCTATGGGTTGAAGTTGCCTTACCAATAAGCTTCTAGCTCCTCCTTAAACTAGCCTCAATTCGAATTTCGAATGTAGGATTCCTTCTACTCATTGCTCCAACACCCCCCTTAACCCACTCCATGAGTACTTGAGGCTCCTAACTATCAATCCAAAAAATCCAATGCTCTCATACCACTTATCAGATTGAATGCTTTGATAAGTGAATTCCTCCTATGTTAAACATTTTAAAAGCATGCAAATTATCTCACACTATTCAATATATTCAATTTGGGTATAACTGCACCACTCAATCATATTATATTCTTCACTGCATCATATAATGCCATCCCACTCCATACAATTTCTTTCAATTATCTCTAATGCACACCTTGGATGGTCTACCTAAGTGGAGGATAAATGGATAGATATATGTTGAATACACAAGTATATACTCATTGCAAATGACTCTTAACCAATAAATCCACGGATATATAAACTCATTGCAAATGACTCTTAACTAATAAATCATTGTTTTCTGTCTTTAAATTTATCTTCTTATTTTACATTGACTGTTTTTATTTTATCATCTCTTATTTTTATATCCCAATTACTTTTCTATTTTTTAACTCATTTTCTTTTTGTTAAATTAGAAAAAGAAAAAAAGAAAAAAAAAACTCTCAAGGATTATTTTTTTCAAACATGACTGTGGTGTGGGTTATTTCGAGTACGAGTTGTTGGACAACGCTTGATGTCTGCCCTGTATAAATTTCACTTATTAAATCGTCCCTTAATTTATTTATTTACTTTAGCATATGACAGTATTATGGTTGAACACTTTGGATCAAAAATCTTGCCCCTGAATACTTTGGATCGAGGTCAAGACTTCAGAATTTGTCGAGTAAATTAAGGATGTAAGGAGGCAGTACAGTCATGTTGAACACCGTCCTCCATCAAGCCCTCCGAAATATGAGGGCACGGCAAATTATATTTACACAAATAATGGGGATTGAGTGACGAAGAAACCGTACAACTTTAGACTAGAGTTAGACTAAAATTTCAATTCTGCTCTAGTTGTTCATAAAATGCCAAATATTGTGTGAAGAGATCACCTTTGAAACTGTTGATATTTGATTTTGCTTTGAAAGCTAAGAGCACAATACACACAAAATGCCAAACAATGCTCAGCCTTAGACATTACATGCATGCAAAAGAGCAACGTACAGCCACTTATTCGTCAACCGGAATCTTGTGTACCGCGTTGATTGAATGACAAAATATAACTTAAAACAGGGGCTGATAGAATTTTAATAAAGGTGGAATTACTGAGCACAGGAATTTACACTTATAATTTTAGTATAGCAAAAAAAACATAATAAATAAATAACCATAAATATACAAAGGGATCAGACTATTTCAGCTTTTAAAGTTGCAAGGCTGAATTCGTTTTGACACCAGATATAATCTTTGGACAGATAATCGACAGCCCCTGCAATTCCTTGAATCTGTGTCTAAGTTCTAATCTTCACAACCTAAAATTAATTTTTATTTTTTAAAAAAATCAGTGAAAGATATGCATAAGAGTTCAGAGGTCATATGTCATGTGAGATAATATTTTGATTATAAAAACACAACTCTATCCTCAAAAAAGATTAAACCTCCTTTTTAAATTTTAAAAACCTATTTCAATTATAAAATTAAAAAATATATATTCTTGAAAATTCAAAAGCCTTTACTATTAAACAGATTCCAATTATAAAATTAAAAAAATATATGTTCTTCAATTCATAATCCAGTTTGTTGCTATGAATGTCCGTCTCTCATTTACTTTTCACCTCCAATGTCTCATCATATGTTATCTGCTCCCCAGCCAAATGTTACGAATGTCTTACTTCCTCTTGAACTTGTACTTGGCTCCAAATTCTCTACGATAGAATTTTAAGACAAATATATATTGGTCAACGTGCATTAATTGATCTTTCTCAAACTTTTATTTGAAAATGTATTCAATTGAAACTGAGTTCATTTTTTTAGATCTCAGAGAAGAATGTTTAGTTGATTTTAGAGACATATTTGTCACGGTATTTACTAATTATTTAACAATTTTCATATTTAGAATTATTTGGATTTATTAGAATTATTTGGTTTTAGGTTGTAAAATTGTAAAAAGACTTTCAAATCTATAGAAGGATAGGCCAGGCTTCTAATAGAGTTAGAAAAAGAGTTCAGAATAGCTTATAAATAAAAAAAAATCTAACTCTTTGTAAATCAGAATGGCTTATACATTAAAAAAAAAATCACACAAAAATCACTCTTTGAACAATGACAAAGACAGACTAGTTTCTCAAGACTAAAAAAATATAACTTGCTGAAAGAAGATCCTATGATTTTATTTAGTCTCTAAAAAACTAATAAAATAATTGGTAGTAATCAAACAGTTATATACAAACCCACGACTTATTAAAAATGCAATCTACTCTAGTCGTTGATAAAATGCCTAATGTTGTGTGAAAAGATTATCTTTGGAACTGTTAATATTTGATTTTGCTTTGAAAGCTGCGACTCATTAGAAATGCAATCCTACTCTAGTTGTTGATAAAATACCTAATGTTGTCTGAAAAGATTATCTTTGGAACTTTTAATATTTGATTTTGCTTTGAAAGCTAAGAGCGAAATATATACAAAATGCCAAAACGACAGAATATAACTTAAACAGGAGCTGATAGAATTTTTTAAAGATTGACTTACTGAGCATAGGAATTTACACAGAATATAACTTAAACAGGAGCTGATAGAATTTTTTAAAGATTGACGTACTGACCACAGAAATTCACACTAACAATCCTAGTTGAGAAAAAAGACAAAAAAATACAATAACCATAAGATACAAGGGAATAAGACTATTTCAGCTTTTAAAGTTGTAAGGCTGATTCCTCTTGAGTCTTGACATAAGATATAATTTTTACACATGTAATCACAGTCCCTTGTCTTCGACAGCCCCTGCTATTCCTTGATTGTGAATAAGTTCTAATTCTCACAATCTAAAAAGCAAAAAAATCAGTGAAAGATATGCATAAGGGGCTGATGTAGAGGATTTAGATTGTACAAAAGTCTTTTCTAGCAAAGATTCACAGTACTCTCTTATCATAGTGTAGGGGCTGATGTAGAGGACTTAGATTGTACAAAGTCTTTTCTAGCAAAGATTCACAGTACTCTCTTATCTACTCTTTTATCATAGTGTAGTACTCTTTTATCATAGTGTATGATTTCATTACATTATGATTTAAATGATTTAAAATTATCATAGTGTAGTACTCTCTTATTATAGTATATGATTTCATTACATTATGATTTAAATGATTTAAAAGACAATCATTCTTTTATCATAGTGTATGATTTCATTGATTTCATTGTGTTATAATTTAAATGATTTAAAAGACAATCATAGTGTATGATTTCATTGCATTATGATTTAAATGATTTAAAAGACAATCATAGTGTATGATTTCATTACATTATGATTTAAAAGAGACCTTCATAAGATGATGGTGTTATTTGACAGCAGTGGCAATATCTTATTGCACAAGACCACAATGTGGAAGATGGTAAGGGCTCTAACGGCAAGGTTATGTCCGCACCTTACTTCAGCCCTTGTGTGACGGCATTACTACACGATGACAAGTCGACCAAAAATTTGGTGACAACAATCCCCTGACGGTGTGCACTTCCCCTGTCAACACTCACTTCTGGGACGACAATTTCTCATGACAGCACACAGGTGACAGTCTTCTTTAGATGCAAGACGGAAAGGGATAAGGGGCAACTTCTTTCCTCTCCACACATAGGCAAGCCACAATCTGCCTCTTCACCATCCAGTAACTCCCAAAACAAAAAACAATCAAAACATACCCATTGCCATGACACCACTTTGCTAAAACAATTTTCAGCTTGACAGCAATAGCTGGGTCATGTGACGGTGAGACTTATGTGGAAATTTCTTTTACTTACGTTGGTGTGAATCTTGTCAGGTAACTCCCCAACCACCATAGGGAATCTTGGCATGAATCTTGCCGAGTAAGTCAACAACTGCCAACAAGTGTTGACACAAATCTTGTTGGGTGCGTCTAGAGAATTCCAATATTAGTAATTTGCAGTTATAAATAGACCTTAGTGCTTTTGTCGAATATACAACATAGCATAGCATGCATAGCAATGTATGGAGAATAGATAATAGTATACACAACAATATATACATAGTAGAATAAAGAGAGGAGAGAAAACTGCAGGTAGAAGACAACAGGCTGGAGAAAAGAAATTGTAAGAGCTTGATGCTCCTTGAAATGTATTAGCAAAGTCTGTAAGTGAATAAATACATGCATGCAATTTTATGAGCTTGTCTATTCTAAGTTTTGAAGCAATTTTTAGACCGCTGTAATTTTATTTTGTTTTAGCAACTTTTTTCCTTCATCTGGTATCAGAGCCAAGGTGTTTCAGGGTTTTTCCAGTTTTATAATCATGGCTGGAAGTAGTAATAGTTGGCAGCAGCCACCTGTGTTTGACAGCAAAAATTATGATGCATGGTCTATTAAAATGAAAACAATTATGTGTTCTCATGATTTGTGGGAATTAGTTGAAAGTGGTTTTGGAGATGTCACTAACCAGGCTATTTTTAGTGCTCTTACACAAGCACAAAAAACCTAGCTGAAAGAAACCAGAAGAAAGGATGCAAAAGCTTTAAGCTTCATTCAAGTGGGCATGGATAGCAACAACTGAAAATTCTAAGCAGGCCTGGGAGATTCTTGGGAATGCATATAAGGGAAATGAAAAGGCAAAATTGGTTAAATTACAATTATTAAGAAGAAATTTTGAAAATCAAATGAAATATTCTGAGTTCATTTATGACTTTTTTAGAAGAATTTTCAGCATAGTCGATCAAATTAAAACTAATGGAGATGTCATAGAAGATATAGAATTGTAGAATATATCTTAAGAAATCTTTTTGTTAGGTTTGATCCTATTGTTGTTGCATAGAAGAGTTCAAGGACTTGACTAAAATATTTGTTGATGAGTTAATGGGTTCATTGCAAACCCATGAGCAAAGGTTGAATAGATCAGTCGTTCCTTCCCTGGAACAAGCTTTCAAATCTCAAGTGAATGTAATAGGTAGGGGGAGAGGAGTAAATAACAGAGGAAGAGGAAGAAGAGGCTCTGGAAGAGGAAGATCCAGCAGCAAAGAGGGAGGAAGAAATTCAAATTCAGATTCACAAGAAAAGAAAAGGGGTAGCCCCTCATATCAAAGGTATGATAAATCAAATGTTCAATGTTATTATTGTAAAAAATATGGACATTTTGCAAGTGAATGTAGAAAGAGACAATATGATCAGTCTAAGCAAAATGTAAATTTAGCTACAGAAAAAGGATCTGAAAATGAGAAAAATAAAAATTTATTCATCACTTGCAATATAGCTGAACAGAGCACTAGTGATATCTGGTATTTAGACAGTGGGTGTAGCAACCACATGAGTGGAAATAGGGATATGTTTAATTACATTGATGAAAATGTTAGATTTGAAGTAAGGATGGGAAACAATGAAAAAATCCCCATTATGGGCAAAGGGTCCATCTCCATTCACACCAAGCAAGGTGACAAAAAATAGATTCAGGATGTCTACTATGTCTTAGGGCTAAAACATAATCTTTTAAGTATTGGTAAATTAGTCCAAAAGGGTTATGAATTTCAATTTTTTTGGTAGATAAAAATAATTAAGTGTTGGGTTTAAATGGCCCCAAATCCAAGTACATAAACTAGTAGCTAAACCAATAGCATAATATAGCACAAGCCTACATATTGGCCAGCAACAACCAGAAAAAAAATGTCTAAACAACAGCAGAGAAGGTTGGATGGAACGCTGACGTCAAATAAACAAAAATACAGTCCGAGCAATACCCACGCAGGGGTTGCTTAAGAGAAGTAACGACCTAAAAAACCTGTAAAGCAGCTATGACAAAAACCCGCACAGGAGAAGCTCGCAAAAGATCCATAAAAACTATCAATTTCAAAATGAAGAATGTATAACTTTTGACAAATATGGCAACAAAAACCAAATAGCAAGTGTCAAAATGACAAAAAACGAATGTTTCCCCTTAGAATGCAAAGTGAATTTTCAGCAAAATATGCTCAAGGGTTTGCTCAGGCAATACCTCCTTTGGAAGCATTCAAAATTGTTGTCAAAGATCCATCCAGACTGTGGCATCTCAAGTATGGGCATTTAAGTTTTAGTGGACTAAATCTTCTATACAAAAAACAAATGGTGAGAGGGCTACCATTAATTGAACAACCAAATAGAATTTGTGAGGGCTGCATACTAGGAAAGCAACATAGACAAGCCTTTCCTTATGGAAAATAATGGAGAGAAAAAAGCTCCATTATAATTGGTACATTCTGATTTGTGTGGTCCTATGCAGACTCTCAGTTTAGCAAAAAATGAATATTTATCACATTTATTGATGATTTTAGCAGAAAAACATGGATCCATTTTTTGAAGCAAAAATCTGAAGCATTTGAAAAATTTAAGCAATTTAAGGCCCTAGTTAGTTGAAAAAACAAAGTGGACACCCTCAGAACAGATAGAGGGGGAGAGTACATTTCAAAAGATTTTCTAGATTTTTGCAGAGAAAATGAGATCAAGAAATAGTTCACCACCAAGTACACACCACAACAAAATGGTGTAGCAAAAAGGAAGAATAGGACAATTCAAGAAATGGCCAGAAGAATGATGAAGAGCAAGGGTCTTTCAAATGAATATTGGGATGAAGTTGTAGCAACAACAATATATATGCTTAATAGATGCCCTACGAAAAGTGTGCGTGATATGATTCCTCAAGAAGCATGGAGCAACAAAAACACAGTGTTGAACATCTGTGAGTTTTTGGCTGCGTGGCATATGCACTTGTGCCCAAAGAAAAAAGGAAGAAATGGGATGACAAAGGAGAAAGGTGCATTTTTGTTGGTTATAGTGAAGAATCAAAGGCTTACAGATTATACAACCCAGTTACAAAGAATTTGATCATCAACAGGGATGTTGAATTCATTGAGAATGAGTCATGGGATGGCACCATAGACAACTCCTAGGTATCGCTACAACAATACCTCTAAACCAAGTTCAGGGTTCAAATGAAGTGGAGGTCTCTAGTGAAAAGGGGTCATTAAATAGAGAAATAGGTGCACAAGGTATCATTGCATCTCCTATAAATGACAACCAAGACCGGTAAAGTATCACTCCAACAATATCTTGGGTGACACCTCCCTCAACAGAAAGTCCATCATCAACAAGGATTTTTTTGGGTGAAAGTTCAAGATAGAGAATAACTTCAATTCCAAGCCCAATAAGGTATTGAAGCAACAATGCTCCTAGTCTGTAAACTTCAAGTTTGACTCCTTCAAGATATCACTCCAATGACACTTCAAATTCTCTACAATCACAAAAAACAAGAAGCCTAAAGGAAATTTATGATAGTTCCAAGTATGAATAAAATAATAAAAAATGTAAATTTTTCTCTATTTTATGAAAATGATCCAATGCATTTTGAAGAAGCCATCAATGATGAAAAATGGTGCAAAGCCATGGATGAGGAAATAGAAGCAATACAAAAAAATGATACTTGGGAGCTTGTAGATCTTCCAACAGAAAAAAAAAAGTGATTGGAGTCAAATGGGTCTACAAGACCAAAAGCACAGCAGAAGACAGAATTGAAAGGCACAAAGCAACAGCATGGAAGAGATATGATGAAACTTTTGCTCCCGTTGCAAGGATAAAAACTGTAAGAGTTGTCTTGGCAATAGCAGCTCAACATAACTAGAAAGTACATCAAGTGGATGTAAAAGGAAGAAGTATATGTTGAAAACCCACATGGCTATGAGATTCAAGGACGTGAAGGCAAGGTCTATAGACTGAAGAAAGCACTCTATGGGCTCAAACAAGCACCAAGAGCCTGGTATAGTAGAATAGATTCATATTTGTTGAGCAATGGCTTTAGCAAGAGTAGCAATGAGCCAACTCTCTACATCAAGGTAAGTAATGGTGAAATCTTAATTGTTGTCTTGTATGTAGATGATTTGATTTTTACTGGAAATAGAAATCTATCAATAAAAGAATTCAAAGCAACAATGAAGAGGGAATTTGAGATGACAGATTTTGTCATTGTTGAAGTATTTTCTTGACATAGGGATGAAACAAGAACTCTTGTTCCTGCTTCTCTGCTTCCCACTCTCCTCGTAATTTGAATATTCGTTCGCCATCACATCCAGGCCATTGTCTCCGACTTTACTTCAATCTCTTCTTTCTTTTTCATTTTTACTACAAAAATTATTCTCTTCTTTCTAATGACTTTCTTTATCTGCATTGCAGATAATAGATGTGTTTAAATGTACCACGGTCACAATGAATTCTAATCCTTTGATTAAACTCATCCATAAACTCCACCCATATTTTCTCAAAATTCATAAGAGCCTTATGGAATTTTAACCAGTCAACACCAAGAATGATGTCAAAATCATGCAAAGGTGCCACATACAAATACCAATTAGTTTTTCCTTGTGGTAGAATGATGTGAGGATCAAAGAAACATTGGTTGACTTGGTAGTTTACCCTGATCTGTGCTCTACCTTCCAACCATTAACTAAAATCCCAGGTCTTTCAAGTATGTCCCTCACTAGTCTAGTGGAAATAAAGCTATCCGTTGATCCACTATCTTTCAAAATACGTACATATTTATCAAATATTTTTCCATTTAATAAGAAAAGAGTAACTTGTCCATCAAGTACGGGACTACCTGTTGACGCAAAGATCTTGTGGATGGCTTCTTCTAGAGCTTCCTGATGGAGATCAGCTTTG
The DNA here is from genome assembly GCA_028583015.1 of Wollemia nobilis. Classification (NCBI taxonomy): domain Eukaryota; kingdom Viridiplantae; phylum Streptophyta; class Pinopsida; order Araucariales; family Araucariaceae; genus Wollemia; species Wollemia nobilis. The sequence goes on from JAQPPZ010001945.1 coordinate 1,267,216, forward strand.
TAGGGGCTATTATTGGTATAGTGAGCTCCTTGGCATATGTAAAATCCGCTTGGAGGAACTCTATTTCCTCTATTATTATTCTTATTCCTTCCCCGAGGCACAATTTCCCTAGTCTTCTCTTGATTTGTTGGTCTTTGCTCATTTTTTGGAAAACTACCTGCCATCCCTCCTGAACTTATTGCTTTGAAAGTTAAATATATTTCTACCCCCTATCTATTTTTATCTCCTCCTTTAGGTTTCTTGTTTTTATCTTTTTTCCATTTCATAAACTCGACGCTCTTCCGCATCCTTAGCTCATCTTTCTCTTTTTCAGATAGCTTTTGATAATTAAAGTATGTTTTTCTAGTCTCATGATTTACCTCTTCTTTCCAGGTTAAATCAAAATCTGTAGTAAGATCCACAGGGTTGTGTATATTTAACACAGTCATGATTCTAGGATGCAATCCCAAAATAAATTTCTGAACCTTCATCTCTTCGTTACTTTCATATTGGGATGCATATTTTAGCAATTGAATATACTTTTGGTGGTAATATCGTACTGACATGGTTTCTTATCACAGATTAGAAAACTCACCAAATTTCTCTACATAAATATATCCCACTTGAGGTCTGCAACTTTAATATTATGCCCATTCTTATAGTACTTCCACCAATCTAGGGCTACTTTAGTCATATTCATAACTGCCAACACAATTTTAGATTCAGAAAACAAAACTACCAGCAAAATGTATAACTCTAGTTCACTTAGCCATTTTTTTGTTACATCACCATCACCTTTCCCATTAAACTTGGATATTACGACCTTCTTAAGGTTCTTATCCAATGTTTTAGTCACTCTGACCCTACCAGTATTGGATATTGTAGGTTTATTAGGTACTTTCTTTGCTCTGCCTATTCCAGTTTCTCTTCCTCTAGTCAAGTCTTCTATGACTTTTTGTTGTTGAAAAATCAACTCCTGTTGCTGGGCCATGTGAGTTTTTTTTTGGGCCATCTCTTCCCTTTGCTATTCCATGTGTGTTTTCAATAATTACACAACCTTTGCAAGGTTTCTTTCCTCCCTACCAAACTCGTTTGGTGGAGGTTCATTCAACCGTTTTATCCCTTGTTCACGTTGAGGACCTACTCATCTTATGTCTAACCTTGGTCCCCTCATAGGTATTTTGGTGGCTTCTTCCTCCCTATCTTCCACAGGATTTTCTGAAGATCCACCACGTAGCATTCGTGCCATTTGACTTGTATGTGAAAGAAGTAAGTTATTTTACAAGTTTATATAGGTCTGAATAAAATTATCTAATCAGAGTTCTAAAACTAAAGATTTCTTCTCCTCTGATACCATATGTAACAACCCAAGTCTACTCACTTGGTTGCACCACTAAACAAGCCAAGAGTTATCTCAGGGTAATTTTTTTTAAAACCATAGTTTTGTTCCTAAGAGTGCTTTTATATTCATAGCAATTTTGTTTCACCCAATGAATCAATATCATTTTATTTAATTAGTACATGCATATCACACCACTTTTGGGTTCAAGATTGTTACAAACAGCCAAAAAGTGGACGAGATTGACCAAATCCCGTGATGGTACCATTTTTTGGAATCAACTTGTATCATTTAATGTTCTCGTATTATGGCATGAGGATCAGACCACAATTGGGGTTATCCTCTAGGGCCCATAACACCTAGAGGATGGACGCATACTTCCCCATCCCTTATCATACTAAACATTTGACTAATTGGTCGACTTATTCCTATGACTGTATGTAAGGTGGTTAGTGTACATATACTTAGTGTCTAGCTGATTGTTCCCTACCCGAAGTCAGCTAGAGCCATGTCAATACCCTGCTCTTGGACTTTATCACTCATGCCCATTATGACTCACGATCATTTGTCCCATACCAAATATTGCGGCTAACTAGTAAAGTCAAATGAACATGGGACTTATCACAATACTACCCAGACAACAACCTAGAGGTGGTGTCCCATAACGTCCCTCATTACCAAATTCGACCAAGTAACTTTTTTTGACCAATTCTGTCATACTGCGGTTGCTCCCGAGACTCGTTGCATGTATACCCGCACCTCAACAATATTGGGTGTTCAAGCTATTTATTTTGATTGACAATAACTTTTGTTTATCCTTCTCGATAAACTGTCGTTTAAGTTTTAGGTTATTTGTCATTGTTTAATGGTTTTCTTAATGTTATACAGATTTACATAATCCAACTCTTAACACTAGATTTTCCATTCATCATGACACTATGCTTACCTTTCATTAATGTAAAACCTATTACATATTAAGTCCACTTTTATAGCATCGAAGCAACAAAACAACTATTTTAAAACATATATATATATGGGTTTATTTTCCATACTCTTGACTTTCTACTAAGTGTATAAGTTTTTAACTTTCCCTTGAGAGTTTTTAATCATCTTTCATTACTCACAAAATTATAACATATAACACTACAATATCCATCCAATATATTCATTTGATATTCATCTGATTTGTTTTATTCAACTCAATAATTTTTTTCAAAGAAGCCTCTTTACTTATGTAAGAGTGGTTTGCAAGCAAAAAAAAAACAACAAATGTTAAAATTGCATTTATCACCTTATTAAACTATAGAAATAAGCTACTTATACTTACATATCTAACTTACATTTTTCCTAACCAAAACTAAGTGGTTTAGAATTAATTCGGGCATGGAATTACTCCACATATACATTGACGTTATTCCGTAAACAGTAGAGAACATTGGAATTAGTTTATTTAATGAAAGAGAAGTGATCTGGATTTCACATTCGGGCATTTCTACATGATAACAAATGGTTCGAAAGCAACCCCATCACAACCTCAAATGTTTAAACTTATCACTCGATATCCGGGATTAACTCCCTTACCAATCATGCTATGGTAAAGTTTTCCTTAAAGGATTTCTATCTGAAGGGGACTAAGGCAGATTCATTCCTCATCGACCACCTTATTGTCTTACAAACAAAACACCTTTATAAAGGTCTTAGCTTAATAAACTGAATCTTATCATTCTTGATAGATATTTGAAGAGTCACATTAATATTAAATTAACACTCTTCCCAAATCTTATTTGTTATGTTATTGGGCAATTTTAAAAGTATTAAATGTTTTCAACTCCCAACTCGCTACTGCATCTAACTCACACATATTCATTTATTTCAAGGTTTCAAAATAATTATTTACTCTATAAGGTGCTTAGACAAAATATCTTCCTTTCAAAAATATTGAAGCCGTATAGAAGTATTATTACTCTAGAAGATGCTTCGACAAAATATCTTCCTTTCAAAAACATTGAAGCCGTATAGGAGTATTAGAAACATACATGGTGAACAATGCCCAATACCTTAACTTGTATTTCACATGATATGGTTTCAGGTATTTTCAACTTTTCAATAAACAAGGAGATAGAAAACAACCACAGTTAAATATATAAAACTTTTCTTTTAGTTATCCCTTCCAAACAGCAGCATATTATGTATATTTTTTAAAAATAATAATTAAGTGTAAAATGAAATTTTATTAACGAAAGGCGCTATAAAGAGACAATACAAAACACTCTTTCTTGTTTGAATAAATATTTGAATTTATCCACAGATGACCGTTCTCAGAAATACATCAGCATATTCTAGGTTTCGAACACCACATAATGAGAACACATATTAAATGAATTACAAATCGTATTTTCCTCATTGAGTAATACTTCTTTTAATTCTGTTTACAGCTACAGACTTAGACACTGTCCATATTACAAATTTGTCAATATGAAAGTATCACTTAAGTTTAACTGTGTTTATCTTCTGCAATAATTCGGTGAATCCTCAAGCAAGTTCATACTTAACGTCCCCACCCTGGATAACTCCACAAACTCCCACATCGTCTCAATGCTTGAGCTTCTAGGTTGGTCTCCTTTCCAAAATGACCATCATTCGTCTTCGCATACACCAACCGTGAAGGAGTTTATAGTTGCATGACATCAGATGTGCCTCAATTAAGAAGTAATATGCTTCTGCATGCATACTATTATATGCTAAACATCAAGCTCACCCAAATATGCAATATAACATACAATCACAAAAGATAAATTCTCTTTTCTTCAGATAGCACCAAAGTCACGAACCAACATTACTTATCTACCTTTCAGTACATTTCACAGGTAGACACCACCAAGGTTCCCATCACGTGCTCATTGTTTTTCAAAATAAATTAATCCTTTCAAAAATAAAATAAACGTATAAACCTTTCAACCAATCTTTAGCTATACCAGACACAAAACAGAGAATACTTTACGAGCACACACAAAGCACAAGGCTATAGTAGCTGCACCAAATCGGTTTTTCTTAAAGCATCGGTTTAAGACAATTAAAATATAACCTCCCTAATTTTTAACAGGCAACAACTAGTTATTTTCAGGCATAACATCACAAGGCAATACAAGCAAGATATTGAGCTTGAAATAGTTCTCGAACCTGAATAAATGCTTCCAACAATCGCTTTAATCTCTTTCCTTTCGCTAGTGCCGATGTGAGAACCTTCTGTGTGCCATATTTTTTTCAGCTTCCCTCCATCTCCTTTCTACATACCAGCTGAGTATTTTTCTCTTTTTCTGTTCCCATCCGAACTTTCCCCTAAAACCCGAGAAAAACAACTGAACGGACTTAATGCAAGACGTCCAACTCAAAGATGATCAAACCATTTCAATATGCCCGCTTCCAATCATAATAATCTCAACTATCTTACTATAATTTTATTTTCCTTTGGTTGATTCACTATAGTTTGTTTTATCAATACAAATGATAATGGCATTTGCACGACCAAAGGCCACAATTCATATCAAAACACCTTTATTAGACTTTAAAGTTTATTCCTCACCACTTGTCATGATTTCTATTATGTTTCTATTTTTTTTTAATTTTAAATAATAGCATATGCACAACTAGGTAAAGGTGGCTCCCTTCATCATCGCCACATAAAAACTATATGCATAACAAACCACAAGCATATTTTTTAAAATAAATCACACACATACCAAACACTCACGATGCCCTTAAATAATAAGCAAAATGGTAGTTTCCATGTGCTTGCGAGCTGAATCATCACTTCCCCACTTACCTGTTTTCTTTCAACCATTCCTTTATCAATCAAAGAAATATCCATGGTCCTATGTACACAAAATTATTAACAGTACCACATTTCGAGGAAAAAGTAAGTGAAAACCATGTATTCAATTTGCTATTAAAAGTTGTGTTTATATGGTCGTTACGAAACCTCATCCTATATAATAGAATATTGAATCTAAAAGAGCTCATAGACCGAACTGTAGAGATGGAGAAGTATTTTGAGTTTAAATCAATAACAGATCCCAAGAAGGTGAAGTTTACTTGTATGAAGTTGAAGGGGTATGCGTCCTTGTGGTGGGATCATGTCCAAACAAAGAAGCAATGAAAAGGAAAGGACAATATTCGAACTCGGGATAAGTTTATGATCAAATTAAAGTCTAATTTTTTACCTGTTGATTATTAAATAGGGTTGTTTAGAAGACTCTAAAACCTCAAGCAAAAGGAGCTGGAAGTGAAGGAGCATACAAAGGAGTTTTATAAATTGACAATAAGGGTAGGTCACATTGAAGATGACAAAGAAAAGATGGCAAGATATATAAATGGACTAATATTGTCCATACAAAATGAGATTTATATGATTAGAATCAGAACGGTTGAAGAGGTATACAGTATGCGCTCAAGGTAGAGGAAACGTTGTTGCATAGGCAATAAAATAATGCAAGAGGAAGAGGACAATCTTCTCAAGGAAGAGAACAATCGAATAATGGTAGCGAGCAACATTTGTAAGAAGAAGAAGCTAGTACTTCTCAAAGTAATTCCAATCAAAGTACTTGGAAAAAAGGTGAACCATCAAGAGGACAAGAAGGATTTGGTAGAGGTAGAGGTCATGATTTTGCTGGAAAGTGTTATAGATGTGGAGAAGCTGGACATAGGGTATTTGAATATCCTCAAGCACAACATACTAGAGAGCCTGGAAGGAAAGCTCGTAACCAAGTTGTACAAGAAAATGAGGAGAGTATTGTTTCACCAAAGCACATGGAAGAACCAAAACAAGGAGACTCTCTCATGATGGAGAGAGTATTGTTGAAACCAGCAAAGGAGGTATATGAACCTGAGCAAAGGAGGAACCTGTTTAGGATGATTTGCAATTTAGGAGGCAAATATTACAAGGTGATTGTGGACAGTGGTGACATAGATAACTTGGTGTCAATAGAGATGGTGGAGAAACTTGGGTTGAAGAGGATAGATCATCCAAACCCGTACAAAGTATTATGGTTACAAAAGGGAGATCAAATTTTGGTAAATAAATAATGTATGGTAGAACTCCAAATTGGTTCTTACACAGATGCGATACTATGTGATGTCATACCTATGGATGGTTGTCATGTCTTGTTGCATAGATCATGGCAGTTTGATAAAAAGGTAGTGCATGATGGTAGGGAGAACACCTACACCATTGAGAAGGATGGTAAGAGGTACATGTTAAGTCCATTAAAGGGCAAAGAGAAAGAAGTGGATATATTTCTTATAGTGTGCCAAGGTACAAAAAAACAATCTTTGAAGAGAATGAAGAAGAAGGAAGCATGTTTTACTTTCAACATTGAAAATGCAAAAGAAGGGATAATGGACAAGTTGAATGAAATCCCCCATGGAGTGAGGGATTTATTGGAAGAATATGCTAAGATTATTTCAATAGTTTAGTTGCCACTGATAAGGACCTTGGGTCATCACATAGATTGTAGTCTTGGGTTCAGCTTAGATGATAAATCGACACCAATAAAGAATGAGAAGAAAAGGATAGAGATAAGTAGAGAAATAAGCATAGGAAGGAGGTAATTGACCCAGGTCATTGGTAGTAGTGATAAGGATGATGATAGTGCAATGATTCCTATTGTAGAAAAGAAGAAAGAGAAAGAGAAGAGAAAGGATAAAGAGACAGCAGAGGAAGATGAACCTCATCAGGTCATTGATGGTTGCAATAAAGGCCATATTGCAAGAGTTGATAGTGACAATGGTACTTCTAGGTGTGGTGATGGATATTGTAATAATGATAAAGAATAGAGTGAGGATGAAGATTTTGGGTACTTTGAAAGGCACACACAAGGTATTACCTCCAAGTTGATGAAAATAATGGGGTACAATGGCGAATGATTGGGAAGATATGGGCAAGGTATGAAAATGCTCATAATACCATAAATAAGGCCAAGGAATGAAAGCCTTGGGTATGCAGGTCCAACAAGAAGTAGTGGGACTAAATTTGTGAGAAAAAGGAGAGCAGAAGAGGGAGAAAGAGAGGTCTCAAATCTCATCCTTGTATTCTCAATAAAAATAGAAAATATATGAATAATATTTTGCTAATAAATCCCTGAGTTTCGGTTGTTGTTGCATGTTTAAATGATTTTTGCTTTGTGCTATTTAAGTTGTATGTTGTAGTCTTCTTGGATTAGTGTGTGCAGAGTTGTAAGTTGAAGGAAAAATGTTGTTAAAACAAAATAAAATTACAAGCATCTAACAATTGCTTCAAAACTCGGAATAGACAAGCTCATAAAATTGCATGCATGTATTTATTCACTTACAGACTTTGCTAATATATTTATTTTTTTAAGTGAAAAACCTCTTGCGGGGCCGCCTTGGTCTGAGAGACCACGACCACGGGGTTCTACATCGTCAAAGTCACCCGGGAGTCACGCCCGATCCTACCTACACCAGCATTATCAATTGGAGAGTTGTAGAGGAGAGGACTTTGCTAAGATATTTTAAGGAGCATCAAGCTCTTACAATTTCTTTTCTCCACCCTATTGTCTTCTACCCATAGTATTTAGACTATTTTGGACTCTCGAGTACTCTGCCGAGTCCGAGTCCAAGTCCGAGTCCGAGTGGGCTCAGCAGCGTCGAGTCCACTCCGACTCCTTTTTTCTGGACTCCACTGATTTCGATCGAGTTTTGGGCCGAGTTCGAGTCCGCCCTGGACTCTTGAGTCTCGATGTCGGGACTCGACTGGCCCAAAAAAATTGAAAGTTAAAAAAAAAAACAAAAAATTACGTATAGGGTGATTAAGTGTTGATGATTCTCCACGACTTAAGCATCCACGTTGGCCAATGCGCAATCATGAACAAGACACTGAAATCTTTGTTTATTATATTAACGAGAGAATGTGCAATTTTACTTCTCAAACCTTCAGAATGCTTATCCCTCAATTATAATTTATTTTAATACAATTATATCTTTCACCGATTGATACATCATCTGCGTCTTGTTTAGGAATAGGAACCGCTTCAGGATGCACGTATACATGTCTTGTGGGATGTGGCGATTCGGGAGGAGAATGACATGATTTTTGGAGGCGTTCTATCAAGGAAGGCTTGAGGTCGCCAGTGTTGAGACCTCTCCTGGAAAGTTCGTAGCGTAGTTCTTGCACCTTCATTTTCTTCCATTCTTTTCTCTCCTTTAATGCACCCTCTCTCATCATCGTCACTGCCACTGTCGCTATTTCAGCCAATACACACCACCACGCCGTAATGGAAAATAATTTAAAAACGATAATTTATTTTTCTTTGAAACCCTCGACCGCCAACGAAACAATTGCTACGCACGAAGCTCCCCCAGAATAATGAATGTCGCTTCTACCTTGAATTTTGGTAAGCAGTTTTCAAAAATGGCTTTCCATTCTAAAACCGGAAAAATGACTAGGATTAAATATTAGCTTTATTAATATTTGAAGAATTTTATTTTCAATTTTTTTTCTCACGAACCTTTTAATAAAAGTAAAGTTAATAGATCCCAACCAACCATCCAGGAAATTGAATTTACACAACCCACCGATTATTTTTAAACATGGTATTTGAATAATTTATTTATTAAACATGGTGGACTAAGTTAGGGTGATTCCGTTCTATGGTTTCTCTATTTAACATGGTATTTGAATATTTTTTTTATTAAACATGGTGGACTAAGTTAGGGTGATTTCGTCATAAGTAAAGTTTATCATTATTTAATGTTTTGTAAAATGTTAATAATGTTTTTGAACTTTATATATTAAGTTTTATTTTATCATTATATTATTTATTTATAATTTTATAAACCAAAGTGGTCATACCTGCAAAGGTCATAGTCTGTTTCGAATCCTCTGAGTGCATGCCATACCGACAACGATGGTATGAATCTCGAGCAACTGGTGGTCCTCTTCATACCGGGTTATAAAATAATGAGGTGGTATAGGCTTGTTGGGGGCAACCCCTATAGTTTGAACCTTGCACTTGGAAGTTACTAAAAATAGTGTGGATGTAACCAACTCCCCGTGTATCTTAAAAAAAAAATTATAAAACAAAATTATTAGCTTGCTATTAGAATATACTCCTTCCTCTTGTTAATTTTTTATTTGTATAATGTTGAATGTTGAGTAAGTGTATTAGAATATACTAATAAGTAATATGCCAAGTCTTGCCAAGTTTTTTTTGCCGAGTCCCGAGTTCGACTCCCGAGTCGAAATTTCTGAGTTCGAGTCGAGTTCGAGTTTTGCTACTATGCTTCTACCTGCAGTTTTCTCTACTCTCTTTATTCTACTAAGTATACATTGCTATGTATACTATTATCTATTCTCTATACACTGTTGTGCATGATATATTGTATATTCCACAAAAGTACTAAGGTCTATTTATAATTGTAAATTAATAATATTGGAATTCTCTAGACACACCCAGCAAGATTTGTACCAACACTTGCTGGTGGTTGGTGAGTTACCCAACAAGATTCATGCCAAGACTTCCTATGGTGGTTGGTCAGTTACTCGGAAAGATTCATGTCCACACTCCCCCTGAATCTTGACTACCCCCATCAATGATTCCCAGATAGTGTCTGAGATGTTCAAAATTTTCTCTTGATAGTGGTTTAGTAAAAATATCTGTGAGCTGCTGCTCAGACCTACAAAACTATAAATTGATTTCTCCACTCTCAACCAGTTCCCTAATAAAATGATATTTGATTTTTATATGCTTGTTGCATCCATGTAAAAATGGATTCTTTGACAAGGCTATTGAAGATTGATTATTGCAAAAGATTCTAGTTCCTTCTTGTTCCTCGTTCAAATCTGTCAGGATTCTTCTAATCCAGATAACTTGACATGCTACTGCATTTTCTACAATATACTCTGCTTCAATTATGGAGAGTGATACAATTGGTTGTTTTTTAGAAGCCCATGAAATGGCTCTTGATCCAATGTTGAACACATAGCCAGATGTGCTCTTGCTATCATCAATACTGCCTACCCAATCACTGTCTGTATAGCCAATTAGCTCAAAATGATCTGATGCAGTTGACATATCATAGAATTCTCTTTCCTGCTTGCCAATGTGTCTCCTTTGAATTTTTTATGAATCTGGAGACTAGACTAACTGCATACATGATATCAGGTCTTGTTGTCGTCAAATACATTAAACTCCCAACCATACTCTTGTATAATGTTGGATTCACATTGCTGCTGCAATCAATTTTGCTCAATTTCAAACCTGTTGATGTTGGATTTGGTGCATGCTTGCTACTCAACATTTTGAATCTTTTTAAAATTTCATTGGCATACTTGGCTTGAGATATGAAAATACCATCATCCGGAGCGACACGACAGCAAACAACGAGCCCAACGGCCAACACACGGAGAGCAAAAAAATAATCAAGACTCACCTAGGCACGATAGATGACCAGAACGGAGCCATCAGGGGAAAAGATCCTCTGGATAAATCTTTAGACGGCGATAAGAGGACCAACCAGGTCTCGTTTGTAGAAGCCCTCCAAGGGAAACCTAAACCCTTGACTTCCGCATCTAACGCCTTTGTAGCTCAGGGCAGCGACGTGTTTTGTCCACAGCAAGTCATGGAAGGGTATGCGACCCTAGATTCTTTTTCCCTGGTAGGGAAGTTCATCGGAGGACGACCGGATATGGATTCAATACGACATTGGGCGGCGACTAAATGGAAAACCAGGGGGTGTCTAGAACTATCTGCTATGTCCAAGGGGTTTTTTATGATCCACCTCAACACTCAGGAGGACGCAGACCACATTTTATCAGGGGGCCCATGGTTCTTCGAAAGAAGAAGCCTATTTCTCCGCAAATGGGAAGCCAAGTTTGACCCAGACACACAGAACATTAATAGTGCACCCATTTGGGTCCATCTCCCAAACCCTCCTGCACATTTCTTCCATGAAGATGTGCTCCAAGGGATAGCCCAAGCTATTAGGGAACTGGTCATAATTGACCCAACTACTTGCACCCGGACTCGCCTGACGCATGCCCGCATTTGCGTCAATATCAATCTGGAGACTCAGCTCCCTGATCACCTCAATATTATTTATGGAGCATATCACCGAAGCCAGCCGTTAGAATACGAAAACAAACCCGCGTTTTTCCCTGACTGCCAAACTCAAGGGCATCTTCTGTCCCAGTGCCCGAAGTGTAAAGAAGCACAGACCGTCTCCCACATTTCCAATCGACCGATTCAAGAAGAAAATCAGAAGCTGAAAGCCAGAATGGGACAAAGCCAGAACCACAAGAGCAAGCAACAGGTCCAACCTCCTCCAAATGGTGATATACAAAAGGCAAGTGGTCTGTTCACTACCTCTAACAAGTTCAATTTACTCAAAAATCATAGTCTCTTTGATAAAATAAATGTTGAGGAGCTCCCTGGAATGGATCTCCCTATCCCAGACCTTCTCCCCCAACCATCCCCCAAGGCCAATCTCCCCCAAAAAATCCATTCCTCACCGCCTCATTCACGCCCCCTGTCCCCTCCCATCACCGACATCGATTCCTTGAGCTCTTCCCCCAAACCACCTCAGTCCTCTAATCTGCCACCCCCATCCTTCCCTCCCACTGGGATTGGAATGCCCCTCTCCCCATCTAAAACCCCCAGTGTCGAATCTGACAGTGATGATTCATCCCAAGAGTCCCCTGAACCATGGAGTCCAAAACAAACCAGAAGTTTCAAAAAGTCCCAAATGGATGTAGGAGGTGACAGGAAAAAGGGTACGCCTTCAGGTGTTGAGCTGAGAAACCGTGATACAGCTGAAGATATAGCCAATGGCACCCAAAAAACCCTTTTACAAGAACTCGAAAGCACCAACAGGGAAGAAACCAAGAGATCCAAACCCCCCACGCAACAAAGCAAAGGGGGCAAAAAAACCTCCAAGAGTTCCAAATGAAAGTCCTCTCCTGGAATGCGAGAGGGTTAAATGGGGCAGCCAAACAAATATTGGCTGCTGCCATGCGAAAAGATTATAAACCCACCATATTTCTCATCCAAGAAACCAAATTAGGGGAAAACTGGTCACCAAGAGTTGCCAAAACCATTTGGAGAAATTGTGAGTCTGCCCACACTCGAGCTTCTGGTACCTCAGGAGGTCTCCTTTGTCTTTGGGACCCTACCAAAGTAGAAGGAAGAGTCATCTCAGGCGAAGGACGTTTGTCCAATATTTACTTCTATGATCACAACACCCAACTCTCCTGGGTAGTGACAAATGTTTATGCCCCTAACTCCCAGTAGGGCAGACTGCTCTTATGGAATAACCTCACTCAGATGAGGCAAGCATTTAGCAATGTCCCTTGGATACTAGCAGGGGACTTCAATACCCCCTGCACTACTCAGAGAAAAGAGGAGGGAATAACTTAACCACCAGAACCACCAACGACTTTGCATAGTTCGTTGACTCAAATGAACTCATGGACGTTAATTTGAGGGGGTCTCAGTTCACATGGAGCAACAGACAGAAGGGCGGAGACCTTATCCAAGAACGTTTGGACCACTTTCTGTTATCCCAAGAAGCGCTCCCCCTCTTTGGTGATGCTAGCCTTCAGGCACTCCCAAAAATAGGATCCGATCACAACCCCCTTATCTTTGAAACTGTAAATAGATCTCAGTTCAAGACCCCCTTCCGTTTTGAGTCAATGTGGACACAACACCCAGATCTCAGAAGACTGATTGGCGAATGGTGGGGGAAAAATTCCCTGGGACTGTTATAAACCAGGTAATGCAGAAACTTCGATCAATTAAAATAAAACTGAAGGGGTGGAACAGAGAGACATTCGGGAATATATTTGAAAATAAGAAAAACATCAAAAACAGGCTCGAACAGATTGAGGACAGGTTCCAAAAGGGGTAGGGGGATGACAATCTCAGAGATGAAGAGCGCGTTTTGCTTTCAGAATACCATAATACATTGCGAAAGGAAGAAATGTTTTGGCATCAAAAATCAAGGTAGCTTTGGCTCAAGGAAGGAGACACCAACTCCAAGTTTTTCCACATTTCCACCCTCAGGCACAGGGGAGCGAATAGGATTAAGGTCCTCACTAGGCAAGACGAGTCTTTCACCAATGGCATTCACCAGATTCGGAATGAAGTTGTCTCCCACTTCGATTCCCTCCTAGGCCCCCAACCCCCTCCCTCCGGTTTGGCCGCAGTCTCCCTTCTCGAGAGCATTCCCAGTTCCATCACTGAAGCCATGAATGATTTTCTCCTTAGCCCTTTGTCCCCTAAAGAAATTCATTAGGCCCTATTTTCCATGCAGCCAGACAAAGCCCCTGGCCCTGACGGCTTCTCCCCTAGATTTTTCCAAACCTACTGGGACATTGTTGGCCTCGACCTCTGCCTAGCTATTTCTCAAATGCAGCTCACCAAATCCATTCCCAGAGATGTCAATTCCACTTTCCTTGCTCTTATTCCCAAGGGGTCCAATTCCCAGTCCCTGTTTGACTACCACCCCATTAGCCTTTGCAATGTCATTTACAAGATCCTGTCCAAAGCTTTGGCCAACAGACTCACTAGCATCCTCCCATCCATCATCGATCCCTACCAAGGGAGTACTATCAAGGGGCGAAACATTGTTGACGGTGTCATCACAGTTCATGAGCTTATCCACTCAGCCCATATCTCCAACAAGTCTACCTTCTTCCTGAAGCTTGATATGAACAAGGCCTTTGACAGAGTGGACAGGGAGTTTCTGACCAAAGTCCTCCTCAAATTCGGTTTCCATGAGAACTGGGTTAATTTGATCTCAAACTGCATATCCTCCTCTTGGTTCTCCATCCTTGTTAATGGGTCAGCAGCAGGGTATTTCCCCAGTGCCAGAGGTCTCAGACAAGGGGACCCCCTATCCCCCATTCTCTTCATCATTCTAGTGGAGAGTCTGGGAAGGGCCATCAAATTTGCCTGCTCCAGAAAGTTGATAACTGGTATCAAGGCTGCCTCCAATCTCCAGCCTTCAACTCATCAACAGTTTGTTGATGACACCTTGCTGGCTACATCAGCCTCTGTGGCTGAAGCCAAAATCATTAAGGCTATTCTCAAACTCTATGAGGACGCTGCTGGTCAGAGGATCAACTTCACCAAAAGTAAACTCTACTTCACCAACACCCCCATCAAGAGGCAGGTCAAAATTATAGGTATTTTGGGATGCACCATTGCTGATTTCCCGACCACATACCTAGGCCTCCCAATGTTTCGAGGCAGACCAACCAAGAATATGTGGAACAATGTCACAGAAAGAATCCAAAGGAAATTGGCAGGCTGGAAAGGGGCTCTCCTCTCCCAAGTGGGCAAAGCAACCTTGGTCAAATCTATCCTCCAAAGCATACCAATGTACTTCATGTCCATTTTCAAAATCCCAGTGGTAGTGGGAGAAGCTATAGAGAAGATCCAAAAATGCTTCCTATGGGCAGGTTCTGATAATCAGTGAAAGTTCCACCTGATGGCATGGGATAAAGTGTGCACTCCAAAATATAGAGGTGGGCTCGGGCTATGCAGGATAAGTCTCATGAATCAGGCCCTTTTGGCCAAACAGGCATGGAAGGTTGTCACCAATGCCAATTTGGAGTGGGTCTCCATTGTCAAACGAAAATATTTGCAACACCTTTCTTTCAGGGATGAAGGAAGTCCCAACAATGGCTCCCACTTTTGGCAATCCATAATCCACACCAAGCACCTTCTCCAACAAGGGATAAGATGGCAGCTCGGGGATGGCAAAGATATCAATTTTTGGCATGAACCATGGGCTAGGGATGAGCCCCTGGTCAAAGACCCTGACATTGCTACAATCAAGCACCTCACTGATCACAAATTTGGACCCAGAGTTGTCGACTTCATCACCACTGACCAAGGAAGCCGTAGATGGAAATAGATTCGGTTCAGAGTCAGAAATGTTGTCATTGACAAAGCTATGGAATCTCTACTGGATGTCCTCAGGGCAACTTTCATACCCTAGACTCAGGTGGCAGACA
Source organism: Wollemia nobilis (assembly GCA_028583015.1). Classification (NCBI taxonomy): domain Eukaryota; kingdom Viridiplantae; phylum Streptophyta; class Pinopsida; order Araucariales; family Araucariaceae; genus Wollemia; species Wollemia nobilis. The sequence continues at coordinate 1,282,566 of JAQPPZ010001945.1, forward strand.
ATCTTTGCTGGAAAGGCACTAGCAACGACCTCTTCTCTGTAAAATCTGCCTTCCAATTGACAGACAGGGCCCCAAAGCATCTCAATACCATTGACAACCCGACCACTGCCAAGTCCATTTGGATCAAACATCTGGTCCCAAAGGTGGCTCATTTCTTCTGGCTCGCTATCCACAATAGAATCTTAACAATGGACAACTTGATCAGAAGGGGTGTAATTGTCCCCAATAGATGCTATCTTTGCACTCAGGCATGGGAGTCCACCCAACACCTCCTCCTCGAATGCCCCTTCACTGGGATGTCTTCTCTTCTCTGATAAGCAGGTTTCACATCAATTTGGTGTGGCCCAAATCCATCCTGGACTTGTTCACCCAGTGGCCCAGTGTATTCAGGAATACCAGGCTCAACTTCCTTTGGAAAGTCCTGCCTCATCATGCGACTTGGCAAATCTGGTTGGAGCAGAATAATCGTATCTTCAAAGACAGCCCTCGAAATCCTGAAATAGTGGCTACTAGAGCATTGTCCCTCGCCATTGAAAACTCCAGCCTCATCCCTTGCACAGACATCCCATCTTCTGGGGCAGAATCTTTCCTATTCAAATCTCTGGGGATTCCCACCGAGTGCACCAAAGCCCAGAACTACCCCAGTTCCAGGAGTAACGTCAAGTGGAATCCCCCACCTCCAGGTTGGCTTAAGGCCAACTTTGATGGATCATCCAAAGGAAACCTGGGGGATGTTGGGGTTGGCGGTGTCATCAGGGACTCTACGGGCAATATCATAATGGCTTTCGCTGAAAACATAGGGGTTCAAACTAATAACTACGCAGAAGCCTGAGCTCTTTGGAGGAGCATTGAGATAAGCAAATCGTTGACTAATCCTATCATGTTCGAAGGTGATTCATCTATAGTTGTTAGTCACATGAACAACAACAGCAATGGAGGGTGGAACATCCATAACATAATTCAGGAATGTCGAACCTCCCTAAGTCAATGCCCCCAAAGCACGATTCATCATGTGTTTAGAGAAGCGAACAGGGTAGCAGACCTTCTAGCCAATAGAGCAGCCAACCAAAACAACCTGATCATTTGGGAAGAAGACTTCCCCCAGGATGTCCTCACGACAGCCAATCATGATGTGGAAGGCAACAACAAAGAGCAGCGTTAGCTGCCATAATGGTGTTTTTTCAACACCAAAGGTGTTCTTGGTCAACACCAGTCACAAACGGAAAAAAACCACAAAAGGCAGTTCTTACTACCACAAAGGTGTTTTCTCAATACCTTCGGTGTTTTTCCTCAACACCATGTCCCTTTGGGACTTTACTCACTGCATAATTTTTTGGAGCTCTGTCTCGATGGGGATTTTTTTGGCCTATCCCCCTTGTTCCATTGAGCCCGGTCAGCTCTCCTGGCCCCCGCTTTCTCCGTGCCTCTGCCCCTTCACCCTCATTTTTCTCATTGCCTCACCGTCCATTCACCACCCCCCACTCTTTTTTCCTACACCCGCTCCTTCCATTGTTCGTTTTGCCCGCCTCACCTTTTCCTTCCACTTTGGTCCTTCCCTCACGTGCCTTGTCATGGTCGATTTTCATGCCTACTAGTACCAATTATGCTCTGTCTCCGTCGCTCTGATCGTTTGCTTCTGCCACCCATGTCCTCGCCCTATTAATCTCTTCTATGTCCTTATGGTGAGTACCCGCTCGAGGCTTTCCAATCAGTTTGACAGAATATTTTACATTAGCTGTGCTTGCCCTAATTCCAGTGGCACGATGGCCATGATCGAGCCTTCAAACCTCCTTCTCGACCCAGTTATTGAAGCTCTTCTCGACGCCAAGAGATTCATCCCTTTCTTCAGGATTTTCATGGGAGCGAAGGATGAGGTGACCAATGACTTCATCAATTCTTGGAATGAAGGTGTAGTTCTTGTTCGTGGTTTGCGTTTTGAGGTAAGCATTCACACCATTGCTAAAGTTTCTGGTTTACCGCCTGTAGGCAGGGCTGTCCGTAGAGATAGGCACAATTTTAAGGAGGAGACAGATCATTTCCCTGACAAGGGGAAGGATTTGGTATGGGAGAAAAAAGGAGTGCTGCATTCATCCTTGCCTCATCCTTGGGACACCGTTGTCATCCCTGTCATCCAGTACATCACTGTCGATGACCCCAATAGTCCCTTGCACGCTTACCACCTCACCTTCGTTAACCATCTCCATGATGTCAAGCCAATGAACATTCCTAATTTCCTCCTTCGATCCATCAAAATTACTATTGCAAATTTTAGGGAGCGCAAGTCCTCAAAACCCCCTCACCACCAAGGTTTGTTTTTTGTCCTGTACAAGCATACCCTAGCTCACCAGATTTCTAGTGGCCTCCCTACCCGCTCTCCCAGCCCCAAACCTTCATCAGTGTCCACCCGCAAGACTAAGGTGAACCCCTCCCCTTCTCCCTCTTCTGTAGAGACCCCCCCGTGCAGTTTGAAACTCCCGCCAACCCTCCCTCGACCAAGCCCAACCCTGGTCAAGCTAGCAGCAAGCAGGAAGCCTCCCCTTCCTCCACTCCCAAGGACTCTCGCCCTCCTGGCAAGCCTCTGAGAAGTAAGCGTAAAGTTGTTCGCCCTCCTCAGAAGAGCAAGAAATCACGCAGGCTAAATTCTCAGAACGCAAGTGCTCAGCGCTAGTCTCCAGAGGTCATCAGCGTTGAAGATGAGGTAACGATCAGTAAGGTAGAAGAAATGTTGTGATCCACCACTCTTACTCGCATTAATAAAGTGGTAGAGCACCTAAAGTCTGTCGCCAATATTATCCAGGAGGTGGGGTCGTTCCTTTTAGGTGCCATTTCTGAAATCCAGGAGCTCCCTGTTGTGCTCAAGGTCCTTTGGACTAATGATCAGAAAGACAATGTAGAGCAGGAAGACAAGAAGGATTCCCAGTAACCCTAGGAAAGTGTCTACACACAAGCGGATTGCCTCGTTTCTCTCTGTTTTTCATTTTAGTTTCTTTTGTAATATCAGTGGTGATGGTTTGGATAGCCCATAGGGGGTTGGACCCCTTTTTTGTTGTTGTCAGACTTTGTCATTTTTGTACAGCAGACACTGCTCCTGCCCACTGTAATAGGGATGGGACCCTTTAACTCGATCTGTAAATAAAATCTTTTACCTACCAAAAAAAGTAAAGTCGAACCTTTTCCAAAAACATCCTATGTTGGGAGAATTCAAGGATGTGTTTTCAGAGGACCTTACAAGGTTAACTCCTTAGAGAAATTTTGATTTTTCTATTGAGTTGTTACTTGGAGCTACACCCATTGCAAGGGCATTGTATAGGATGAATCCTATTGAGCTACAAGAGCTCAAAACACAACTTCAAGATTATTGGAATAAGCACTAATCAATTCTAGTGTGTCACCATGGGGAAATCCTATTTTGTTTGTTAAAAATAAATACAGTACCTTGAGGATGTGCATAGATTATTATATATTGAATAATGTTACTATCAAAAATAGGTATTCATTACCTCGAATTGATGATATCTTTGATCAACTAAAAGGAGCAACCATCTTCTTGAATATTGACCTAGGTCTGGTTATCATCAATTAAGATTCCAAAAACAAGACACATCTAAAACAAGTTTTAAAATAAGGTATGGTCATTTTGAGTTTACAGCCCTACCCTTTTGACTAACTAACACCCCAGTTGCATTCATGAATCTCATGAATAGTATTTTTAGAGAGAAAATGGATAGATATATGCTTATATTTTTGGATGACATATTTATCTATTCCACAAATAAGGATGAACATGATCGGCATTTGTGCAAGGTACTTTATATTCTTATAAAGAATTAACTATATGGAAAACTATCAAAATGTGAATTCTACACTTCACAAGTACAATATTTGGGACATATTATCTCTGCTAAGGGAATTGCAGTTGATCCTAAGAAAATTAAAGCAATTATCGATTGGCCAACACCTACTAATGTGATTGAGGTACAAATTTTAATGGGAATCATGGACTATTATAGGTGATTTATCATAGGGTTTTCAAGAATTTCCCAAGCCATTACAAATCTTCAAAGGAAAGGTAAAGCCTTCAAATGGATAGAACAGTGTGAAAGTTTGACAACTACACCAATTTTATAGTTGTCTAATCCTAATAAGTAGTTTATAGTTTGTACTAATGCATCAATTGAAGGATTAGGAGGGGTTTTATCCAAGATGATGTGGTTATTGCCTTTGAATCAAGGAAACTTAAGAGACGTGAGGTGAATTATGCCTCTCATGACTTGGAGTTGGCAGAAATTGCATGTCTTTAAGATTTGGAGGTACTATTTCCTGGAAAACCATTTGAATTGAAGACAGATCATCATATTCTAATATACATTATTACTTAACCCTTATTGAATGCTAGGTAACAACATTGGATGGATTTTCTAGCTGAGTATGATTTTGGCATCGAGTATATTAAAAGTAAGAAGAATAAGGTTGCTGATGCTCTAAGAAGGAGAGGACATATTGCTGCATTAAAAATATATCAATATGATTTGCTAGATCAAATTAAAAATCAACAACAAAAAGATGAATTTTTCCAATCTTGCAATGCTCAAATGGAGCAAGAACTTGGAAAGGATACAAGATTTATATATAAATATTGCTTTTTGTATTATAAGAATAGGTTGGTAGTTCCAATTGCATGAGGATTGAGAGAAAAAATTCTTAAGAAGGCACATAACACTCTTTATTCGGCATATCCGAGAGGGGTAAAGATCCATGAAATCTTGAGAAAGACCTTCTATTGGCCAAATATGAAAATATATATTACTAAATATGTGGCTAGATGTTTAGAGTGAAAAAAAGTGAAAGTGGAATATTTGCATCTAGCGGGTAGGTTTTACCACAGAAATGGCAAATGGTATCAATGGACTTTATAGTGGGTTTGCCTAAAACAAGGTTTAAACATGATGTAATCTTGGTAGTTATGGATAAGTTAACCAAGGTTGCACAATTTATACCATGCAATGTGCAATATGATGCACCTACAATAGAGAGCAAATTTACCATGGAAGTGGTAAGATTGCATGGTTTTTCCAAAACCATAATCTCTGATAGAGATTCTTGCTTTACATCTAAATTTTGGTAGGATTTGCATGAAGAATTAGGAACTAAATTGAATATTAGTACCGCCTATCACCCTAAGATAGATGGGAAGACTGAGAAGGTGAATCAGGTGTTAGAGGATATGTTAAGAATATACTGCATGGATCAACATACAAAGTGGGAAGACTATTTATGCCCAGTGGAGTTTGTATATAATAATAGTTATCATGCATCACTAGGTATGGCATATTTTTAATTTCTATATGGAATAATATGTATAACTTCTTTATCTTGGGATAATTCAAAATATTGGGCAGTGATCAGATTGAAAACTATAAAATAAATGGAATATCAATTAAAAAGAATTAAACAGAAGTTGAAGAAGGCCACAGATCACCAAAAGAGTTATGCGGACCTCAAAAGGACACTAAGAGAATATTCTACTGGAGATAGAGTATTTTTAAGAATGAAACCAACTAAGAGTTTTATAAAATCTTCCAAACTTGACCCAAGATATGTGGGTACATTTAAAATTATGGGTAAGATAAGCCTTATTGCTTACAAACTAGCTCTACTGCCAAGCTTATCTAAAATCCATAATGTCTCCCATGTGTCCCTTTTTAAGAAATATATTTCTAATCCTACTCATGTTTTAGATGTTTCCAAATTGTAGATGACCTATCCACTAAAATTTGAAGCTCGACCTATTCGTATACTTGGTTTTAGGACCAAGAACCTGAGAAAGAGGAGAATAGAGCAATGTTGAGTCCAATGGGACCTCTACTTGGATATAAACGCCATGTGGGAGAATGTGGTAGAAATGCAGTAGCAGTTTTCTTATCTATTTGAGTAGACATAGACATTTTAAAACATTTCATATGATTTGATAATATATGTATATATGCATATGGATATGAGACTGGACACTAAGTAGAGTATCATGTGTATGTTTTTAGTTACTAAGTAGAGTAGCTTGCTTATGTGATGTATATTTTGGTTTGCTCATGGATGTTTGGTTGAATGCAATATGATATATTAAATGATTTAATTGCATGTTCAAATCTGAATGATTTATGATTTAAAGATGATTTTTGATACAAGAAAATGAAAAGTATGATTTATAAATTGATATGATTAATTTGGCATATATATATAGATATATATAGATATATATATATATATATATATATATATATATATATATATATATATATATATATATATATATATAGATAAATATATACACTCAATTTGTTTGACCATGCCATAAAACATAGAAATTGTGTTTGTTTCTAGTGGAGAAGAATGTAATGACCCTCCTTGCACAGCTTTTAATAGCAAATTGATTAGATGGTTTTAACTTACCTTTTTCCTTGAAATGTGGTTTTGCTAATGATTTTGTGTACGTAGGACTAGGGATATTCCTTTGATTGATAAAAGGAATGGTTGAAAAGAAATAGGTAAGTGGGGAAGTGATGATTTGGCTCATGAGAACATGGAAACTCATGTTTTCCATATATTTTAGGTTTATCGTGAGTGTTTGTCATGTGTGTGATTTATTTTAAAAAATGTGCTTGTGTTTTGTTATGCATATAGTTTTTATGTGGCAATGATGAATAGAGTCACCTTTTACCTAGTTGTGCATATGCTATTATTTGAAATTAAAAATAATAATAATAGAAATGTAATAGAAATCATGATAAGTGGTGAGGAATAAAATTTAAAGTTTAATAAAGTTATTTTCATATGAATTGTGGCCTTTGACCATGCAAATGTCATTATCAATTGTATTGATAAAACAAACTATAGTGAATAATACAAAGGAATTACAAAATTGCGTTAAGGTAGTTGAGATCTTTATGACTGGAAGTGGGCATTTTGAAATGGCTTGATCTTCTTTGAGTTGGATGTCTTGCATGAAGTTCGTTCAATTATTTTCCTGGTTCTTGGGGGAAAGTTCGAATAGGAACAAAAATAAATAAAAATACTCGGCTTGTATGTAAAAAAGATACATAGGAAAACTGAAGAAAAATACGACACATAAAAGGTTTGCACATCAGCACTAGAAAAATAAAGGAGATAAAAGTAATTTTTGGAAGCATTTGTCCAAGTTAGAGAACTATTTATAGCTTAATATCTTGCTTTTATTGCCTTGTGATGTTATGCCTAAAAATAACTAGTTGATACCCATTAAAAATTATGGGTGGTTATATTTCAATTATACGGCTACTAGAGCCTTGTGCTACGTGTGTGCCCATAAAGTATTCTCTGTTTTGTATCTCGTATAGCTAAAGATTGGTTGAAAGGTTTATATATTCATTTTATTTTTGAAAGGATTAATTTATTTTGAAAAACAATGAGCACGTGATGGGAACCTTGGTGAAAGGTATATAGGTAATGGTGGTTCGTGATTTTGGTGCTATGTAAATAAAAGAGAATTTGTCTTGTGTGATTGTATGTTATATTGCATATTTGGGTGAGCTTGTTTTTTAGCATAATAATATGCATGTAGAAGCATATTACTTATTCAATGAGTTGTATTTGATCCCCATCAACTATATACTCCTTCATGATTGGTGTAAGCGAAGATGAATGATGGTCATTCTAGAAAGGAGACCAACCTAGAAGCTCAAGCATTGAGACAATGTGGGAGTTTGTGGAGTTATCCTTGCTGGAGACGTCTAGTATGAACTTGCTTGAGGATTCATCGAACTATTGTAAAAGATAAACACAGTTAAAATTAAGAGGTACTTTCATATTGATAAATTTGTAATATGGATAGTGTCTTAAGTATGTAGTTGTAAATGGAATCAAAATAAGTATTTCTCAATGAGAGAAAATAATTTGTAATTTATTTAATCTATGTTCTCATTATGTGGTGTTCGAACCCTAGAACATGTTGATGTAATTCTAAGAAAATTTTACCTACGGATAAATTCAAAATTTTGTTCAAATAAGAAAGAGTTTTTTGTTTTAACTCTTTACAGCACCTTTCATTACTAAAATTTCATTTTACACTTAATTATTATTTTTAAATAAATATATATAATATTTTATTGTTTTGAAGCGACAACAAAAAGAAAAGTTTTATATATTTTATTGTGAATTTTGGCTTATATCAATGTTGTTGTTTTGTTCTCCGTATTTATTGAAAAGTTGAAAGGGTCTAAAAATATATTATGTGGAATACAAGTTAAAGAATTGGTCATTGCTTGGTGTGTGTTTCTAATAATCCTCTACGGCTTCAATATTTTTGAAAGGAAGATATTTTGCTTAAGCATATTTTAGAGTAAATAATTATTTTGAAACCCTGGAATAAATGAATATGTGTGAGCTAGCTACAGCAGCGGGTTGGGAGTTGAAAATGTAAAATACTTTTTAAATTGCCCAATAACATAACAAATGAAATTTGGGAAGACTATTAATTTAATATTAATGTGGCTCTTCAAATATCTATTGGGAATGATAAGATTCATTTTATTAAGCTAAGATATGTATAAATGTTTTTTATCTGTAATATAGTAAGGTGGTGGATGAGAAATGGATCTGCTTTAGTCCACTTCGGGTAGAAATCCATTAAGAAAAACTTTACCATAGCATTATTGGTAAGGGATTTAATCTTGGACATTGAGTGACAAGTTTAAACATTTGAGGTTGTTATGGGGTTGCTTTTGAACCATGTGTTATTAGATAGAAGTGTCGAATGTGAAATCCAAACCACTACTCTTTCATTAAATACATGTTTTCCAATGTTTTCTAATGTTTAGGGAATAATGTCAATGTATGTATAGAGTAAGTGCATACCCGAATTTAATACTAAACCAATTAGTTTTGGTTAGGAAAAATATAAGTTGGATATGCAAGTATAAGTAATTTATTTATATATATTAATAAGGTGATACATGCAATTTTAACATTTGTTATCTTTTTCTTGCAAACCATACTTACATAAGTAAGGAGGCTTCGTTGAAATAGATGATTGAGTTGAATAAAACAAATCATATTAATATAAAATGAATAGATTGGATGGATATTTTAGTGTTATATGTTAGAATTTTGTGTGTAATAAAAGATGATTAAAAAATATTTAGGAAAAGTTAAAAACTTAGACAGTGGGTAGAAAGTCAGGAGTATGGAAAAGAAACCCTTATTATATAAATATATATGTATATACATGTTTTAAAATAATTGTTTGTTTCCTTAAATGCTGCAAAAGTGGACTTAATATATAATAGGTTTTAAATTAGTGAAAGGCAAGCAATAATTTCATGATGAATGGAAACTCTAGTATTAAGAGATGGATTATTTAAACCTGTACAACATTGATAAAACCATTAAACCATGAAATACAACCTAAAATTCAAATGATAGTTTATTGAGAGGGATAAACAAAATTTATTACTCGTGAAAATAAATAGCTTGAACACCCAATGTCGTTGAGGTGTGGGTATGCATGCAACGAGTCTTGAGATCAAATATAGTCTAATAGAATTGGTCGAAAAAAGTGACTTGGTCGTGTTTGGTAACAAGGGATGGTATGGGATGCCACCTCTAAGTTGTTTCTCAGGTAGTAATCTATTTAACTTTTCTAGTTATCCACGATGTTTGGTATGGGACAAATGACCATGAGTCATAATGGGCATGAGTGATAAAGTCCAAGGTCAGGGTATTGACATGTCTCTAGTTGACTCCAGTTAGGGAACAATTAGCTAGACACTAGGCATATGTATGCTAACCTCGTATATATAGTCATAGAAATAAGTTGATTAGTTAGTCGAAGGTTTAGTATGATAAGGTATGGGGAAGTATGCATCCACCCTCTAGGTGTTATGGGCCCTAGAGGATAACCCCAACCATGGTTTGATCCTCATGCCAGAACATGAGGACATTAAATGAGGCAAGTTGATTCCACAAAATGGCACCATTATGAGATATGACCAATATTGTCCACTTGGGTGGTTGTTTGCAATAGTCTTGAACCCAAAAGTTGTATGATATACCTATAATAATTAAATCATATGATCTTGATTCATTAGGTGAAACAAAACTGCTATGAAAATGAAAGCACTCTTAGGAATAAAACTATGGTTTGAAAAAAAATTACCTCGAGAAAATTCTTGGCCTATTTAGTTGTGCAACAAACTAAGTAGACTTGGGTTGTTACATATGGTATTAGAGGAGAAGAGATCTTTAGTTGTAGAACTCTGATTAGATAATTTAGTTAGACCTATATTAACCTATAAAATAAATTATTTCTTTCACCTACAAGTCAAATGATACGAATGCTACGTGGTGGATCTTCAAAAATCATGCAGGAGATAGGGAGGAAGAAGCCATCGAAAGACCTATGAGGGGACCAAAGTCAGGCATAATACGAGAAGGTCATCAACGTGAAATAGGGATGAAACGGTTGAATGAACCTCCACCAAACGAGTCTGGTAGGGAGGAAGTAAACCTTGCAAAGGTCGTGCAATTATTGAAAACACATATGGAACAACAAAGGGAAGAGATGGCCCAACATAAAACTCAAATGGCCCAACAACAGGAGTTGATTTTTCAACAACAAAAAAGTCATAGAAGACTTGACTAGAGGAAGAGAAACTGGAATAGACAGGGTAGAGAAAGTACCTAATGAACCTGCAGGATCCAGTACTGGTAGGGCTAGAGTGACTAAACAGTTGGATAAGAACCTTAAGAAGGTTGTAATATCCAAGTTTAATGGTGATGGTGATGTAGCAAAAAATTGGCAAAGTGAACTAGAGTTATATTTTTCCCTGGTAGTTTTTTTATCTGAATCTAAAACTGTGTTGGCAGTTATGAATATGACTGAAGTAGCCCTAGATTGGTGGAAATCCTATAAGAATGGGTATAATATTGAAGATATAAACCTAAAGTGGGATATATTTGTGTGGAGAAATTTTATGAGTTTTCTAATCTGTGACAAGAAACTATGTCAGTAGGAGATTACCACCAAAAGTATATTCAATTGCTAAAATATGCATTCCAATATGAAAGTAACAAAGAGATGAAAGTTCAAAAATTTATTCTGGGATTGCATCCTAGAATCATGACAGTGGTGAATATACACAACCCTGTGGATATTCCTACAACTTTTGATTTGACATGGAAAGAAGAAGCAAATCAGGAGACTAGAAAAACATACTTTAATTATCAAAAGCTATCTGAAAAAGAGAAATATGAGCTTAGGAAGCGAAAGAACGTCTAGTTTATGAAATGGGAAAAAGAGAAAAACAAGAAACCGAAAGGAAGAGATAAAAATAGATAGGGTGCAGAAATAGAGTTAACTTTCAAAGCAATAAGTTCAGGAGGGATGGCAGATAGTTTCCCAAAAGACAAGAGCAGACACCAGCAAATCAGGAGAAGACTATAGAAATTGTGCCTCAAGGGAGGAACGAGAATAGTGATAGACAAAATAGATCTTCTACAAGCGGATGTTACATATGCCAAAGAGCTCACTATACCAACAAGTGCCCCCACAAAGCTGATCTTCACCAGGAAGCTCTAGAAGAAGCCATCCACAGGATCTTTGTGTCGACAGGTTGTCCCGTACTTGATGGACAAGTTACTCTTTTCTTATTAAATGGAAAAATATTTGATAAATATGTGCTTATTTTGATATATAGTGGATCAAGTGATAGCTTTATTTCCACTAGATTAGTGAGGGATGTACCTAAAAGACCTAGGATTTTAGCTAATGGTTGGAAGGTAGAGTACGAGTCAAGGCAAACCTACCAAGTCAACCAATGTCTGTTTGACCCTCACATCATTTTGCCACAAGGAAAAACTAAATGGTATTTGTATGTGGCACCTTTGCATGATTTTGACACCATTCTTGGTGTTGACTGGTTAAAAGCTCATAAGGCTCTTCTGAATTGTGAGGAAGTATGGGTGGAGTTTATGGATGATTATAATCAAAGGATTATAATTCATTATGACTATGTTACAATTATACCACATATATTATCTACAATACAGATAAATAAAGTCATTAGGAATAAGGGAATGATTTTTATAGTAAAAATGAAAAATAAAGAAGAGAATAAAGTAAAGTCGAACCTTTTCCAAAAACATCTTGTGTTGGAAGGATTCAATAATGTGTTTTCGAGGGACCTTCCAGGGTTACCTCCTAAGAGAGAGTTTGAAAGGATACAAGATTTGTATATAAATATGCATTGTTGTATTATAAGAATAGGTTGGTAGTTCCAAATACAAGAGGATTGAGAGAAGAGGAGGCATACAACACTCCTTATTCGACGCATCCTAGAGAGGTAAAGATGTGCGAAAGCTTGAGAAAGACCTACTATTGGCCAGGTATAAAAAATGATATCACTAAATATGTGGCTAGATTCTTAGAGTATCAAAAATGAAAGCAAAACATTTGTATCCAATGGGTAGGTTGTACCCACATGAGATACCTACACAGAAATGACAGGTGGTATCAATGGAATTTATAGTGGGTTTGCATTAAATAAGGTTAAAAAATGACACAATCTTGGTAGTTGTGGATAAGTTAACCAAGGTTGCATATTTCATACCAGGCAATGTGCAAGATGATACATCTGCAATGGCGAGCAAGTTTGCCAAGGAAGTTGTGAGATTGCACGGTTTTCTCGAAACCATAATCTCTGATAGAGATTCTCATTTTACTTTTGAATTTTAGGAGGCTTTGCAATAAGCATTAGAAACTAAATTGAATATTAGTACCGCCTATCACCCTTACACAAATGGGCAAACTGAGATGGTGAATCAGGTGTTAGAGGATATGCTAAGAATGTACTGCATGGATCAACATACAAATTGGGAAGACTATTTATACCTAATGGAGTTTACATACAATAATAATTACCATGCATCACTAGGTATGGCACCTTTTGAAGCCTTATACGGAAAAAGATTTAGAATTCCCTTATCTTGGGATAATCCAGAAGATCAGGTAGTGATCGGACCGAAAACTGTAAAAAAATGGAAGATCAATTGAAAAGAATTCTGCAGAAGTTGAAGGAGGTCGCAGACCGCTAGAAGAGCTACGTGGACCTCAAAAGGATACCGAGAGAATATTTTATGGGAGACAGAGTGTTCTTAATGGTGAAACCAACTAAGAGTTCTATAAAATCTTCCTAACTTCACCCAAGATATGTGGGTCCATTTGAAATTATGGGCAAGATAATCCTTGTTGCTTACAAACTAGCTCTATCGTCAAGCTTATCCAAAATCCATAATGTCCTCCATGTATCCCTCTTTAGGAAATACATTTCTTATCCTACTCATGTTTTAGATTTTTCCACATTGGAGATGACCGATCAACTAAAATTTGAAGTTCGACCTATTCGTATACTTGGTTTTAGGACCAAGAACCTGAGAAAGAGGAGCATAGAGGAATACTGGGTCTAATGGGACCTCTACTCAAATAGAAATGCCATGTGGGAGAACATGGTAGACATGCAGCAACAATTTCCTTATCTGTTTGAGTAGACATAGACATTTTAAAAGATTTCATATGATTTGATGACATATGTATATATGCATATGGATATGAAACTAGAAATTGAGTAGAGTAGCTTGTATATGTTTTGAGTTACTGATTAGAGTAGCTTGTTTATGTGATGTATGTTTTAGTTTGTTAAAGAATGTTTGGTTGGATGCAATATGATATATTAAATGATTTAATTCCATGTTCAAATCTGAATTATATGTGATTTAAAGATGATTTTTGATACAAGAAAATGAAGAATGATTTATAAATTGATATGATTAATTTGACATATGTTGAAAAGCTATTTTTGGATATATATATATACTCAATTTGTTTGACCATACCATGAAATACAAGGACTGTGTTTGTTTCTAGTGGGGGAGGATGTAACGACCCTCCTCGCACAACTTTTAATAGCAAATTGAATAGATGGTTTTAACTTACCATTTTCCTCAAAATGTGGTATTGCTAATGATTTTATCATCAATTAAGGATCAGAGAAGAATACACATCTAAAACAAATTTTAGAAAAAGGTATGAACATTTTGAGTTTATAGTCCTACCCTATGAGCTAACTAACGCCCCAACCGCATTCATGAATCTTATGAATAGCATTTTTAGAGAGCAATTGGACAGATTTGTGCTTATTTTTCTAGATGACATATTGATCTATTCCAAGAATAAGGAGGAACATGATCAACATATGCAAACTATACTTGAGATTCTTAGAAAGAATCGGTTATATGGAAAATTGTCAAAGTGTGAATTCTACACTCCATAAGTACAGTATTTGGGACATATTGTCTCTGCTAAGGGAAGTGCAATCAATCCCAAGAAAACTGAAGCAATTATTGACTCGCCAACACCTACTAATGTGACTGAGATGCGAAGTTTTATGGGGATCACGGGCTATTATAGGTGAACTGTTAAAGGATTTTCAAGAATTGCCCAACCCATTACAAACCTTCAAAGGAAAGGTAAAGCCTTCAAATGGATAAAGTAATGTGAAGAGGCTTTTTGAGTATTGAAATAAAGGTTGACAACCGCACCAATTGTGTAGTTGTATGATCCTAATAAGCAGTTTACAATGTGTACTGATGCATGATTTAAAATATTAGGAGGAGTTTTGACCCAAGATGATGCAATTATTGTCTTTGAAACAACGAAACTTAAGAGGAGTGAGGTGAATTATGCCACTCATAACTCGGAGTTGGTAGCTGTTGTACATACCCTTAAGATTTGAAGGTACTATTTATTGGGGAAACCATTTGAATTGAAGACAGATCACCAAAGTCTAAGATACATATTTACTCAACCCTTATTGAATGCCATACAACGACACTAGATGAAGTTTCTAGATGAGTACAATTTTGGCATCGAGTATATTAAGGGTAAGGAGAACAAGGTTGATGACGCTCTGAGCAGGATTGGGTGTATTGCTGGATTGACAAGATGTCAATATGATTTGCTAGATCAAATTAAAAATCAGCAACAAAAAGATAATTTTTGTGAGTCTTACAATGCTCGAATGGAGAAAGAACTTGGAAAGGATACAAGCTTTGTATATAAATATACCTTATTGTATTATAAGAACAAGTTGGTAGTTCCAAATACAAGAGGATTGAGAGAAGAGGAGGCACACAACACTCCTTATTCGACGTATCCTGGAGGGGTAAAGATGTGCGAAAGCTTGAGAAAGACCTACTATTGGCCAGGTATAAAAAATGATATCACTAAATATGTGGCTAGATGCTTAGAGTATCAAAAAAAGGAAGAAAAACATATGTATTCAATGGGTAGGTTGTACCCACATGAGATACCTACACAAAAATCGCAGGTGGTATCAATGGAATTTATAGTGGGTTTGCATAAAATAAGGTTCAAATATGACACAATCTTGGTAGTTGCGGATAAGTTAACCAAGGTTGCATATTTTATACCAGGCAATGTGCAAGATGATACATCTGCAATAGCGAGCAAGTTTGCCAAGGAAGTGGTGAGACTGCACGGTTTTCTCGAAATCATAATCTCTGATAGAGATTCTCGCTTTACTTCTGAATTTTAGTAGGCTTTGCAAGAAGCATTGGAAACTAAATTGAATATTAGTACCACCTATCACCCTTAGACAAATGGGCAAACCGAGAGGGTGAATCAGGTGTTAGAGGATATGCTAAGAATGTACTGCATGGATCAACATACAAAGTGGGAAAACTATTTATACCTAATGGAGTTTACATACAATAACAATTACCATGCATCACTAGGTATGACACCTTTTGAAGTCTTATACATAAAAATATGTAGAATTCCCTTATCTTAGGATAATCCAGAATATCGGGTAGTGATCGGACCGAAAACTGTAAAAAAATAGAATATCAATTGAAAAGAATTCAGCAGAAGTTGAAGGAGGTCATAGACCGCTAGAAGAGCTACGCGAACCTCAAAAGGACACCGAGGGAATATTCTATGGGAGACAGAGTGTTCTTAAGGGTGAACCCAACTAAGAGTTCTATAAAATCTTCCTAACTTCACCCAAGATATGTGGGTCCATTTGAAATTGTGGGCAAGATAAGCCTTGTTGCTTACAAACTAGCTCTGCCATCAAGCTTATCCAAAATCCATAATGTCCTCCATGTATCCCTCTTTAGGAAATACATTTCTTATCCTACTCATGTTTTAGATTTTTTCACATTGTAGATGACCGATCAACTAAAATTTGAAGTTCGACCTATTCCTATACTTGGTTTTAGGACCAAGAACCTGAAAAAGAGGAGCATAGAGCAATACCGGGTCTAATGGGACCTCTACTCAAATAGAAATGCCATGTGGGAGAACATGGTAGACATGCAGCAACAGTTTCCTTATCTGTTTGAGTAGACATAAATTTTAAAATATTTCATATGATTTGATGATATATGTATATATGCATATGGATATGAAACTAGAAACTGAGTAGAGTAGCTTGTATATGTTTTGAGTTACTGATTAGAGGAGCTTGTTTATGTGATGTATGTTTTAGTTTATTAAAGTATGTTTGGTTGGATGCAATATGATATATTAAATGATTTAATTGCATGTTCAAAACTGAATTATATGCAATTTAAAGATGATTTTTGATAGAAGAAAATGCAGAATGATTTATAAATTGATATGATTAATTTGACATATGTGAAAAGCTATATTTGGATATATATACTCAATTTGTTTGACCATACCATGAAATACAAGGACTGTTTTTGTTTCTAGTGGGGGAGGATGTAACGACCCTCCTCGCACAACTTTTAATAGCAAATTGAATAGATGGTTTTAACTTACCTTTTTCCTCGAAATGTGGTATTGCTAATGATTTTGTGTACGTAGAACTAGGGATATTTCTTCAATTGATAAAGGAATGGTTGAAAGAAAACACGTTAGTGGGGAAGTGATGATTCGGCTCGCGAGCACATGGAAACTCCCGTTTTGCATATCATTTAGGTGCATCGTGAGTGTTTGGCATGTGTGTGATTTATTTTAAAAAATGTGCTTGTGGTTTGTTATGCATATAGTTTTTATGTGGCGATGATGAAGGGAGTCACCTTTTATCTAGTTGTGCATATGCTATTATTTGAAATTAAAAAAATAGAAACATAATAGAATTCATGACAAGTGGTGAGGAATAAACTTTAAATTTTAATAAAGGTGTTTTCGTATGAATTGTGGCCTTTGGTCATGCAAATGCCATTATCATTTGTATTGATAAAACAAACTATAGTGAATCGTCCAAAGGAAAACAAAAATGCATTAAGGTAGTTGAGAATCTTGAGATCATTATGACTGGAAGTGGATATATTGAAATGACTTGATTTTCTTTGAGTTGGACGTCTTTCATGATGTTCGTTCAGCTGTTTTTCCCGAGTTATGGGAGAAAGTTTAGATAGGGACGGAAAAAGTGAAAAATACTCAGCTGGTATGTAGAAAGGAGATGGAGGGAAGCTGAAGAAAAAGAAGGCACACAGAAGGTTCACACATCAGCACTAGAAAAAGGAAGGAGATAAAAGCGAATCTTGGAAGCGTTTGTCCAGGTTGGAGAACTATTTCCAGCTCAATATCTTGCTTGTATTGCCTTGTGATGTTATGCCTGGAACAAATTAGTTACTGACTATTAAAAATTTGGGAGGTTATATTTTAATTGTTTGAAACCGATGCTTTAAGAGAAACTGAATTGATGCGGCTACTATAGCCTTGTGCTTTGTGTGTGCTCTCAAAGTATTCTCTGTTTTGTGTCTGGTATAGCTGAAGATTGGTTGAAAGGTTTATACGTTCATTTTATTTTTGAAAGGATTAATTTATTTTGAAAAGCAATGAGCACGTGATGGGAACCTTGGTGGTGTCTACCTGTGAAATATACTGAAAAGTAGATAAGAAATGGTGGTTCGTGATTTTGGTGCTATGTAAAGAATAGAGAATTTTTCTTTTTTGATTGTATGTTATATTGCATATTTGGGTGAGCTTGTTGTTTAGCATAATAGTATGCATGTATAAGCATATTAGATAAGAAATGGTGGTTCGTGATTTTGGTGCTATGTAAAGAATAGAGAATTTTTCTTTTTTGATTGTATGTTATATTGCATATTTGGGTGAGCTTGTTGTTTAGCATAATAGTATGCATGTATAAGCATATTACTTCTTAATTGAGTGGCATCTGATCCCCTGCAACTATAAAATCCTTCACGGTTGGTGTATGCAAAGACAAATGTTGGTCATTCTGGAAAGGAGACCAACCTAGAAGCTCAAGCATTGAGACGATGTAAAATTTTGTGGAGTTATCCTGACTAGGGATATCAAGTATGAACTTACTTGAGGATTCATCGGACTATTGTAGAAGATAAATATAGTTAAACTTAAGTGATACTTTTATATTGACAAATTTGTAAAATGGACAATGTCCAAGTCTGTAGATATAAACGGAATTTAAAGAAGTATTATTCAATGAGGGAAACATTATTTATAATTCCTTTAATATATGTTCTCATTATGTGGATTTCGAACCCTAGAATATGCTGATGTATTTCTGAGAACGGTTCACCTGTGGATAAATTTAAATATTTGTTCAAAAAAGAAAGAGTGTTTTGTATTGACTCTTTATAGCATCTTTCGTTAATCAAATTTTATTTTATACTTAATTTTTTTTTTTTTTTTAATATATACACAATATGCTACTGTTGGAAGCGATAACTAAAAGAAAAGTTTTATATATTTAACTGTGAATATTAGCTTATAGTAATATTGTTGTTTTCCATATCTTTATTTACTGAAAAGTTGAAAAGGTTTGAAAACATATTATGTGAAATACAAGTTAAAGTATTGGGTATTGTTCACCACCCTGCTGTATGTGTATCTAATACTCCTCTACGACTTCAATATTGTCGAAAGAAAGATATTTTGCTAAGCATATTATAGAGTAAATAATTATTTTGAAACCCTGGAATAAATGAATATGTATGAGTTAGCTGCAGTAGTGGGTTGGGAGTTAAAAACGTATAATACTTTTAAAATTACCCAATAACATAACAAACGAGATTTGGGAAGAGTGTCAATTTAATATTAATGTGGCTCTGCAAATATTTGTTGGGAATGATAAGATTCAGTTTATTAAGCTAAAACCTTTATAAAGGTGTTTTTTCTGTAAGACAGTAAGGCGGTGGATGAGAAATGGATCTGCCTTAGTCCCCTTCGAATAGAAAACTGTTAAGGAAAACTTTACCATAGCATGATTGGTAAGGGAGTTAGTCCCAGACAACGAGTGGCAAGTTTAAACATTTGAGGTTGTGATGAGGTTGCTTTCGAACCATGTGTTATCAAGTAGAAGTGCCCGAATATTAAATCCAGATCACTTCGCTTTCATTAAAGAAACTTATTCCAATATTCTCTAATAATTAGTTAATGACGTCAATGTATATGTAGAGTAAGTGCATGCTCGAATTAATACTAAAACAGTTAGTTTTGGTTAGGAAAAATATAAGATGGATATGTAAGTATAAGTAAAACTTATTTATTTAGTTTTATAAGGTGATAAATGCAATTTTAACATTTGTTGCTTTTTGCTTACGAACCATACTTACATAAGTAAAGAGGCTTCTTTGAAAAAAACTCCTGAGTTGAATAAAACAAATCAGCTGAATATCAAATGAATAGATTGGATAGATATTGTAGTATTATATGTTAGAATTTTATGAGTAATGAAAGATGATTAAAAACTCTCAAGGGAAAGTTAAAAACTTAGACACTAAGTAGAAAGTCAATAGTATGGAAAAGAAACCCTTATATATATATATATATATATATATATTTTTTAAAATAGTTGTTTTGTTGCTTCAATGCTATAGAAGTGGACTTAATATGTAATAGGTTTTACATTAGTGAAAGGTAAGCATGGCATGATGAATGGAAACTCTAGTGTTAAGAGTTAGATTATTTAAACCTGTACAACATTGAGTAAACCAGTAAACCATGACAAACAACCTAAAAATCAAACAATAATTTATTGAGAAGAATAAACAAAAGTTATTGTCAGTGAAAATAAATAGCTTAAACACCCAATATTGTTGAGGTACGAGTATGTACGCAATGAGTCTCGGGAGCAAACGTAGTCTGACAGAATTGGTCAAAAAAAGTGACTTGGTCGGATTTGGTAACGAGGAGCGGTATGGGATGCCACCTCTAGGTTGATGCCCGGGTAGTACTGTGAAAAGTTCCATGTTCATTTGACTTTGCTAGTTAGTTGGGACAAACTATCGCGAGTCATAATGGGTATGAGTGATCAAGTCCAAGGTCAGGGTATTGACATGGCTCTAGCTGACTTCGGGTAGGAGACTATCAGCTAGAAACTAGGCATATGAATGCTAACTCCCTTACATACAGTCATAGGAACAAGTCGAACGGTTAGTCAAAGGTTCAGTATGATAAGGGATAGGGAAGTATGCGTTCATCCTCTAGGTGTTATGGTCCCTAGAGGATAATTCCAACCGTGGTTCGATCCTCATGCTAAAACACGAGAACGTTAAATGAGGCAAGTCAATTCCACAAAATAGTACCATCACTGGATTTGGCCAATCTCGTCCATTTGGGTGGCTGTATGCAGCAGTCTTGAATCCAAAAGTGGTATGATATACCTATACCAATTAAATGATATGATTTTGATTCATTGAGTGAAACAAATCTGCTCTGAATATGAAAGTATTCTTAGGAACAAAACTATGGTTTTAAAAAAAAATACCCTGAGATAATGCTTGGCCTGTTTAGTGGTGTAACCAAGTGAGTAGACTTGGGTTGTTAAACTATCTTTGACTTCTAACTCATTCTAAATCATCTGGATCAATCAATATTCTGACTCTTCCCCTTGCTCTTCATCTAGAGCTTCCCCGTGACCAGCCTCCTCTTTTTCACTGTCGCTAATCTACTCAAGATGAACGTCTCTTCTTTGGGTGGTTTCGATTATATCAAGTCGAGCAATAATTCTCCTCAATATCTTAGCTATATCCATAGCTCAAGAGCCTCACGGTTTCCTTCTTCCCCATTGTACCATCATTCCTTTTACATGTGTCACACCTCAAATATCTTTTGGCTTTCATACCAAAATGATGCAGCGGCTAAGGTTGAATATCCGTTAAAATATGCAAGCAATAAGGAGATCAAAATACCCATATTTGAGTGTAATTAATAGTATACACCAACTTTCTATTCCTCTGACTATGGTATCTTCCTCTTTGATGGCTACCGGTAACCTTCATCTAACAACTCTAACTCGGACGGTAAGGCTTCTCTAGATCAATCAACATTCAACTTTATTTTCTTAGACAACAACCTCTTCCAACATTATGTCAGTACCAAGTTGTGACAATACATAGTTGTCAACAAAGTATCCAACAATGACGGCTTCTCACTTCAACTTCTTCTAGATGACGAAACCCCATCATATAATGGAAATTTAAACCCTAAAAAACTCATTGAATGGATCACGGAGTTGAATAAATATTTTGATTTTGAATCGATTAAAGACCCTAAGAAGGTGAATTTCATTTATAAAAAATTTAAGGGGCATGCATCCTTGTGGTGGGATCATGTCCAAATAGAAATATAAAGAAAAGGAAAAGAAAATATTAAGATATGGGAGAAAATGATTATCAAATTGAAGGTCAAATTCCTCCCATCGGATTACCAAATAGTATTGTTCAAGATCCACAATCCTCTTATTCCACAATCAAGTGGTATGTGTCTACGCAGAGAGTTGGCCAACCTTTGGCTCCATAGTATTGGAATCGTGTGTTGTGAGAGGCTTGGGACCCCCAATTGTGACCCTAATTTTGACCTATCAAAGGAGGTTGGCTCCTTTGAGAAGGTAGGGAGGGTAAAACTCTAGCCACCGAGCAGGCTGTATTCACCCAAATGATCAAGCAAAATATGCAAGTGTTGCATCTCAAGGACCACCTTGTTAGCTTGGGATTAGATCAATAATAACACATTAAAATAAATCATAGCTTTCGAATAAGTTGAGAAATCTGTAAAAATATTTTGATTAGCAAAAACAACATTATTTTGAGCTTTCCAAATGCAAAATAGAATATTTTCTCTAACAATGCGCTAAATTTATTCAAGGCTTGCAGGTATGATAATCCTATCCCTAAGGAGAATTGTGTGCCAATAAAACGACCTGGACTTGAAGTGTTTGAAAAAACCATGAATCTAAGTCCAAGTTGATTACCTAGGTTCTGGGACAAAATCAAAACAAGTGCTTGATGGATTTCCAACAGTGATCAAAGGGATATTTAGGGTTTCTCACCCCTAAGTGAACCAGTCGTTTCCCAACAAGTAACCCATGAAAGAGCAAACACTAAGAAAAATAGGCCAATTTGGGCTCTACAGATGCATCCCACACTGAGTAGAGTCAACATTTCCAATCTATGTTAGAAGATTGAAGATGCCACCAAGCATTGAGCGTGTGTACCATGGGCAAGTGGGGGGAAAACCATAAGTATCCTTTGTTGGCCTTATAATTTTTGAAAGGTGTGTTAGAATACCATTTTCAATATTTGCACCACGGATGAGTACACCTAACTATATTTTTGTGAAGCATATCATGGGGGATTGCATCTTTCACTTCCTAGAAGGTGTCTTTATCTTACTCCAAGAGGTTGACTTAAGATTTGGCTTCAATCCATGACAACAAATTTTGAGTTTGTTTGGATAAAAGCTCCGAAACAACCTTTATTTCTCTATGAAAAATGCATGTCCCTATTTCAAGGGACTTTAGCCAGAGGCTAGTCTTGATGCATTATAATGGGGGACCATCATAGTAACTAAATATTGATGGACAACCCAATGTTTAGCTCATTACCATTCCACAAAATCCACGGTCTGATAGCCTCCTAAGCCTTCCAAATACTTTTAGCTACAAAGGTGCTCTGAATCGAGGGCAGCCAAAGCCTTCCAAGCTATTCACCCGTGGGGAGTGTTGAAAGCAATACAATTATGGAGAAGGATTTTATAGGCCTCATTATCAAAATAACTTTTTTAGTCCATTACACATAGAGCTAACCTATATTTGGGTGTCCAAAAGACCCAACCTCTAGATTCCCTCAAGAGACAACCAATCTCCCAGGCTACTTTGTGAAATCCTTTTCTTTCCTCAAAAGAAATTTATAGAAAATTACGGAAGAGTTTTTCTATTTTCTGGTAGGAGGCTTTGGAAGGGACCCAACACGACGAGTAGAAGATGTGAGTAGCAACTAAAATGTTAGAATAGACTTGAAATTTTTTGGATAAAGATAGAGACTCGGTAAACCACTTATTTAACTTGTTTTCCACTCTATCCAGAATATATTGATTTAATGTTCAGGACAAATATATGAATGCAAAGGGAATACCTAAGACCTAAATATTTCTCCATGTTAGATCCATTTCCAATTATAATTGTTGAGCCAAGAGGGCCTTGGTAGAAAGAATTGTCTCTAGTACTTGGTCTTTTTCCATTGGATGCTAGAGCCTAAGGCAAAATAAAATATCTCTAAATATTGTAGGGCATGATTAATATTTTTTTTCTCCTCAATAAGAGTGAGAAAGGAGTCATCTACAAAATGCCATTTCACTAGTTGCTGAGAGGTGCTAAGAAGGGTAACTCCTTCCACCCGATCCTTAGAGATAGCATCTGCTAAAATATAGCCAAACCTTCAACTACCAAAACATATAAGGCAAGAGCAAGAGGCCATCCTTGGTGGATAGATCCTTGAAGGAAAAGGAGGGGGTTGCCTGCCATTAATAGTGAGGCAAGCAGAGATGTTCGAGAGAAACACTTTAGTAGTGTGCAGAAAATATTGGTCAAATCCTGAAGCTTGCAATATGACTAAAATGAAAGTCCATTTAATCCTGTCAAAAGTCTTAGATATATTAATTTTGAGAAATATAATATTTTTCTAAGATTTGCTTGCTCATTCCATCCCTTTCTAAACAGTAATAATGTTGTCTAGGATATATACCACTACACCAAACAAGGGCTTTAATGGCGCTTATAAATTATCCTTAAAGAAATTTAAAGGTGGTTATTCAACCGTCGTCTATGAGGGCATCGTAAAAAGTCTGTGATATACGACGATGACTAAAAACCACCACAAACAACCGCCCTCTTAGGATCTAAGAGGGTGGTTAAAACCTGTCCTCTTAGGGTCTAAGAGGACGTTTGTGAACAGTTGTTTTAGGACTAAGAGGGTGGTTATTAACCACCCTCTTAGGGTTAAGCTTCTTAAGCCTAAAAGGGCGGTTTCAAACCGTCCTCTTAGCCCTAAGAGGACGGTTTATAGCCACCCTCTTAGATACTAAGAGGGTGGTTTAAAACCATCCTCTTAGGGCTAAGAGGGCGGTTTATAACTGCCCTCATATGGTTCACTCTAAGAAGAAATATAAAGGAGATGATCCATGGTGGAGGGACTAGAAGTTAGACCAAACAGTTAGGCTCATAAAATAATTGTAGTGATAATGAGTAATTTAATTATCCTTACCTATAGCCTGGCTATTGAAATCACCATTGATGTTCATTGTTGTGTACTTACTCGGACAATAGAAAAGTTACAGGCACTGAAATCAATATATGAGAAAGTCAAGATGGAAAGTCATTGACTTAACAATTGTGTATTTAAGTGATAGTGTTATCAGATAAGTTATACCATCAATTATAAAGAGCCTATGAATATTTAGTCCACTCTCTCAGCAAAAAAAATTATGTCAGTGCATGTTTTAACTCCATGATCAAGGCCCAAGAGTTCGCAAACTTTACAAAGATACTTGATAATAAATAAGATCTCACACATACTACCAGTTCTTTGAGAATCGATCAATTTGTACTCAGCAACATAAAATAATTCTCTTTGTGCTCTCGGCTTGCAAAACACCACCCACGATACCTATGACATCAATGTATTGATATGAACTCATCCTCCTGATCAAAGCTTAGAAGCTGCCAAGCAGACACTTTAACATGATTATCAATGAGATATTGCATTAACTGTCAACACCTTGTCTTCCTTATCCAATGGTATTTTATTATCACAATCAATCAACTAAGATGGACTGAGAGTAAATCATAATGACAATGATGAATATTGTTCTTTATATTAAACCAAAAAGAGGTGTTTCAGGTGACTCATCCATTTTGTTCAGTTTTTTTATTGGTATCAAAGAGCAACTAATTGTGGTCTCAAGTTATAAATACCACCCCTACAGAGTAAGGATATATTTTCTACAAATGTTTATCAGCTTTTTAAATTAAATTTCACTCCTTTTATCTTTTAAAAAAATGTATATTGAGAAAATTCAAACTTTACAAATCTTATGCCCTAAAAAACACCCCTATGAGTTAGTAGTTTATCTTTAAAAAAAATGTATACAGAGAAAATTCAAACTTTAAAGATCCTATGCCCTAAAGAACATCCCTATGAGTTAGTAGTCTGTAACTCACATATTGTCAGAACCACTTACCATTCATTTCCATGTTAATCACCTCAATCACGTGTCTAAGCTTTTAAGTATATATATCTTTTTCTAGCAGTACAAAACAACTTAGTGTTCATGCTGACCCAACTTTAAGAAATTTTCATAGAACAACTCTGTAATAGGATTATTGAATTGAGGTCCATCACAATATGGTATTGCAGGAAGGTGAGACACATACCATAACAATCACCCAGCTTCAAAACGTGACAAGCATCCCCCCATGTTCAATTGGTTGTACAACTAAAATAGTCAGGTATATGTGGCAAAATTGTTGATATGTCCATGATTCAAAGATCCTATGGATATATAAAGAGATGGTTGATTTATTAACTACGAGTAACAATGCAAATACAGAGTAGCCCATATCCATGGGTATTGACTTTTACAATTAAGGAACTAAACAAAAAAAGATCATTCAATAAAAATATTCATAAAGTTTGTATATATGTATATAAATAAAATATTGGGAAAGGTCATTGTGGGAATGAAAAATATAAATAGCTTACCTGTAAGGAGCATTATCATCCTCAGATGGAACTGTATCTCATGTTGGGCCCTTACTTCCTCCCTATTGCTCTCAACATGCTTTCCTCTTCTTTTATAGACATAATTATATTCCATTGGTACAACTCTTCCTAGAGTTTCATCAGATGGACAGTTCTACTGTGAGAGCATTTTTATGATTTTACCGATGTCTCCTGCATCCTGGGTTCTCTATATAGTGTTCTTAGTAGCACATGTTGTGGAGCATCCTCTAGGTGTTGACTTGAGATCTTCTTCAGTTGAAGAGGAATTTTGAGGTTTTTTAAAACCAGATTGTTGAATTCTCCTTCAACCACTTATCCTTTTTAGGTTTTTAAACGCATACATAAAGTACAAACTGGAGTGTGAGGTGAAAGTCCATTACACATCTAATGAGTGCTAAATCAATAATTTCAAGATTGTAACCATAAGTTTGCAAGACCTACTTATGGACATACACTTGTAAAACCTAAAAAACATAAAGACTATTATGAAGGGAATGTGAACTAGTCATGTGGAACAAGAACCTACATTGAACAAACACAATTTTATATGATGCAAGGACTTTGCAGTTCAATTTGACTATATCAAAATGGGACTCAACAAAAGAGTGGAGAAGATTACTATGTCCAAAAGTTTCTAAGAATTGAAATTGATGCCAGTGTTGTGATGATTTTGTATTTATGGCTTGTGCTAGCAAACAAAATGATTATCGGTTGCAAAGTTGAATAAAGAGTCACATGTTTTTGCCATCCTTTAACTTTCCATCGATACCTTCCAGTGTTTTGAATAGGCTTTCACAAATATTTTTCTCCACATGCATCACATCCAAGTTGTGACGAACTAGAAGATGTTGTTCATAGATAGCAACATCAAATAAAAATTACTCGATATTGAGAGATATAACAACGGATAGAGAAATAAAGTTGTATTTCATACAATGGTTGGTGGATTTTAATAGAATATGTAATAATTATCCAAGGTTTGACTCAAGATGGAAATACTTTGCTATGGACAATCAACTTAAAGTGGGAGAGACTTATCTCTTTCAATTGAAAAACACTGTTAATCATATGTTTACAGTCAATATATCCAGAGGTAGCTAGTGCAAGGCTAAATATAGCTTTAGAATTAGTGGTTTATCATCATAAAATGTAGAAAGGAGGAATTTTCTTAATTATATGGGATGTATACATTATTTCCGTTTTCAAGGAATTGACCATACATAGCTAGGATGGTACTTAGTCCCTATGATTAGTCCAATTTGAAATAGATAATGCACCTTTAGATCTATTTGTACATATAATGGTTGAGGTTTCATTTTCAATAGAAATCAGATAATTTGTTTTGTTAGTTTTTGAAAAGTTACCCTTATTTTGTAAACCCTTATGTATGGTGGATTCCTCAAAAATGGAAATAATCTATACATCCCATATAATTAAGAAAAATCCTCCTTTCTACATTTTACGATGATAAACCACTAAGTCTAAAGCTATGTTTAGCTTTGCACTATCCACCTCTAGATATCTTGATTGTAAACATATGATTTACAGTGTCTTTCAATTCAAAGAGACAAGTCTCTCCTACTTTAAGTTGATTATCCATAGCAAAGTATTTCCATCTTGAGTCAAACTTTGGATAATTATTACGTCTTCCATTAAAATCCACCAACCATTTCCTCCTTTCGCACGACATAATTTATATACAAAAATAAATTCCTTAAGGTCAAATATGCTACACATGCCCTATACATAAATATTGTTGTTTTGAGTGTCACACATCACTATCACAAATGTGTATTGCATGGCTACTTTTTGATAACATAACCAACTATAAAATGATTCATGCATGGCCTTTGTAAATTGTAGCAAGCAAAGAAAATTGATTTCCAACTGTTGTGGTCTTTGCCTTATAATGCTACAAGAAGAGAGGTCATATACAATGGATAACTTAAATAATATACCACTACCAACAACAAAGCATATTGTATTTGTGTAGGGATTGAAAGCAGTAAAATATATTATTATTGTTTGAATTTGTGTATATAGCACCCTTCTTATTTATCATTAAACAAATAGAACATAGAAAATCGATGCTTACCATCTGAAACAATGGATAAAATAGCAAAAGAACTTGCTAATTACTTAGTCCTGTGTCATTGACCACAGTAGACCAAGAGACTATAATCTCAAATCTATAATGATATGTGGGGATTTCTTGTATGGAGATAGTAAGTAGGTGATTTCTGTTTACACTTAAACCACAAAGAAGAATGTGTGTTTTTTTGCCCTACAATAATTAGTTTATTTTTGAGTTTGTTTTGTAAAGAAACAAGATTTCATATTGCAATGTCATGAACAAGATGAAATCAAACTTAAAAATGGTGACTTAATTGTGCATATTATTGATGTCCTCAAGTTTTGAAAATATGTCTTTGTTATACATGGTTGCTTAATGGTATAATTCTAAGCTGAAAGAATTGTTATCTCTAAAATTTCTTAAGGTCGTCTTATCCCATTCAGTAAAATTCTAAAGGCTCTTTACCATGTCATAGCCTTGAACCCCTTAATATTTTGAATGCAAATCTAAACAATTCGGTGGTAAAATTTTAATATTCTTAACTTGCTAATATTTTAAAATGACTTCATTGCTCAGTTGGCAATATATGGTTCTTCATTTACTAAATTTATCAAGGATGTGCTGATAGCTGCTCTAGAAGCACAACTAGATATCTTACAGGGAAGAGCTCATTGAAACTTGGTTAGTGCTAGATGGTTGTGCCTTTGTGGGTAGCTCTTAATGATAATGTCTATGTTGGATGGAAATGGATACGATATCTGATACTGGTACGAAATCGGATATGGATACGATAAATTTTCTAGATCTAATATGGATACGACTGGATACAACATTAGAAAAAGCATATATGTTTAATATATGAAAAGAAAAAATATATGACACAAAAATATTTACATACGTATACATTTTTAATAGGATATTTTCATTAACTAGGTAGCCTTAAAAAATTCACCAGGCACCATCATATACATAAGCCCCATCTAGGGTAAAGAATGCTCTGAAAAAATAAATGATAAATCAAATCTGTGGAAATAATTTAATTCTCAGGAGATGAAAATGGTTCTGTTGGAAAGTAATTCTGCAAGGCATCTTGATCCATGGACTGCCAGATGATAGCTAGATGTAAGGGTATGTAAAATATCTCGTAATTGTTCTAAATCTACATAAATTGTAGACCTAGAACTTAAACTAACAAAATGAATTTTGCAAACAATTGAGATATAAGTGTTATATTGGTAGACCTAGAACTTAAACTAACAAGTTGTTGCCCCTTCATCGCAGCTCATCAAAACTGATAATAAATATTTTAAACATCCTAAAAACATATTACAATGTACAAAATCATGCAAAGTCTTATAGTTTGTTTTTCAAGACTCCATAACATGCTATACTTAAAGAAATATTATTTATAGCTTATTGTCATAAATAAGATTTCTTTTTTGTAGTTGATATATTACTTGTATAAATTGTATATATTACTTGTATATCCAAAGAGGATTACCAAACATGCATAAGCCTCAAAAAAATAAATTGGTACCTTATTATTAAAAAGTCATTTCAAAAAATGGTGTATACCCAACCTTGATCATATTCAAATATCAGGTGTCTATATAGAAGCTGGCAAGCTGCCTCCTACTGAGATTCTAGCCCTTCCAATGTTTAAGAATTATACTCCTAGAATTCTAGCTCCTATTTTATATATTAAGAACTTGGCAAAAGATGTAATTGTGGATGACTTACACTTCGTATTTGGGTCCCTTTTTGAAAGCGTGGAGGAAGCCAAATCTGGACTTGGCATAAAGTTAATGCAGGAGGGCCGGATGAGGGGCCAAGCATTTGTAACTTTTCCATCTACAGAACTTGTAGACCATGCATTGAAAATGGCACATCGGTATGTGTTAAAAGGAAAGCCAATGATAATCCAGTTTGGGAGAAATCCTTCAGCTGGCAAAGTGAATTGAGTAGTGGGAAATCTGAGGACAACACAGGCACTCCAAGAGCTTGCTGATCTGAAAAAACAACTTCAACCAATAGATGGTGAATGGAGATATTTGCTCATAGCACTAGAGTCATATTGGTTAAGGATTAGGTATACAATGTAGCTATATTATTACAATTGTATCTATCAATCTACTAGAAGTGCAATTTATTTAAGCAAGCAATAATTTTAGAGGTCTTCTGAAGGTCAAATATGCTACATAGGCCCTATACAAAAATATTATTGTTTTGAGTGTCACACATCACTATCACAAATGTGTATTGCAGATCTATAGAGCATCTGGAGACAATAGTATGACTGATAAATGTCAACTATTATTTCTATGAATTTTCCCTCTATGGATACCTATGAATATTTTCTCTTTTTTACTTGCCACAAAATCCTTGCTTCTAAGGCAGATTTAGAAACCTAAATAATTATGGCACTTATCTTGATCTTATTCACTTGTGTTGAGGTTAACCTTTTAGCATGAGATTATAATATAAAAATAACTATGGCTTCTTTCTCAAAAACTGAAGTTTGTGATGTTTTAAAGGTCCTAGTTAAAGAATAATTTTTGATAACATAACCAACTATAAAATGATTCATGCATGGCCTTTGTAAATTGTAGCAAGCAAAGAAAATTGATTTCCAACTGTTGTGGTCTTTGCCTTATAATGCTACAAGAAGAGAGGTCATATACAATGGACAACTTAAATAATATACCACTACCAACAACAAAGCATATTGTATTGCTCTTGTGTAGGGATTGGAAGCAGTAAAATATATTGTTATTGTTTGAATTTGTGTATATAGCACCCTTCTTATTTATCGTCAAACAAATAGAACATAGAAAATCAGTGCTTACCATCTGAAACAATGGATAAAATAGCAAAATAACTTGCTAATTACTTAGTCCTATGTCATTGACCACAGTAGACCAGGAGACTATAATCCCAAATCTATAATGATATGCGAGGATTTCTTGTATGGAGACAGTAAGTAGGTGATTTCTATTTACACTTAAACCACAAAGAAGAATGTGTGTTTTTTTGCCCTACAATAATTAGTTTATTTCTGAGTTTGTTTTGTAAAGAAACAAGATTTCATATTGCAATGTCATGAACAAGATGAAATCAAACTTAAAAATGGTGACTTAATTTTAATCTAAAGGCCCTCATGCGTAAACACAACATTAGGGTTTAAATTTTAATCTAGGGTTTAATATAGGATTTAAATTTTACAAATCTCATGCGTAAACACAACATTACAAACTAAAAAATTCCAAACCCTAATCACAAAAATACCTAAAATAATACAAAATTCACTGAACCTAACTAACCTCATCTTTGTCTTCATGCCCCATTTTGTACCTTCGGCTTCGGCCCTCATCTCTCACCATTTCGGGTAAATTAGCAGAAGTTTCAGAGAAATTTTAGGGTAAACCCTAGCCAAAAAATGAACAGCACAAATCGAAGCCCAGGAGCCCTAGAAGTTTCAAAGAAATTTCAGGGTAAACCCCAGCCAAAAAATGAATAGCATGAATCAAAGCCCGGGAGCCCTAGGTTGTGCGAGCGATGTGGAGGTTATAATAGCT
The DNA here is from genome assembly GCA_028583015.1 of Wollemia nobilis. NCBI lineage: Eukaryota > Viridiplantae > Streptophyta > Pinopsida > Araucariales > Araucariaceae > Wollemia > Wollemia nobilis. Next base: position 1,314,339 of record JAQPPZ010001945.1, read on the forward strand.
AAGGCGCGGTGGTTGTAGTAGCTAAGGCACAATATGGAGGTTATAGTAGCTAAGGCGCGGTGTGGAGGTTGCAGTAGCTAAGGTGCGATGGATAGGTTGCAGTAGCTAAGGCACGATGGACTATCTATTTGCGAAGCTTCGAAGAAACAATGATGTCCACGTGCGGGGGTTTAAGCCCGCGTATTAAAAAAACCTAAACAACCTCTAAGAAGGTAGTTTATAACCACCCTCTTAAGGATAAGAGGGTGGTTTATAACCGCCCTCATAGGGGCACCCAAAAAATTTGGGTTCCCCTAAGATGGTGGTTATAAACCGCCCTCTTAGATCACCCTAAGACAATGGTTTATAATCATCGTCTTAGTCTGACCCCTAAGACAGGGATTAATAACCATCGTCTTAAACCTACGAGGGAGGTTTATAACCACCCTCGTAGGATGACCCTAAGAGGGCAGTTATCCTAAGAGGGTGGTTATAAACCGCCCTCTTAGGATCTATTAGGGCAGTTTTTTACTGTCGTAAAAAACCGCCTTAATTTAGCCACCGTTAAAGCCCTTTTTTGGTGTAGTGTGCTCTTAATAAAGTCAGTTTGACTCTGTACGAATGATCAAAGGGAAAAAATTTAGCCATGATCTATTAGGGCAGTTTTTTACCGTCATAAAAAACTGCCTTAATTTAGCCACCGTTAAGCCCGTTTTTGGTGTAGTGTGCTCTTAATAAAGTTAGTTTGACTATGGACGAATGATCAAAGGGAAAAAATTTCTAATTTTGAGAGCCAGAGCTTTAGCTATAAACTTATAGGAGACATTTAACAAGGTGATGGGTCACTAATTATAAATATATTCAAGGTCCTTAAATTGGGGAATAAGCTTTATGTTTCCCTTGTTTATCATATGGCCTAGAGAATTGGTTCTAAGGGCTTTCAGATAGACCTAGTGAAGATGTGGCCCCACAATATCCCATAGTGCTTTGTAAAACTCACATGGAAAACCATCACAGCCTAGAGCCTTACCATTGGCCATGGGGTTTTGTAAAAACTATCTAATTTTGCCAGCTATTTTTTTAATTATTTGATTACTTATCTTTTACAAAAAGAAAACACTTAATACAATATATCTTTATTCAGTTATAAAAGTATATATAATATATAACCTTATCCCTTTCTAATATATGTTAATCCATCCATGAAAGTATCTATAAAACTCTCATCCCTTTAGGATTTAAAATCCATGCCTCCTATTTTAGAGGTGTAAAAGCATTCATAAGTAGTTCAAGCAAACAAAACTAGTAATATAATACTTTTTAATTTTCTTCAAAACTTAATCATGGATCTTCTTCTTGAAAGAAGAATAATCTCAACTACATAGACTTTAAAAAATACTAATAATAAATTTGATATATTATTTTAAATTAAAAATATGATCATTTATATAATATTACAAACAAGTAGTAAGATAAATCAAAATATACCATTATATATTTCATAAATAATTATATTAACTTCTTAATCAAATGTCATTAACTTAACTAGTTAAAATTTTCAGCTGGAAAAACCTAAATTCTATCATGGTCATTCTGGAAAGGAGACCATCCTAGAAGCTCAAGCATTGAGACGATGTGGAAGTTTGTGGAGTTATCCTGACTAGGGATATCAAGTATGAACTTGCTTGAGTATTCACCGCACTATTGTAGAAGATAAACACAGTTAAACTTAAGTCATACTTTTATATTGACAAATGGACATTGTCTAAGTCTGTAGCTATAAACGGAATTAAAAGAAGTATTATTCAATGAGGGATAAACGATTTATAATTCCTTTAATCTGTGTTCTCATTATGTGGTGTTCGAACCCTAGAATATGCTGATGTATTTCTGAGAACGATTCACCTGTGGATAAATATAAATATTTGTTCAAATACGAAAGAGTGTTTTGTATTGACTCTTTATAGCGTCTTTCGTTAATAAAATTTTATTTTACACTTAATTAATATTTTTTTTAAATATATACACAATATGCTATTATTAGAAGCGATAACTAAAAGAAAAGTTTTATATATTTAACTGTGAATATTGGCTTATAGCAATGCTGCTGTTTTCCATATCCTTATTTACTGAAAAGTTGAAAAGGTCTGAAAACATATTATGTGAAATACAAGTTAAAGTATTGGGTATTGTTCACCACCCTGTTGTGTGTATTTCTAATACTCCTCTACGACTTCAATGTTTTTGAAAGGAAGATATTTTGCTAAGCATCTTATAGAGTAAATAATCATTTTGAAACCCTGGAATAAATGAATATGTATGAGTTAGCTGCAGTAGTGGGTTGGGAGTTGAAAACGTATAATACTTTTAAAATTGTCCAATAACATAACAAACGAGATTTGGGAAGAGTGTCAATTTAATATTAATGTGGCTCTGCAAATATTTGTTGGGAATGATAAGATTCGGTTTATTAAGCTAAAACCTTTATAAAGGTGTTTTTTCTGTAAGACAATAAGGCGGTGGATGAGAAATGGATCTGCCTTAATCCCCTTCGGATAGAAATCTGTTAAGGAAAACTTTACCATAGCATGATTGGTAAGGGAGTTGGTCCCAGATAACGAGTGGTAAGTTTAAATATTTGAGGTTGTGATGGGGTTGCTTTCGAACCATGTGTTATCAAGTAGAAGTGCCCGATGACGATGACGATAACAATGACTTCTCACGTCAACTTCTTCTAGATAACGATGACGACTCTCAACCAAAGCTCAACAATTGAACGCTTTCCTTGACCATGTCGGTACAACTTTGGGTAATAAACAACCTCAAACAACAAGCCTCCTTCTTGATGGTAAATCTTTCGATGATGTCATTCCTTTTTCATCGATTTTATGACTTCACAATCCTAAAATGACAACAAGCTCTGGTTGTCATGGCACATGACACTCTTCCTTGTATCGGTAACCCAATATTAGCAACAATCTTGATGATTGGGTTTGCTTGGTAAACATCGATAACTCCTAAGAGGACACTTATGTAGACTATGTCAGCAACTACAGTCTTCATTGATAAACTTGCCAACATCTCCTTTCTTCAATTTCAACAGCCTATTCAAGACGGTAATTTCCTTGTCAGCAAGTTCTTAGACGACGAGCTTTGGTGGATGATATTTCTGCCAACGACTATCTTGAACACATGCCAAAATTGCACATAAGGATTTCCACACATTAAAAAAGAAAGCATTTTATTAATCATTGCCTATACAACATCATCTCTACATAATATGACTATGAATCATTTAGAGTTTTCTCAAGAAAGTCTCTCCCTTCCCCCTGTTTGAAATGCTGTCACTTCTTCTTTCTTGTTTATCTCTTTGTCTAGAGTTCTCTTCTTCTCCTCATGAACCCCCTTTTTAAAGGCATTAGAAATAGTTACCTTTCAACTTATGCAGGATGATTCTATAACTACCATATGTTTGTTGGTCTTCCAACTTCCCACATGAATCTTCTACATCAGAGGCTACATGAATGTAAATCAGTTTTTAAAGTTTAAGATATAAAATATTATATAGAATAATATTTATGGAGAATATTTTTTACTTAATATACACAACTTTATCATTTGTCTAATCTCAACTTTAAACTGTCATTTTACAGTTCCAAATCCTTTATCATTAGGCTGACTCAAATTATATAATAAAAAAACAATATTCTTCAATATCCACATTGTTGCTATGAATGTCTCTCATCTACTTTTGACCTTCAATGTGTGATCATGTGTTATCTGGTCCCCAACTATTATGAATATTTCACTTACTTTTGAACTTTGGATTATCACTTAAATTTGTACTTTGGGTCATCACACTATGTAGGGGTCATTGGCTCCAAATTCTCTATGATAGAATTTTAACACAAAAGTATATTGGTTAGCGTACATTACTTGATCTTTATTGTCTTCTTATTTATGGAAAGGGATTATTTATTTGAAAAAATATTTAATTGGAATGTGAGTTCATTAAGTTTCTTCTAGATTCCTCAATAAGGATGCTCAATTAATTAAAAAAAATGTATTTGTCACCTTATCCAACCAATCATTTAACAATTATCATATTTAGAGTTATTAAAAGGGAGTTATTTTCTTTAGGTTGTAAAATTGTAAAAGACTTGCAAATCTCTAGAAGGATAGGCAATGATTTTAATTAGTGACAACAAAAGAATTCAAAATGGCCTATAAAAAGTTTGGAAAAGAAAAATCAAACTATTTGAATTCACAAAAGGTAGCCTAGTTTCTCAAGACTGAGGAGAAGATATAACAGCTTGGTGAAAGAAGACCCTATGATTGTATTCTATTAATGTAGTCTCTAAGAAGCTTATAAGATACAGGTGGTAACTAAGCGCTTATATACAAATCCACTTCCCATTAGAAATGAATGAAATTTTTTAAATAAATAATAAAATTAAATAATATATAAAATCTCAAACTTTTAATCATCTAGTTTCTTATTGGTTGCTTAACTATATACATTTTAAATGTATAATTTTAAAAATTATATGTTTGAACTATTTCTAAGCAAAGATATATAGATTTTTTGGTATAAAAATAATTATTTAATATTAAACTAGTTCGAGGTCCAAGGTTCAAATCTCGGGCCTCGTCGGACTGAACGCTTGTCCCTTTCCTGGTGCTTTCAGCAGCGTAAAAGGTTTAAAATGATTATGGCATGATGGTTAAAGGGGCAGACTGCGCGAAGATCTGTGTGGCGGCTTCTGGAACGGACAGCGCATAATACTGTGGCGGCCATAAAAAGCTGGATAGCCTGCTCGGATTCGTGGAGGCTACCGATTCCACCATGTAAATTAAATATATATATATATATATATATATATATATTAAACTAGTTCAAATATAATCTATTGATTAATTAGCTCAAAACTTTCATGGAGGATATAGTTATAGTTTTTCAAATTAGAGTTTATTATTATACGCTAATATAATAAAATATAGATTTTTATTTTTTTTAAAGTGACTTATATTATTAAAAGAATAATAAAGTTACACTAATCACAACAGACAGGTGGTATAGAAGCACACCCTGAAATATGACGCAAGAGCATCTAACTAAAACATGAACCGTAATCGTCGAAAGAAAAATGAAATAACACAGACGTAGAGAAGAAATGATGGGAAGTGGACACGAACCATTCATGTAACGGATGAAAAGATGAACAAAATACCCAAAAGAGAAAAGGAATGGTAGACATCAAGAGGACAAAAGAATAAAATAAAAGAGAGAAGTGTCTGAAAGGAGGTTGGAGATAACTTAGGAGAGAAGTTACATGAAGAAGTCTGAAAGACTAGATGAGAGAAATAATCACAGCATCAGGAGTACCCGATTGTGAACAAGCTGGACATTGTAGGATATCTTTGTAACATAATCCTCTTGTTTTGAGTTGTACCATGAATCTCCTGTCTTGTGTAGCCTGCAGGTATATTAGCACTAATGAAATAATAATGTCTTTCCTAACAATTGTTGTATCTACGATGACTAGATGGAAATACATGTTTGTAGATAATATTTGAGGATTTTGTTCGAGTTTGGAAGAACCATTTAAGAGAGAAAGGAATTACCTCAGGAGACGTCATCACAAGGAATTGCAGTCTTGAGACCCTATTGTCTTTATCCATACCATCTTATAAAAGTGTTGCTTATCGTTGTCATTGGATGCACGTAAAACTACCCAAAGGAGGGGTGTTTGTGTAGAATATGTAAGTTTCAATGAAGATGAGAAAGCGGACTCACAAAGACGGAGATCCAAAAGAAATATTAATCCAGGTAATTTCTAACATGGATATGAAACCAAAGTTAGAAACCCCATCATATAATGGAAATTTAAACCCTAAAAAACTCATTGAATGGATCACGGAGTTGAATAAATATTTTGATTTTGAATCGATTAAAGACCCTAAGAAGGTGAAGTTCGTCTATACAAAATTGAAGGGGCATGCATCCTTATGGTGGGATCATGTCCAAATAGAAAATAAAATATTAAGATATGGGAGAAAATGATTATCAAATTGAAGGTCAAATTCCTCCCATCGGATTACCAAATAGTATTGTTCAATATCCACAATCCTCTCATTCCACAATCAGGTGGTATGTGTCTACGTAGAGAGTTGGCCAACCTTTGGCTCCATAGTATTGGAATCGTGTGTTGTGAGAGGCTTGGGACGCCCAATTGTGACCCTAATTTTGACCTCTCAAAGGAGGTTGGCTCCTTCGAGAAGGTAGGGAGGGCAAGACTCTAGCCACCGAGCAGGGGGTATTCACCCAAATGATCAAGAAAAATATGCAAGTGTTGCATCTCAAGGACCACCTTGTTAGCTTGGGCTTAGATCCATAATAACACATTAAAATAAATAATAGCTTTCGTATAAGTCAAGAAACCTGTAAAAATATTCTGATTAGCAAAAATAACATTATTTTGAGCTTTCCAAATGTCAAATAGAATCTTTGCTCTAACAATGTGCTAAATTTATTCAAGGCTTGCAGGTATGATAATCCTATCCCTAAGGAGAATTGTCTACCAATAAAATAGCCTGGACTTGAAGCGTTTGAAAAAACCATGAATCTAAGTCCAAGTTGGTTACCTAGGTTCTGGAACAAAACCAAAACAAGTGCTTGATGGATTTCCAACAGTGATCAAAGGGATATTTATGATTTCTCACCCCTAAGTGAACCAGCCGTTTCCCAACAGGTAACCCGTGAAAGAGCAAACACTAAGAAAAAAAGGCCAATTTGGGCTCTACAGATGCATCCCACACTGAGTAGAGTCAACATTTCCAATCTATGTTAGAAGATTGAAGACGCCACCAAGCATTGAGCGTGTGTACCATGGGCAAGTGGGGGAAAGCCATAAGTATCCTTTGTTGGCCTTATAATTTCTGAAAGGTGTGTTAGAATACCATTTTCAATGTTTCCACGACTGATGAGTACACCTAACCATATTTTTGTGAAGCTTATCATGGGGGATTGCATATTTCACTGCCTAGAAGGTCTCTTTATCTTACTCCAAGAGGTTGACTTGAGACTTGGCTTCAATCCATGACAAAAAATTTCGAGTTTGTTTGGATAAAAGCTCCAAAAAAACCTTTATTTCTCTGTGAAAAAATGCATGGCCCTATTCAAAGGGACTTTGGCCAGAGGCTAGTCTTGATGCACTATAATGGGGGACCATCATAGTAATCAAAGATTGATGGACAACCCAATATTTAGCTTATTACCATTACAAAAGCCACGGTCTGATAGCCTCCTAAGCTTTCCAAATACTTTTAGCTACAAAGGTGCTCTACATCGAGGGTATCCAAAGCCCTTTCCAAGCTATTCGTCCGTGGGGAGTGTTGAAAGCCATACAGTTATGGAGAAGGATTTTCTAGGCCTCATTACCAAAATAACTATGTTAGTCCATTACACATAGAGCTAACCTATATTTGGGTGTCTTGTTGTGACGTCCTTCACAATGACCCCAAAATTGGGGACCCACCTTAATTTTTGTGATTTTGAGAAAAAAAAATTTATCTGATTTTGCTCACATCAAAGTCTTGGAAAATTTGCTTTCACTTTGGAATTGCTGACAGATTTGCATTTTGAAGGTTTGAATGTAGTTGCAATGCTTGAAAACTGAATATTTTGATTATTTGCTTATTAATTGCATTATTTCAAATCAAATAATTTGATTAAAATCATTTTCAAAGGTTTAAATGAAATAATTTGATTAAAATCATTTTCAAAGGTTTAAATGATTAATTTTCATTTAAATAATTAAATTTTATTTTAGGGTTAACCCTAAAATTAGTGCAAAATTGAAATGGACATATCTTGAGGTAGAGAACTCCGTTTGATCTCATTCAAAACTTGGTAAAAATATATGGATTTTCTCTTTCTAATGATACCAAATTTGCAATATTCCAGATGTCAATTTTACCAAAAAATAGCGGGTTAATTTAGCAATATGAGAACTTTAAAATACTTTTGAAAAAAATGAAAGTTACGGGAAAGTAAAGTTTGGTTTTGTTTTGATATTATGATTATTGTTTCATTATGCAGGTAATACAACGACAAGGGTTTGAAGAAGATCGTTATAAAATCCGTTCCTGGTGATGAAACGGAATAACTAAACTTTTCAAATTATAAATAAATCATTGAGATTCATGGAAAGGGTCGGACATCTTGTGTAGAGAAGGAGAGGAATGATTGAAAGGAGCAAAGCTACACATTCGTTGGAGGAGGAAAATAGAGAAGGCCATTTGCAGAACAATGGAAATTATTGTAAGATTTTATAAATTATTTTAAGCATTTTGGATCCAAATTTGTGCACAGACTGTATTTGGAATTAATAAAGTGTTTATTGCAATTTCTTAATAGTTTGTATACCTTAGAAGATTGCATCAATTTATTTGATTTCACAGTGTGAATACTGGTGAACATTGGATTGATTTTAGAATTTTGTGAATGGAAATTTGTTTTTTTGAATTTGTCCGAGACATTAGTTTAATTTCTAAAGCTTAAATTTTTTATTATTTTATTTTCATTCTGAAAACTATATATTATAACTTAGTATAATTTTATAAAGTAAAATTATATGACTAAGTTATAATTAAATTTATAATTCTGATATTACATTTATTAATATTTGAATTAATAAATTTAAGAAGGAACCCAGGTGTTGTAGGTGAGTTGGAGAGGATAGGGCAATCCTCCAAGGGAGGTCCCAGGTTCAAATCTCCACCCTATCAAAAATCTGAATTGGGTATCCAAAATCCAATTGATAATGTTGGTGCGGGCAGGGTCGGGTGCGACACTCGGGTGACTTTGACGGTGTAGAACCCCCTATTCGTGATCTCTCAGACCAAGGCGGCCCTGCAAGGGGTTTTTCACTTTTAAAAAATAAATAAATAAATAAATTTAAAAAGGGATAAATGAAGGTCCGAGGTGTAGACCAATTGGTTCATCCAAACCCCATAATGGGGGTGGAGGTCCAAGGTTCAAATCTCGGGCCTCGCCGGACTAAACGCTTGTCCCTTTCCTAGTGCTTTCAGCGGTGTAAAATGTTTAAAATGATTGTGGCATGGTGGTTATAGGGGCGGACTGCATGAAGATCTGTGTGGCGGCTTCTGGGGCAAACAACGTAGAATACTGTGGCGGCCATAAAAAGTTGGACAGCCTACCCGGATTCGTGGCGGCTACCGATTCCACCATGTAAATTCAAAAAAAAAAAAAAAAAAAGGATAAATGAATATTCTATTCCTCACCTTAATTTCATAAGGTTGAGGAACTCGGATTGATATCTCTAAGAATTTAGATTTGGATTTCATTCTCGCATAATGATTATTCATTCTAAAATTCCAAATTTTATAGTCAAGATCATATTTATTTTTTGAAATATTTAATCTCATAAATATTTTAAAAGATAAATATTACAAGAAAATTTAATTTATGAACTTTATTTTCTCATAAAGTCCAAAGTTTATAGATTAATTTCATATTAAGCCCTAAGGTTCTATCATTGACAAGGTTTTTAAACCTTATAAGTTGGGCAAGACATTATTTCATTTATTCACCCTTCTTGGATAGTTGATTTATAATTTCATAAAGGGATTTGAATAAATAATTGCTTTATCAAATAGCCATTTGGAATTGAATTTATAATAAATTATTAGATTCCAAGGTTTATCAAATTTATAAAATTTCATTTACTTTAATTTTTTGTTAAAGTTAAATTGAAATTTAATTAAAAATGCTAGATTCTTTTCACGATAAGTTCATTTAAAGCATTTTGAGACATTAGATTGAAAAGATGAAATAAAATTTAGTATACTTTGACCTAAGATCATAAACCAAGTTTTATTTTCTTGAGGATTGATATCAAAGGCATATGTTATCATGATGAACTCGAAATCATTTACACAATTCCCAGGCCCCTTGTAAACAATAGTTCACAAATCCAAGAGTTATTCAAAGTACACATTTATGTATATATATATGAAACATTAGATATTGAATAAGAACCTTGGAGATATATAATATTCTTTGCAAGAGAGAGTCATAATTCTAAGTTTGTCGGGTGGTTTTGTGATTGGACAAAATCACACCTCAACAAATTGGTGCTAGAAGGAGGGCCTGAAAGGTAAATATTTGATTTTCATTTGAAATCATTCAAATCTCAATTTAAAAATAAAAAAAAAAAAAAATTACAAATTGAAGGGTGTTATTTAATGCCAAGGTTTAATTGATGCATATCTTTTATCAATTGATTAGTCATTTCATGCTTACTTGCAAGATATATTTCTTTGACTAATAAGATTGGCATTAAATTTTGTGTTCTTTGAAGTTCACTAATGGGATCACTTTATTCAGTAAAGGAAATGATGGCTTCTTGGATAGGTGATTATTATAGCAGTTTAAACATGCCTATTCATCAAATTCCTGGAGGTGTAGAAGTTTGTTTACCCAGATTTAGGCATGATGTGGATCAAGCCAAAGACCATATTCAAAGATACAAGAGTGTGTTACGTCATTTACAGCTTATGCAGGGAGATGTTCCTTGTAGATTATTTTCATACCCATTGGATGAGGTTGCACTTAAGTGGTACATACAATTACCTGTAAGGTATGCTACTTCTTGGGTTAAACTAGAGAAAGTATTTCTCGAACATTTTGGAAGGTTGGATGATTCAGTTATGATGTTAAATCAATTTGTCTCCATCCATAAAAAAATTAATGAACCCATGAGATCATTTAATGATAAATTTCATAGGTTGTATACTGAGGTGGGGATGCATTATATCATTTCAGAAGAAAGAGCTACTCAAATATACATGGGAGCCTTAGATCACGTCACATCTATGTTTTTGGGGAAAGGTCTTAAAATTACATCATTTCCTAGAGCTTACAATGAGGCAGTAACATTTGAACAACAATTGATATCTCAAGGTGTTAATATGGAACAACTATACAGACTTAGACCTAAAACTCATAATCAAAGATCACAAATGAGTCAGGTTGAGATTGATAGTTTAGATGTCACAACTACCTTAGATGTTGAGAATGAACATTGTGATGATCAAGTTGATCAAAATGTAGAAACTGATTTAGAGCCATTATTCACAAAGGAGGATTGGGATGATTTTATGAAACAAAATGCAAAAATTGATCCCATTGAAGAAACTCTTGTCTTACCAAAGGATGAATCTAAGGAAGATGAATTCTTTGAAATTGAGGAGGATGAATCTAAAAAAGATGAATTTTTTGAAATTAAAGAAAATGAATTTGAAAGTGAATCTAAAGAATATATAGAAGAAATGGTATATTTTCATCATTTGTTTCAGGAGGATAATGAGTGTGATGTTCAAACAGATAAATTTGAAGAATTGAATGATCATAGATGTGATTTCATTGAATATTGCAAGGGATTACAAGAAAATAATACCTCGATGATGATGGTTCAAATGATCGATTCTAAAATCTTATTGCTTGAGGAAGATGAATTGTTTGAAATTGAATATGAATTCTTTATTGAAGAAAGTGAATCTAAAAATGAATATAAAGATGCTATGAAATAAAATATGGAATGTCACCAAGTGCTTCAGAAAGATAATGATTTTGTTATTTCAGATCATGAAGAAGAATTATTCACTTTATTCACAATTTCCAAAGAAGTTCTTATCTCAGATGATGTGCAAGAAATTGAAAGTCTTGTGTCACTTAAGGATTCTACAATGCTCATACAACAAGAAATCATTAGGTCTTCATCTTAGGTGATTGATAAAGGTGAATTTGAAAAGGAAATTATAGACCTATCCAAAGTTTGCACAAAAGATATGGTGGAACCTCACCCTTTAACAATAGAAGATAATTTTTATAATGGTTGGGGAGGGTATGATGAATGTTTTTATTTTATGCCTATTGATAAGAATTTTTCTTCATATGATATGCAAGATGCTAAAATTGATATCTTACATGAAGAGTCTACAACTCCTGTACAGTCAAAGAATCACATGTTTTCTAAAGCCACGATAAAATCTCATCCCTTAGCTTTAGAAGATAATTATTATTATGGATGGGGTATGTATAGTGAATCATTGTTTTCTCATACTTATACTGATAAAATTTGTGTTTCACTTGATATGCAGGATGTTGAAACTTCTATTTCAAAATAAGATTTCACAATTTCTACACAATTAGAAAATGACATGCCAATTGTAGAAATAGAGAAGGTTCCAAAATTGAATCACTTTGAAGATGAATTTATTGAACACATTTCTGAAATTGAAAATGAAGAAGTGGTAAATGTTTCTTATGACTCGTTTGATAATAATGAGAGATGGTATTTGATGAAGATGAAGAACTGCAAGGTGATCATGATGGAGACCATGAAGAAAAGGAAAAAGTGACAAATGCTCATCAAATCTTGGTAAATGCTAATAATGATGTGTTGAGTATAGATGACGAGGTAAAATCTTCACCTTTCTCATTGGTTACAAAATTTTCAGGTAATGGGATGCATGATAAGTTTTTGGATGCTAAGGCTATCAATGATGAGATGTTAAATGTTGTTAACAAAAAGTGGGAGATAAATTTTGAAATTTTTTCCATAAATGAAATGAAGGAAAATATGTTGGAGATGCTTAATCAAATTCATGAGCAATCAACTAGTGAATCTAGGGTGCAAATTTTTTATGATCTTCTTATACCAAATGTCCTAGATGCTTGTCAATTCTTGAATGATTGTGATTGCTTTAAAAACTTTGAAAGTGACTTGAATTTGAAATTTTTAGAAATAGGTTCTTACTTACAAGATTTCCCATTTCTAAAGAGGAGCCTAGTTCTAAATTATGAATCATAATGTGAAATTTACACCTTTTTGAATAAGCAAAGGATAATCGAAGATCATATATTTTCTCGTAAGGTTAATAAATCAAAACTTAAACATAGAATTTCTTATAAGTTTGAATCAAATCAATGGGGTGTGAAAGGCAAAATGAATGTTGCATGGTTCGATTTAATCTTGATTTTGTTGGATTTATGTGAAGCTTGGAATGCAAATCATGAGATATGTCTTTTAAGGTGTGTCTATCGTGTATGGGATCCAGGAAAATAATGGTATACATTTTGTAGTGTCTTGTATATTATATATATTTTTGTAAATAGTTTTTGGATTGTGTGTTTGTTGTGTTGTTTTGTCATGTGATGTGTTAGTGTTGTGTGTTGTTGTCATATCTCGTATGTTGTTGTTGAGCTTAAGGACATATTGACTTTGCCAAAACTTGCTAGAGTTTCATGACATTGATGTGATTCAAATTGATCAATTTTTAAGGTGGATGTGTAGAAGTAAGGTATTTGTGGTTGAGTCCCTGGTCATTTGTTGGCTGTGTTTGGTCTTTGATCCTGGATTGAATAGGATGAAGTTACCTAGTTTGAAAACCTATGAAACCTGAAAAAAAAAAGTAAGATATTGGTTTAGGTCCTCATGAATGTGAACTAAGATAAGGCGGATATGAAAAATTGGAATTGTATTGCAAAAGCTCCACAAGTACCATGAATACACTTACATACACCCACATTTCATAACACATTTCATAACATTGTGTACATCCCCCTCATGTTCCACATTTCATATTCCATAGAAAGATCATTTACAAAATTCAAAGATCCTAATTGGTTCGTCAAAAGTCAGGTTGCTTTAATCAGGGGCACTTTCACAAAGGCATTTTGTAAAAAATTGTAAAAGACAAAGCTTCATGTTTACACACCATTGTTTCATAATTCCTAAAATGTCTTCGGTCACTCAGCCATTTCTAGTGTGGTAGGCAACCGCCAAAAAACATGTCAGATTCTCTTAGGATCATTACAAAATATACACTAAAAGGATCTTGATATCGGGGACTGATGTTGAAATTGTCTGGAACCAAACACAGTTACACATATTAAAAATATTTTGGGTAAAATGGTCAAAACCATCATTGGAAGAAAATATAGGGTGAAAAGGGGCATCCTTGTCAGTCCTATCATGCAACATAGTCCATAAAATCATTATTACCACAAATATTTAAAAGCTCTAAACAAAATTAGAGTAGTAAGGATAGGGTTAAATTCTCATCATACTTTAGTTGAGAATCCAATTCCCCAAAGCTTCGAGTCTATTTACATCACATACCACCGACTATTGGGTCGTAAGGATTCGTACTACTCGTCCGTTAGAAGGAAGGGTAGTCATCCCCAAGGTTCAAGAAATCAAAATCCAAACACATCATTCACTATTGGATTGTAAGGATTTGTACTACTTATCCCTCAGATGGATGGGTAGTCGTCCCCAAGATTCAAGTAATCTAAAGCTAAAATCATGGACTATGGGGTTAACCTCCATCGGGGCTATAGACGCTTGACTGGCAGTGGAGTACGCTCATGTGTGGCGATATGTCTCGTTGAAAAGTGAGACCTATGTTCATTTCAAATGGGTAGGCTAGCCTTGTATTTCTTTCATAACATGTTTAACCATTTTGGTCAAAATGAGGTAATGAACTCACTTGCGCACACACTAGTTCTGGATGATAGTAAGGTCATAACTGAGCTCTTGATCTAGTAAAGGAATTCACGGCACACACATTGGTCCTAAGAGGGTTAGACAAGTTTTAGTGTGTTTGTTTATTGTACTAGAATGTTTGAGTCTCTATAAGACAGACAGTTCATTTCAATACATTCTTTTAGCTCATATCATATTATTTTCCATATCATCTTATCGGTCATGAAAGGTCATTTTTAGGGCCCCTGATTAAAGTATGATGACAAGCATGGCCAAAGCAAATATTTATATTGAAAATGATCATTAATACATATCACATGATCCCAACCAGTAATACATCACATTCTGCATAAATCATCTATGATTCTGGTAATTCATATTTGTATTGGTCTATTCTCATTCTCTGGATGCTTATCAATGCTTGTGATTCTAATATTCGTGTTTTGTGTGTTTTCAGAGTTTGGTTTTTAGTCAGAAATGTCCAGGGACATTTACCAGTAGAGTCGCCAATGTTGTGATGTCCTTCACAACGACCCCAAAATTGGGGACCCACCTTAAATTTTGTGATTTCGGGAAATTTTTGTTTATCTGATTTTGCTCGCATCAAGGTCTTGGAAAATTTGCTTTCACTTTGGAATTGCTTACATATTTGCATTTTGAAGGTTTGAATGTAGTTGCAATGCTTCAAAACTGAATATTTTGATTATTTGCATATTAATTGCATTATTTCAAATCAAATAATTTGATTAAAATCATTTTCAAAGGTTTAAATGAAATAATTTGATTAAAATCATTTTCAAAGGTTTAAATGATTAATTTTCATTTAAATAATTAAATTTTATTTTAGGGTTAACCCTAAAATTAGTGCAAAATTGAAATGGACATATCTTGAGGCGGAGAACTCCGTTTGATCTCATTCAAAACTTGGTTAGAAGATTTGAATTTTCTCTTTCTAATGATACCAAACTTGCAAGATTCCAAATATCAATTTCACCAAAAAAATAGCGGGTTAATTTAGCAAATATGAGAACTTTGAAATACTTTTGAAAAAAAGGAAAGTTACGAGAAAGTAAAGTTTGGTTTTGTTTTGATATTATGATTATTGTTTCATTATGCAGGTAATACAAGGGCAAGGGTTTGAAGAAGATCGTTATAAAATCCGTTCCCGGTGATGAAACAGAATAACTAAACTTTTCAAATTATAAATAAATCATTGAGATTCATGGAAAGGGCCGGATATTTTGTGCAAAGATGGAGAGGAACGATTGGAAGGAGCAAAGCTACACATTCGTTGGAGGAGGAAAACAGAGAAGGCCATTTGCAAAAAAATTGAAATTATTTAATTATTGTAAGATTTTATAAATTGTTTTAAGCATTTTGGATCCAGATTTGTGCACAAACTGTATTTGGAATTAATAAAGTGCTTATTTCAATTTCTTAATAGTTTGTATACCTTAGAAGATTGCATGAATTTATTTGATTTCACTGTGTGAATACTGGTGAACATTGGATTGGTTTTAGAATTTTGTAAATGGAAATTTGTTCTGTTGAATTTGTGTGAGACATTAGTTTAATTTCTAAAGCTTAAATATTTTATTATTTTATTTTCATTCTAAAAACTATATATTATAACTTAGTATAATTTTATAAAGTAAAATTATATGACTAAGTTATAATTAAATTTATAATTCGGATATTACATTTATTAATATTCGAATTAATAAATTTGAGAAGGGATAAATGAATATTCTATTCTTCACCTTAATTTCATAAGGTTGAGGAACTCGGATTGATATCTCTAAAATTCAATTTGGATTTGATTTATAATATAGTTCTATCTATTTCAGAAATCCAAATTTCAAACCGAGAGATCACATTTACTCTTTTGAATATTTAATTTCATAAATATTTCAAAAGATAAATATTATAAGCAAATCTAATTTATAAACTTTATTTTATCATAAAATCCAAATTTTATAGATTAGTTTCATATTAAGCCCTAATATTTTATCATTGACAAGGTTTTGGAACCTTATAAATTGGGCAAGACATTATTTCATTTATTCACCTCTTCTGGGTTTGATTTATAATTTCATAAGGGAGTTTGAATAAATGATTGCTTTATCAAATAAACATTTGGGAAGTGAATTGATTATAAATATATTATGTTCCAAAGGTTTATCAAGTTTATAAAATTTCATTTACTTTGATTTTTTATTAAAGTTAAATTAAAATTTAATACAAAATGCTAGATATTTTTATACTAATTTCATTTAAAGCATTTTGAGACATTAAATTGAAGAGAGGAAATAAAATTTAGTATACTTTAACGTAAGATCATAAAATGAATTTTATTTTGTTGAATTGATATCAAAGCATGTTATACATGATAAACTTGAAATCATTTACCTAATTCCAAGCCCCTTGTAAACAGTAGTTCACAAATCCAAGAGTTATTCAAGTACTTATTGATGTATATATATATATATATTAAATGTTAGATACAACATAAGAACCTTGGATATATATAATATTCTTTGCAAGAGAGAATCATAATTCTGATTTTGTCGGGTGGTTTTGTGACTGGACAAAATCACACCTCAACATGTTCAAAAAATCCAACCTCTAGATTCCCTTAAGAGGCAACCAATATCCCAGGCTACTTTGTTAAATCCTTTTCTTTCCTCAGAAGAAATTTATAGAAAATTACGGAAGAGTTTTTCTAGTTTCTGGTAGGAGGCTTTGGAAGGGACCCAACACGACGAGTAGAAGATATGAGTAGCAGCTAAAATCATAGAATATACTTGAAATTTTCTGCCAAAAGATAGAGGCGCAGTAAACCACTTATTTAACTTGTTTCCACTCTACCCAAAATATATTGATGCAATGTTGAGGACAAAGATATGAATACAAATATAATACCTAAGACCTAAATATTTCTCCGTGTTAGATCCATTTCCAATCATAATTGTTAAGCCAAGAGGGTCTTGGTAGAAAGGATTGTCTCTAGAACTTGATATTTTGCCATTGGATGCTAGAGCCTAAGGAAAAATAAAATATCTCTAAATATTGTAGGGCATGAGCAATATTTTCTTTCTCCTCAATAAGAGTGAGAAAGGAGTCATCTACAAAATACCATTTCACTAGTTATTGAGAGGTGCTCAGAAGAGCAACTTCTTCAACCCGATTCTTAGAGATAGCATCTGCTAAAAGATAGCCAAACCTTCAGCTACCAAAATATATAAGGCGGGAGCAACAGGCCATCCTTGGTGGATAGATCCTTGAAGGAAAAGGAGGGGGTTACCTGCCATTAATAGTGAGGCAAGCAGAGATGTTCGAGAGAAGCACTTTAGTAGTGTGCAGAAAATATTGGTCAAATCCTAAAGCTTGCAACATGACCAGAATGAAAGTCCATTTAATCCTATCAAAAGTCTTAGATATATTAATCTTGAGAAATATAATATTTTGCTAAGATTTGCTTGCCCATTCCATCCCTTTCTAAACAGTAATAATGTTGTCTAGGATATATCTACCACTACACCAAAAAATGACTTTAATGGCACTTATAAATTGTCTTTAAAGACCTTTAAAGGTGGTTATTCAACCACCGTCTATGAGGGCATCATAAAAATTCTGTGATATACGACGACAACTAAAAACCGCCATAAACAACCGCCCACTTAGGATCTAAGAGGGCGGTTAAAACCCGCCCTCTTAGGGTCTAAGAGGACGGTAGTGAACCGTTGTTTTAGGACTAAGAGGGCGGTTATTAACCGTCCTCATAGGGCTAAGAGGGTGGTTTATAACTGACCTCATATGGTCCACTCTAAGAAGAAATATAAAAGAGACGATCCATGGTGGAGGGACTAGAAATTAGGCCAAACAGTTAGGCTCATGAACAAATTGTAGTGATAATGGATATTTTAATTATCCTTGCCTATAGCCTGGTTGTTGAAATCGCCATTGATGTTCACTGTTGTGTACTTACTCAGACAATAGAAAAGTTACAGGTACTGAAATCAATATATGAGAAAGACAATATGGAAAGGCACTGACTTAACAATTGTATACTTAAGTGATAGTGTTGTCAGATAAGTTATGCCATCAATTATAAATAGCCTATGATTCTTTGGTCCACTCTCTCAGCAAAAACAATTATGTCAATGCATTTTTTAACTCCACGATCAAGGCCCAAGAGTTCGTAAACTTTACAAAGCTACTTGATAATAAATAATATCTCACACATACTTCCAGTTCTTTGAGAATCAATCAATCTATACTCAGTAACATAAAATAATTCTCTTTGTGCTCTCCGCTTGCAAAACACCACCCACGATACCTATGTCATCAATGTATTGATATGAATTCATCCTCCTGATCAAAGCTTAGAAGCTGTCAAGCAGACACTTTAACATAATTATCAATGAGATCTTGCATTAACTGTCAGCACCTTGTCTTCCTTACCCAATGGTATTTTATTATCAAAATCAATCAAAAAATATGGACTGACAGTAAATCATAATGATAGTGATGAATGTTGTTCTTTATATTAAACCAAAAGGAGGTTTTTTAGATGACTCATCAATTTTGTTCAGTTTGTTTATCAGTATCAAAGAGCAACTAATTGTGGTCTCAAGTTACAAACACCACCCCTACAGTGTAAGGATATATTTTCTACAAATTTTTATCAGCTTTTTAATTTATATGTCACTCCTTTTATCTTTTAAAAAAACGTATATTGAGAAAATTCAAACTTTACAAATCGTATGCCCTAAAAAACACCCCTATGAGTTAGTAGTATATCTTTAAAAAAAAATGTATATTGAGAAAATTCAAACTTTACAGATCCTATGCCCTAAAGAACATCCCTATGAGTTGGTAGTCTGTAATCCACATATCGTCAGAACCACTTACCATTCATTTCCATGTTAATCCCCTCAATCACTTGTCTAAGCTTTTAAGTATATATATCTTTTTCTAGCAATACAAAACAACTTAGTGTTCATGCTGACCCAACTTTAAGAAATTTTCATAGAACAGCTCTACAATAGGATTATTGAATTGAGGTCCATAACAATGTGGTGTTGTAGGAATGTGAGACACTTACCATAACAATCACCCAGCTCCAAAACGTGGCAAGCATCCCCCCATGTTCAACTGGTTGTACAACTAAAACAGTCAGGTATATGTGGTAAAATTATTGATATCTCAATGATTCTAAGATCCTATGGATAATAAAGAAATGGTTGATTTCATAACTACGAGTAACTATGCAAAGACAGAGTAGCCCGTCTCCATGGGCATTGACTTTTACAATTAAGAAACTAAACAAAAAAAGACCATTTAATAAAAATATTCATAAAGTTTGTATATATTTATGTAAAGAAAATATTGGGGAAGGCCATTGTGGGAATGAAAAATAGAATAGCTTACCTGTAAGGAGCATTCTCGTCCTCAAATGGCACTGTATCTCATGTTGGGCCCTTACTTCCTCTCTATTGCTCTCCACATGCTTTCCTCTTCTTTTATAGACATAATTGTATTCCATTGGTACAACTCTTACTAGAGTTTCATCAGATGGACAATTCTACTGTAAGAGATTTTTGATGATTTTATCGATGTGTCCTACATCCTGGGTTCTCTATATAGTGTTCTTAGTAGCGCATGTTGTGGAGCATCCTCTAGGTGTTGACTTGAGATCTTCCTCAGTTGAAGAGGAATTTTGAGGTTTTTTAAAACCAGATTGTTGAATGCTCCTTCAACCACTTATCCTTTTTAGGTTTGTAAACTCATACATAAAGTACAAACTAGAGTGTGAGGTGAAAGTCTATTACACATCTAATGAGTGCTACCTCAATAATTTTAAGATTTTAACCATAAGTTTGCAGGACCTACTTATGGACATATACTTGTAAAAAATAAAAATATAAAGACTATTATAAAGGGAATGTGAACTAGTCATGTGGAACAAGAACCTACATTGAACAAACATAATATTATATGATGCAAGGACTTTGCAGTCCAGTTTGACTATATCAAAATGGGACTCAACAAAAGAGTGGAGAAGATTACTATGTCCAAAATTTGCTAAGAATTGAAATTGATGTCAATGTTGTGATGATTTTGTATTTATGGCTTGTTTTGGCAAACAAAATGATTGTCGGTTGCAAAGTTTAATAAAGAGTCAAATGTTTTTGCCATCCTTTAACTTTCCATCGATACCTAGCAGTGTTTTGAATAGACTTTCACAAATATTTTTCTCCACATACATCACATCCAAGTTGTGACGAACTAGAAGATGTTGTTCATAGATAGCAACATCAAACAGAAATTACTCGATATTGAGAGATATAACAACAGATAGAGAAAGAAAGTTGTATGTTATACAATGGTTGGTGGATTTTAACAGAAGATGTAATAATTATCCAAGGTTTAACTCAAGCTGGAAATACTTTCCTACGGACAATCAATTTAAAGTGGGAGAGAATTATCTCTTTGAATTGAAAGACATTGTTAATCATATGTTTACAGTTAATACATCCAGAGGTGGCTAGTACAAGGCTAAACATAGCTTTAGACATAGTGGTTTATCATCATAAAACGTAGAAAGTAGGAATTTCCTAAATTATATGGGATGTATAGATTATTTACGTTTTCGAGGAATTGACAATACATAGTTGGGATGGTACGTCCCTGTGATTAGTCCAATTTAAAATAGATAATGCACCTTTAGATCTATCTGTACATATAATGATTGAGGTTTCATTTTCAATAGAAATCACATAATTTGTTTTGTTAGTTTTTGAAAAGTTACCCTTATTTTGTAAACCCTTATGTATGGTGGATTCCTCGAAAATGGAAATAATCTATACATCTCATATAATTAAGAAAATTCGTCCTTTCTACGTTTTATGACGATAAACCACTAAGCCTAAAAATATGTTTAGCTTTGTACTATCCACCTTTGGATATCTTGATTGTAAACATATGATTAACAGTGTCTTTCAATTTAAAAAGACAAGTCTCTCCCACTTTAAGTTGATTATCAATAGCAAAGTATTTCCAGCTTGAGTCAAACCTTGGATATTACTACATCTTCCATTAAAATTCACCAACCATTTCCTCCTTTCACATGCCATAATTTATATACAAAAATAATTTCCTAAAGGTCAAATATACTACACAGGCCCTATACATAAATATTATTTTTTTGAGTGTCACAAATGTGTATTGCATGGCAAATTTTTGATAACATAACCAACTATAAAATGATTCATGAATGGCCTTTGTAAATTGTAGCAAGAAAAGAAAATTGATTTCCAACTGTTGTGATCTTTGGCTTATAATGCTACAAGAAGAGAGATCATATACAATGGACAACTGAAATAATATACCACTACCAACAACAAAGCATATTGTATTGCTCTTGAGTAGGGATTGGAAGCAGTAAAATATATTGTTATTGTTTGAATTTGTGTATATAGTACCCTTCTTATTTATCGTTAAATAAATAGAACATAGAAAATCAATGCTTACCATCTGAAACAATGGATAAAATAGCAAAAGAACTTGCTAATTATATAGTCCTGTTTCATTGACCACAGTAGACCAGGAGACTATAATCACAAATCTATATTGATATGCAGGGATATCTTGTATGGAGATAGTAAGTAGGTGATTTCTTTTTACACTTAAACCACGAAAAAGAATGTGTGTGTTTTTTGCCCTACAATAATTAGTTTATTTATGAGTTTATTTTGTAAAGAAACAAGATTTCATATTGCAATGTCATGAACAAGATGAAATCAAACTTAAATAAGGTGACTTAATTGTGCATATTATTGATGTCCTCAATTTTTGAAAATATTTCTTTGTTATACATGGCTACTTAATGGTATAATTCTAAGCTAAAAAAATTATTATCTCTAAAGTTTCTTAAGGTCGTATTATCCCATTCAGTAAAATTCTAAAGGCTCTTTACCATGTCATAGCCTTGAACCCCTAAATATTTTGAATGCAAATCTAAACAATTAGGTGGTAAAATTTTAATATTCTTAACCTGCTAATATTTTTAAGTAACTTCATTGCTCAGTTGGCAATATATGGTTCTTCATTTATAGAATTTATCAAGGATGTGCTAACAACTGCTCTAGAAGCACAACTAGATATCTTATAGGGAAGAGCTCATTGAAACTTGGTTAGTGCTAGATGGTTGTGCCTTTGTGGGTATCTCTTAATGATAATGTCTATGTTAGATGAAAATTTGAAACGATATCTGATACTAGTACGGAATTAGATATGGATACGATAATTTTCTAGATGTAATATAGATACAACTGGATAAAATATTAGAAAAAGCATATATGTTTAATATATGAAAAGAAAAAAAGATATGAAACAAAAATGTTTACATACGTAAACGTTTTTAATATGATATTTTCATTAACTAGATAGCCTTAAAAAATTCACCACGCACCATCATATACATAAGCCCCATTTAGGGTAAAGAATACTCTAAAAAAATTAATGATAAATCAAATATGTGGAAATAATTTAATTCTCAAGAGATGAAAATGGTTCTATTGGAAAGTAATTTTGCAAGGCATCTTGATCCATGGACTGCCAGATGACAACTAGATGTAAGGGTATGTAAAATATCTTGTAATTGTTCTAAATCTACATAAATTGTAGACTTAGAACTTAAACTAACAAAATGAATTTTACAAACAATTGAGATATAAGTGTTATATTGGTAGACCTAGAACTTAAACTAACAAGTTGTTGCCTCTTCATCACAGCTCATAAAAATTGATAATAAATATTTTAAACATTCTTAGAAATATTTTACAATGTACAAAATCATGCAAAGTCTTATAGTTTATTTTTCAAGACTCTATAACATACTATAATTAAAGAAATATTATTTATAGCTTATTGTCATAAATAAGATTTATTTTTGTAGTTTATATATTACTTGTATAAATTGGTACCTTATTTAAAAAAAATAAATTGGTACCTTATTATTAAAAATCATTTCAAAAAATGGTGTATACCCAATCTTGATCATATTCAAATATCAGGTGTCTATATAGAAGCTGGCAAGCTGCCTCCTACTGAGATTCTAGCCCTTCCAATGTTTAAGAATTATACTCTTGGAATTCTAACTCATGTTTTATATATTAAGAACTTGGTAAAAGATGTAATTGTGGATGACTTACACTTCGTATTTGGGTCCCTTTTTGAAAGCGTGGAGGAAGCCAAATCTGGACTTGGCATAAAGTTAATGAAGGAGGGTCTGATGAGGGACCAAACATTTGTAACTTTCCCATCTACAAAACTTGTAGACCATACATTGAAAACGGCACATCGGTATGTGTTAAAAGGAAAGCCAATGATAATCCAGTTTGGGAGAAATCCTTTAGATGGCAAAGTGAATTGAGTTGTGGGATATCTGAGGACAGCACAAGCACTCAAAGAGCTTACTGATCTGAGAAAACAACTTCAACCAATAGATGGTGAATGGAGATATTTTCTCATAGCACTAGAGTCATATTGGATGAGGATTAGGTATACAATGTAGCTATATTATTACAATTGTATCTGTCAATATACTAGAAGTGCAATTTATTTAAGTAAGCAATAATTTTAGAGGCCTTCTGAAGGTTAAATATGCTACACGGTACTTTCCTTGTTAGCAAGTTCTTAGACAACGAGCTTTGGTCGATGATATTTCTAACTACAACAACCTTTAATCATGCCAACGACTATCTTGAACACGTGCCAAAATTACACACAAGGATTTCCACACATTAAAAAATAAAGCATTTTATTAATCATTGCCTATACAACATCATCTCTACATAATATGACTATGAATCACGTAGAGTTTTCTCAAGGAAGTCTCTCTCTTCCCCCCGTCTGAAGTGATCTCTCTTCTCCTTTCTTGTTTATCTCTTTATCTAGAGTTCTCTTCTTCTCCTCATGAACCCCCTTTTTAAAGGCATTAGAAATAGTTACCTTTCAACTTCTGTAAGACGATTTTTATAACTACCTTATGTTTGTTGGTCTTCCAACTTCCCACATGGATACTCCTACATCAGAGGCTACATGAATGTAAATCAGTTTTTAAAGTTTAAGATATAAAATATTATATAGAATAATATTTATGGAGAATATTGTTTACTTAATATACATAACTTTATCATTTGTCTGAAATCAATTTTAAACTCTCATTTTACAGTTCCAAAACATTTATCATTAGGCTGACTCAAATTATATAATAAAAACACAATATTCTTCAATATCCATATTGTTGCTATGAATGTCTCTCATCTACTTTTGACCTTCAATGTGTGATCATGTGTTATCTGGTCCCCAATAAAATGTTATGAATATTTCACTTACTTTTGAACTTTGGGTTATCCCTTAAATTTGAACTTTGGGTCGTCATACTATGTAGGAGGTCGTTGGCTCCAAATTCTCTATGATAGAATTTTAATACAAAAGTATATTGATCAGCATGCATTACTTGATCTTTATTGTCTTCTTATCTATGGAAAGGGATTATTTATTTGAAAATATATTTAATTAGAACGTGAGTTCATTAAGTTTCTTCTAGAATCCTCAATAGGGATGCTCAATTAATTAAAAAAATGTATTTGTCACCTTATTCAACCAATCATTTAACAATTATCATATTTAGAGTTATTAAAAGGGAGTTCTTTCCTTTAGGTTGTAAAATTGTAAAAGACTTGCAAATCTCTAGAAGGATAGGCAATGCTTTTAATTAGTGACAGCAAAAGAATTCAAAATGGCCTATACAAAGTTTGGAAGAGAAAAATCAAACTCTTTGAATAGTCACAAAAGGTAGCCTAGTTTCTCAAGACTGAGGAGAAGATATAACAGCTTGGTGAAAGAAGACCCTACGATTGTATTCGATTAATGTAGTCTATAAGAAGCTTATAAGATAACAGGTGGTAACTAAGCGCTTATATACAAATCCACTTCCCATTAGAAATGAATGAAATTGCTTAAATAAATAATAAAATAAAATAATATATAAAATCTCAAACTCTTAACCATCTAGTTTCTTATTGGCTGATTAACTATATACTTTTTAAATGTATAATTTTAAAAATTATATGATTGAACTCTTTCTAATCAAAGATATATAAATTAATTGGTATAAAAATAATTATTTAGTATTAAACCAGTTCAAATATAATCTATTGATTAATATATAAGTGTATAAACATCCATTTAGAAGAAAAATAATATACCTCTCTTTGTGTTTTGAAAATAAAGATTTCATAATTGAATATAAAAAAATGTTTCCCTTGATAACAAGGTGAAATTTATTGTCAACGCCATTAGCTCAAAACTTTCATGGAGGATATAGTTATAGTTTTTCAAATTAGAGTTTATTATTATATGCTAATATAATAGAATATAGATTTTTTATTTTTTAAAGTGACTTATATTATTAAAAGAATAATAAAGTTACACTAATCACAAAAAAGGCAGGTGGTATAGAAGCACTCCCTGAAATATGATGCAAGAGCATCCAACTAAACACAAACCATAACCGTCGAACGGAAAAGGAAATAACACAAACACAGAGAAGAAATGATGGGAAGTGGACACGAACCATTCACGTAACAGATGAAAAGATGAACAAAACACCCAAGAGAGAAAAGGAATGGTAGACATCGAGAGCACAAAAGAATAAAAGAAAAGAGAGAAGGGTCTGAAAGGAGGTTGGAGATAACTTAGGAGAGAAGTTATGTGAAGAAGTATAGAAGACTAGGTGAGAGAAATAATCATAGTAGGAGAAGTACCCGATTGTGAACAAGCTGAACATTGTAGGATATCCTTGTAACATGATCCTCCTGTTTTGAGTTGTACCATGAATATTCTGTCTTGTGTAGCCTGTGGGTATATTGGCACTAATAAAATAATAGTATGTCTTTCCTAACAATTGTTGTGTCTATGATGATCGCTCCATAGTCTTGGTATTGTGTATTATAGATGGGAATACATGTTTGTAGATAAGCTTTTAGGATTTTCTTCGAGTTTGGAAGAACCATTCAAGAGAGAAAGGAATTACCTAAGGAGACATCATCACAAGAAATTGCTGTCTTGAGACCCTATTGTCTTTATCCATACCATCTTAAGGAAGTTTTGCTTATCATTGTCATTGGATGTACATAAAACTACCCAAAGGAGGGGCGTTCGTGTAGAAGATGTAAATTTAAATGAAGATGAAAAAGTTGACTTGAAGCGTTTGAAAAAACCATGAATCTAAGTCCAAGTTGGTTACCTAGGTTCTGGGATAAAACCAAAACAAGTGCTTGATGGATTTCCAACACTGATCAAAGGGATATTTAGGGTTTCTCACTCCTAAGTGAACTAGTCGTTCTCCAACAGGTAACCCGTGAAAGAGCAAACACTAAGAAAATTAGGCCGATTTGGGCTCTACAGCTGCATCCCACATTAAGTAGAGTCAACATTTCTAATCTATGTTAGAAGATTGAAGATGCCACCAAGCATTGAGCGTGTGTACCATGGGTAAGTGGGGGGAAAGCCATAAGCATCCTTTGTTGGCCTTATAATTTTTGAAAGGTGTGTTAGAATACCATTTTCAATATTTCCACCACAGATGAGTACACCTAACCATATTTTTGTGAAGCATATCATGGGGGATTGCATCTTTCATTGCCTAGAAGGTCTCTTTATCTTGCTCCAAGAGGTTGACTTAAGAATTGGCTTCAATTCATGACAGCAAATTTTGAGTTTGTTTGGATAAAAGCTCCAAAACAACCTTTATTTCTTTGTGAAAAAATGCATAGCCCTATTCCAAGGGACTTTGTCCAGAGGCTAGTCTTAATGCATTATAATGGGAGACCATCATAGTAACTAAATATTGATGGACAACCCAATAA
This sequence comes from Wollemia nobilis, assembly GCA_028583015.1. Taxonomy (NCBI): domain Eukaryota; kingdom Viridiplantae; phylum Streptophyta; class Pinopsida; order Araucariales; family Araucariaceae; genus Wollemia; species Wollemia nobilis. The sequence continues at coordinate 1,341,835 of JAQPPZ010001945.1, forward strand.
TTAGCTCATTACCATTCCACAAAAGCAACGGTCTGATAGCCTCCTAAGCCTTCCAAATACTTTTTACTACAAAGGTGCTCTGAATCGAGGGCAACCAAAGCCCTTTCCAAGCTATTCGCCTGTGGGGAGTGCTGAAAGCAATAAATTTATGGAGAAGGATTTTCCAGGTCTCATTACCAAAATAACTCTGATAGACCATTACACAGAGAACTAACCTATCTTTGGGTGTCCAAAAGACCCAACCTCTAAATTCCCTCAAGAGACAACCAATCTCCTAGGCTACTTTGTTAAATCCTTTTCTTTCCTCAAAAGAAATTTATAGAAAATTACGCAAGAGTTTTTCTAGTTTCTGGTAGGAGGATTTGGAAGGGATCCAACATGACGAGTAGAAGATATGAGTAGCAGTTAAACTATTAGAATAGACTTGAAATTTTCTGGCTAAAGATAGAGGCTCGGTAAACCACTTATTTAACTTGTTTTCCACTCTACCCAGAACATATTGACGCAATGTTGAGGACAAAGATATGAATGCAAAGGGAATACCTAAGACCTAAATATTTCTCCATGTTGGATCCATTTCCAATCATAATTGTTGATCCAAGAGGGCCTTGGTAGAAAGGATTATCTCTAGTACTTGGTTTTTTTCCATTGGATGCTAAAGCCTAAGGCAAAACAAAATATCTGTAAATATTGTAGGGCATGAGTAATATTTTCTTTCTCCTCAATAAGAGTGAGAAAGGAGTCGTATATAAAATACCATTTCACTAGTTGCTAAGAGGTTCTAAGAAGGGCAACTCCTTCCACCTGATCCTTAGAGATACATCTGCTAAAAGATAGCCAAACCTTTAGCTACCAAAACATATAAGGCAGGAGCAAGAGGCCATCCTTGGTGGATAGATCCTTTAAGGAAAAGGAAGGGGTTGTCTGCCATTAATAGTGAGGCAAGCAGAGATGTCCGAGAGAATCAATTTAATTATTGTGCAAAAAATATTTGTCAAATCCTAAAGCTTGCAACATGACCAGAATGAAAGTCCATTTAATCCTGTCAAAAGGCTTAGATATATTAATCTTGAGAAATATGATATTTTGCTAATATTTGCATGCCCATTCCATCCCTTTCTAAACAGTTAATAATGTTATCTAGGATATATCTACCACTACACTAAAAAAGGGCTTTAACGACACTTATAAACTGTCTTTAAAGACCTTTAAAGGTAGTTATTCAACTATCGTCTATGAGGGCATCGTAAAAAGTCTGTGAAATACGACGACGGCTAAAAACCACCTCAAACTACCACCCTCATAGGATCTAAGAGGGTGGTTAAAACCCGTCCTCTGAGGGTCTAAGAGGACGGTTGTGAACTATTGTTTTAGGACTAAACGGGCGGTTATTAACCGCCCTCTTAGGGTTAACCCTCTTAGGCCTAAGAGGGCGGTTTTAAACCGTCCTCTTAGCCCTAAGAGAACGGCTTATAACCACCTTCTTAGAGACTAAGAAGGCGGTTTAAAACCATCCTCTTAGGCCTAAGAGGGTGGTTTAAAACTGTCCTCTTATGGCTAAGAGGGTGGTTTATAACCGCCCTCATATGGTCCACTCTAAAAAAAATATAAAGGAGACGATCCATGTTGGAGGAACTAGAAGTTAGGCCAAACAATTAGGCTCATGAACAAATTCTAGTGATAATGGGTATTTTAATTATCCTTACCTATAGGTTGGTTGTTGCAATCACTATTGATGTTCACTGTTATGTACTTACTCGAACAATAGTAAAGTTACAGGCACTAAAATCAATATATGAGAAAGTCGAGATGAAAATGCACTGACTTAACAATTATGTATTTAAGTGATAGTGTTATCAGATAAGTTATGCCATCAATTATAAAGAGCCTATGACTCTTTACTCCACTCTCTCAGAAAAAAATTATGTCAGTGCATGTTTTAACTCCATGATCAAGGTCCAAGAGTTCGTAAAATTTACAAAGCTACTTGATAATAAACAAGATCTCGCACATACTGCCAGTTCTTTGAGAATCAATCAATTTATACTCAGCAACATAAAATAATTCTCTTTGTGCTCTCGGCTTGCAAAACACCACCCACAATACCTATGACATCAATGTATTGATATGAATTCATCCTCCTGATCAAAGCTTAGAAGCTGCCAAGCAAACACTTTAACATGATTATCAATGAGATCTTGCATAAATTGTCAGCACCTTGTCTTCCTTATCCAATGGTATTTTATTATCACAATCAATTAACAAATATGGACTGAGAGTAAATCATAATGACAATGATGCATGTTGTTCTTTATATTAGACCAAAAGGAGGTGTTTCAGGTGACTCATCCATTTTGTTCAATTTGTTTATCGTTATCAAAGAGCAACTAATTGTGGTCTCAAGTTGCAAATACCACCCCTACAGTGTAAGGATATATTTTCTACAAATATTTATCAGCTTTTTAAATTAAATGTCACTCCTTTTATCTTTTAAAAAAAACGTATATTGAGAAAACTCAAACTTTACAGATCTTATGCCCTAAAGAACACCCCTATGAGTTAGTAGTCTATCTTTTAAAAAAAAATGTATATTGAGAAAATTCAAACTTTACAGATCCTATGCCCTAAACAACATCCCTATGAGTTAGTAGTCTGTTACCCACATATTGTCAAAACCACTTACCATTCATTTCCATGTTAATCACCTCAATCACTTGTCTAAGCTTTTAAGTCTATATATCTTTTTCTAGCAGTACAAAACAGCTTAGTGTTCATGTTGACCCAAATTTAAGAAATTTTCATAGAAAATCTCTACAATAGGATTATTGAATTGAGGTCCATCACAATGTGGTGTTGCATGAAGGTGATACACTTACCAAAACAATCACCCAGTTCTAAAACGTGACAAGCATCCCCCCATGTTCAACTGGTTGTACAACTAAAACAGTCAGGTATATGTGGTAAAATTATTGATATTTCCATGATTCGAAGATCCTATCGATATATAAAGAGATGGTTGATTTCTTAACTACGAGTAACAGTGCAAAGATAAAATAGCCCGTCTCCATGGAAATTGACTTTTACAATTAAGGAACTAAACAAAAAAATATCATTCAATAAAAATATACATAAAGTTTCTATATCTGTATATAAAGAAAATTTTGTGGAAGGCCATAGTGGGAATGAAAAATATGAATAGCCTACCTGTAAGGAGTATTCTCATCCTCATATGGCACTGTATCTCATGTTGGGCCCTTACTTCCTCCCTATTGCTCTCCATATGCTTTCCTCTTCTTTTATAGACATAATTGTATTCCATTGGTACAACTCTTCCTAGAGTTTCATCAGATGGACAGTTCTACTGTGAGAGCTTTTTGATGATTTTACCGATGTATCCTGCATCCTGGGTTCTCTATATATTGTTCTTAGTAGCGCATGTTGTGGAGCATCCTCTAGGTATTGACTTGAGATCTTCCTCAATTGAAGAGGAATTTTGAGGTTTTTTAAAACCAGATTGTTGAATGCTCTTTCAACCACTTATCCTTTTAGGTTTGTAAACTCATACATAAAGTACAAACTGGAGTGTGAGGTGAAAGTCCATTACACATCTAATAAGTACTACCTCAATAATTTTAATATTATAACCATAAGTTTGCAGGACCTACTTATGGACATATACTTGTAAAACCTAAAAATATAAAGACTATTATGAAGGGAATGTGAACTAGTCATGTGGAACAAGAACCTACATTGAACAAATATAATTTTACATGATGCAAGGACTTTGCAGTCCAGTTTGACTATATCAAAATGGGACTCAACAAAAGAGTGGAGAAGATTACTATGTCCAAAAGTTGTTAAGAACTGAAATTGATGACAGTGTTGTGATGATTTTGTATTTATGGCTTGTGCTAGCAAACAAAATGATTGTCAGTTGCAAAGTTGAATAAAGAGTCACAGGTTTTTGCCATCCTTTAACGTTCCATCGATACCTAGTAGTTTTTTTAATAGACTTCCAAAAATATTTTTCTCCACATGCATCACATCCAAGTTGTGACGAACTAGAAGATGTTGTTCATAGATAGCAACATCAAAGATAAATTACTCGATATTGAGAGAGATAACACCGGATAGAGAAAGAAAGTTGCATGTCATACAATGGTTGATGGATTTTAACAGAAGAAGTAATAATTATCAAAGTTTTGACTCAAGCTGAAAATACTTTGCTATGGACAATCAAGTTAAAGTGGGAGAGACTTATCTCTTTGAATTGAAAGACATTGTTAATCATATGTTTACAGTCAAGATATCCAGAGGTGGCTAGTGCAAGGCTAAACATAGCTTTAGACTTAGTGGTTTATCATCGTAAAACATAGAAAGGAGGAATTTCCTTAATTATATGGGATGTATAGATTATTTCCATTTTCGAGGAATCGACCATACATAGCTAGGATGGTACGTCCATGTGATTAGTCCAATTTAAAATATATAATACACCTTTATATCTATCTGTACATATAATGATTGAGGTTTCATTTTCAATAGAAATCACATAATTTGTTTTGTTAGTTTTTGAAAAGTTACCCTTATTTTGTAAACCGTTATGTATGGTGGATTCCTCGAAAATGGAAATAATCTATACATCTCATATAATTAAGAAAATTCCATCTTTCTACATTTTATGATGATAAACCACTAAGTCTAAATCTATGTTTAGCCTTGTACTATCCACCTTTGGATATCTTGATTGTAAACATATGATTAACAGTGTCTTTCAATTCAAAAAGACAAGTCTCTCCCACTTTAAGTTGATTATCCATAGCAAAGTATTTCCAGCTTGAGTCAAACCTTGGATGTTATTACGTCTTCCGTTAAAATCCACCAAAAATTTCCTCCTTTCACACGCCATAATTTATATACAAAAATAATTTCCTAAAGGTCAAATATGCTACAGAGGCCCTATACATAAATATTATTGATTTGAGTGTCACAAATGTGTATTGCATGGCCAATTTTTAATAACATAACCAACTATAAAATGATTCATGCATGGCCTTTGTAAATTGTAGCAAGCAAAGAAAATTGATTTCCAACTATTGTGATCTTTGGCTTATAATGCTACAAGAAGAGAGATCATATACAATGGACAACTTAAATAATATACCACTACCAACAACAAAGCATATTGTATTGCTCTTGAGTAGGGATTGGAAGCAGTAAAATATATTGTTATTGTTTGAATTTGTGTATATAGTACCCTTGTTATTTATCGTTAAACAAATAGAACATAGAAACCCTTGTTATTTATCGTTAAACAAATAGAACATAGAAAATTGATGCTTACCATCTGAAACAATGGATAAAATAGCAAAATAACTTGCTAATTATATAGTCCTGTTTCATTGACCACAGTAGACCAGGAGACTATAATTCTAAATCTATAATGATATGCAGGGATGTCTTGTATGGAGATAGTAAGTAGGTGATTTATTTTTATACTTAAACCATAAAGAAGAATGTGTGTATTTTTTGCCCTACAGTAATTAGTTTATTTATGAGTTTGTTTTGTAAAGAAACAAGATTTCATATTGCAATGTCATGAACAAGATGAAATCAAACTTAAATAAGGTGACTTAATTGTGCATATTATTGATGTCCTCAATTTTTGAAAATATTTCTTTGTTATACATGGCTACTTAATGGTATAATTCTAAGCTGAAAAAATTATTATCTCTATAGTTTCTTAAGGTCGTATTATTCCATTCAGTAAAATTCTAAAGGCTCTTTACCATGTCATAGCCTTGAACCCCTGAATATTTTGAATGCAAATCTAAACAATTAGGTGGTAAAATTTTAATATTCTTAACCTGCTAATATTTTTAAGTAACTTCATTGCTCAGTTGGCAATATATGGTTCTTCATTTATAGAATTTATCAAGGATGTGCTAACAGTTGCTCTAGAAGCACAACTAGATATCTTATAGGGAAGAGCTCATTGAAACTTGGTTAGTGCTAGATGGTTGTGCCTTTGTGGGTATCTCTTAATGATAATGTCTATGTTAGATGAAAATTTGAAGCGATATCTGATACTAGTACGGAATTAGATATGGATACGATAATTTTCTAGATGTAATATAGATACAACTGGATAAAATATGAGAAAAAGCATATATGTTTAATATATGAAAAGAAAAAATATGACACAAATATTTACATACGTATACATTTTTAATAGGATATTTTCATTAACTTGGAAGCATAAAAAATCACCATGCACCATCATATACATAAGCCCCATTTAGGATAAAGAATACTCTGAAAAAATTAATGACAAATCAAATCTGTGGAAATAATTTAATCCTCAAGAGATGAAAATGGTTCTATTGGAAAGTAATTCTGCAAGGCATCTTGATCCATGGACTGCCATATGACAGCTAGATGTAAGGGTATGTAAACATCTTGTATTTTTTCTAAATCTACATAAATTGTAGAATTAGAACTTAAACTAACAAAATAAATTTTACAAACAATTGGGATATAAGTGTTATATTGGTAGGCCTACAACTTAAACTATAACGTTGTTGCCATCAAAACTCATAATAAATATTTTAAACATCCTTAGAAACATATTATAATGTATAAAATCATTCAAATTCTTATAGTTTATTTTTCAAGACTCTATAACATGCTATACTTAAAGAAATATTATTTATAGCTTATTATCATAAATAAGATTTATTTTTTATAGTTGATATATTACTTGTATAAATTGTATATATTACTTGTATATCCAAAGATGATTACCAAACATACATAAGCCTCAAAAAAATAAATTGGTACCTAATTATTTAAAATCATTTCAAAAAATGGTGTATACTCGATCTTGATCATATTCAAATATCAGGTGTCTATATAGAAGTTGGCAAGCTGCCTCCTAAAAGGATTCTGGCCCTTCCAATGTTTAAGAATTATACTTCTGGAATTCTAGCTCATGTTTTATGTATTAATAACTTGGTAAAAGATGTAATTGTGGATGACTTACACTTCGTATTTGGGTCCCTTTTTGAAGCCTAAGGAAGCCAAATCTAGACTTGGCATAAAGTTAATGCAGGAGGGTTAGATGAGGGACCAAATATTTGTAAATAAAACTTGCAGACCATACATTGAAAATGGCACATCGGTATGTGTTAAAAGGAAAGCCAATGATAATCTAATTTGGGAGAAATCCTTCAGCTGGCAAAGTGTATTGAGTAGTGGGATATCTGAGGACAGTACAAGCACTCAAAGAGCTTACTAATCTAAAAATAAAACTTCAACCAATAGATGGTGAATGGAGATATTTGCTCATAGCACTAGAGTCATATTGGATAAGGATTAGGTATACAATGTAGCTATATTATTACAATTGTATTTGCCAATATACTGGAAGTGCAATTTATTTAAGCAAGCAATAATATCAAAGGTCTTCCGAAGGTCAAATATGCTACACAGGCCCTATACAAAAATATTATTGTTTTGAGTTTCACACATCACTGTCACAAATGTGTATTGCAGATCTGTAGAGCATCTGAAGATAATAGTATGACTGATAAATGTCAACTATTATTTCTATGAATTTTCCCTCTATGGATACCTATGAATATCTTCTCTTTTTTACTTGCCATAAAATCTTTGCTTCTAATGTAGATTTAGAAACCTAAATAATTTTAGCCCCTTGATCCTTGGGGTGATGGCTTACTTCCTCCACAAAAAAAAAAAAAAACCTAGATAATTTTTATCTTATTCACTTGTGTTGAGGTTAAACTTTTAGCATGAGGTTATAATATAAAAGAACTGTAGCTTCTTTCTCAAAAATTGAAGTTTATGATGTTTTAAAGGTCCTAGTTAAATAATAATTTTTATAACATAATCAACTATAAAATGATTCATGCATGGTCTTTGTAAATTATAGTAAGCAAAGAAAATTGATTTCCAACTGTTGTGGTCTTTGGCTTAGAATTCTATAAGAAGAGAGGTCATATACAATGGATAACTGAAATAATATACCACTACCAACAACAAAGCATATTGTATTGTTCTTGTGTAGGGATTGGAAGCAGTAAAATATATTATTATTACTTGAATTTGTATATATAGCACCTTCTTATTTATCGTCAAACAAATAGAACATAAAAAATCGGTGCTTACCATCTGAAATAATGGATAAAATAGCAAAAGAACTTGCTAATTACTTAGTCCTATGTCATTGAACACAGTAAACCAGGAGACTATAATCTCAAATCTATAATGATATACGAGGATTTCTTGTATGGAGATAATAAGTAGGTAATTTCTATTTACACTTAAACCACACACAAGAATATGTATTTTTTTCCCTATAATAATTAGTTTATTTTGTAAAGAAATAAGATTTCTTATTGCAATGTCATAAACAAGATGAAATCATACTTAAAAATGGTGAATTAATTTTAGTCTAAAGATCCTCATGCGTAAACATAACATTAGAGTTTAAATTTTAATCCAAGGTTTAATCTAGGATTTAAATTTTACAAATCTCGTGCGTAAACACAACATTACAAACTAAAAAAATTCCAAACTCTATTCATAAAAATACCTGAAATAATACAAAATTCACCGAACCTAACTAACCTCGTCTTTGTCTTCATGCCTCGTTTTGTGCCTTCGGCTTCGACCCTCATCTCTCACCATTTTGGGTAAACTAGCAAAATTTTTAGAGAAAGTTCAAGGTAAATCCCAGCCAAAAAATAAATAGCACAAATCGAAGCCTGGGAGCCATAGAAGTTTCAAAGAAATTTCAGGATAAACCCCAGCAAAAAATAAATAGCACAAATCAAAGCTCGGGAACCCTAGGTTGTGCGTGCGATGTGGAGGTTACAATAGCTAAGGCGCGGTGGTTGTAGTAGCTAAGGTGCAACATGGAGGTTAGAGTAGCTAAGGTGCAGCGTGGCGATTGCAATACCTAAGGTGCGGCTTGGATAGGTTGCAGTAGCAAAGGTGCGATGAATGGTCTATTTGCGAAGCTTCAAAGAAATAATGATGTCTCCGCACGAGGGTTTAAGCCCGTGTATTAAAAAAACTAAACAACCTCTAAGAAGGTAGTTTATAACCAACCTCTTAAGAATAAGAGGGCGGTTTATAACCACCCTCATAGGGGCACCCGAAAAATTTTAGTTCCTCTAAGATGGAGGTTATAAACCATCCTCTTATCTTAGATCACCCTGAGACAACGGTTTATAACCGACGTCTTAGTCTGACCCCTAAGACGGTGGTTAATAACCATTGTCTTAGACCTACGATGGCGGTTTATAACTACCCTCTTAGGGTGACCCTAATAGGGCAGTTATCCTAATAGGACGGTTATAAACCACCCTCTTAGGATCTATTAGGGCAGTTTTTTACCGCCGTAAAAAAACACCTTAATTTAGCCATCGTTAAAGCCCTTTTTTGGTGTAGTGTGCTCTTAATAAAGCCAGTTTGGCTCTGGATGAATGATCAAAGGGAGAAAATTTTTAATTGTGAGAGCCAGAGCTTTAGCTATTAACTTATAGGAGATATTTAACAAGGGGATGGGTCACTAATTATAAATATCTTTAGGGTCCTCAAATTGGAGAATAAGCTTTAATTTTCCCCTATTTATCATGTGACCTAGAGAATTGGTTCTAAGGGCTTTCAGATAGACCTAGTGAAGATTTGGCCCCACAATATCCTATAGTACTTTGTAAATTTCACATGGAAAACCATCAAAGCTTAGAGCCTTTTCATTGGCCATGGGGTTTTGTAAAAACTATCTAATTTTGCCAACTATTTTTTAATTCTTTGATTACTTATCTTTTACGAAAAGGAAACACTTAATACAACATATCTTAATTCACTTATAAAAGTATATATATAAAAAAAAAAGTATATATAATATATAACCTTATCCCTTTCTAATATATGTTAATCCATTTATGAAAGTATCTATAAAACTCTAGTCCCTTTAGGATTTAAAATCCATGCCTCCTATTTTAGAGGTGTAAAAGCATTCATAAGTAGTTCAACCAAACAAAACTAGTAATATAATACTTTTTAATTTTCTTCAAAACTTAATCATAGATCTTCTTGAAAGAAGAATAATCTCAATTACATAAACTTTAAAAAAATATTAAAAATAAATTTAATATATTATTTTACATTTAAAAATATGATCATTTATATAATATTGCAAACAAATATAGTAAGATAAATCAAAATATACCATTATATATTTCATAAATAATTATATTAACTTCTTAATCAAATGTCATTAACTTAACTAGTTAAATTTTTGAACTAGAAAAACCTAAACTCTATGTTTTGAAACCATTGTAATACAATTACATAATCACCATATAATATAAATAAGATGCATTTCAATCTTATAACTTGTTTTAAAAACAACTACAATTTTGTATTTAAAAAATATATATATAATATTAAAATATAAGACAGTTATTTACAAGGTAAAAGTAATTAGCTGTGGACCTTATTGATAGCATATTATGAAATTATTAATACTTGCCAAATATTGTTATAATAATGAATAAAGAAAGTAACTCTATCGTTCTTGTAAATTTTTAGTGGCATCCATGCGCCCCAACACACATTTAACAAAGTACTTCCCTCTAAGTTTTAATTTTTGTTAGCCGTAAAGTGAACATTTCGAAGTATAAATGCTAACCTTGGAATCGTCGTTACCCTTCTAATCAAGTTTACCCGAGATTACCTGTTAGAAGATGCTGCTGCCCCTAGGAACTGCAACGAAAATACAAACGTGATGCTATAGGGCGAGAATGCCTTGAAAAGGCCAGCGTATTAAACTCCTAAAATCAACGTCACCATTATTTAATAAGATATACGACTATTGAAAGAGCAGCAACAAAAATTTGAGAAAGATTATTAGAACAATTTATGTGGAAAAGCACATCGAGAATATTGTTTTGTAATACAATTAGGCTCTTGATAGAAGATTACCAACCCTACTCCTTCCGTTAAACAAAAAGGACATAACCGTAAAATCCAAAAGAAACAAGAACTACGCTGTTTGCAAAATGATGTGATAAGACGGTTACCCTAACAGTAGAATGCGGTTCGAAACTGTGAGACGTTCCCTTCCTCGTCATGGAATAACAACGAAGAACTAGACCTCTTTGGGATTAAAGAAGAATTATACAGCAAAATCTATTAACATGTCCGATTGTGCACATGCTACAACAACATTAAAACAGTGGCGATTGATATCCCGAATAATGGCGCTGTTTTTGCTGTGTTTACTATTGTAACCCTAAAAATTTATTAAACAACAAGGAGGTAACGTGTCTTTCCCAGTAAAAGCATACTACTTGTGATCAGAAATGCATCTAATTTACATTCAGTTCGCAAAATATAGAAGGTATGGAATAATTACCTCGTGTGGGGATATATACCCGCTCTCGTATGCAGCTCGCCAACACGCAGCCTCTCCGTTTTAGCCATTTATTGCTGGTGCAGCATCATCACGATTCTCTCCAGTCAAACAAGAAAATGGTCATAATCATCTTCTCACACGTATTTTCACTCTAAATGAACTTGTAACATTTATGGCAACACATAACTGATCCCACAAACATCAAACGACATACGGTATTGCTGTTCAAAGGGACGGTTTGTTAGGGTCTAAAAAGGCATATGACCTATGCAAATTCCCATGTTCCCCATCTTTGTACATTTCTAGTGATAGCAATCGCTAAAACAACAAACAAATAGCCCTGAAATCAGTGTACTCAAATCACATAATAAATACAGACAGATTTAGGTAAGATATAAAGAAATACTTTGCCAGACGTATCAAAGTTTATAGGACTCTCAGTGGTGCAGTTGAGTGGGGCAGAGTACCCATTTCTGGCATTGAGGAGTGAATCATGATGATGCCGCACCTGCAACCGTTGGCTGGTAAAGTATATGTCCATATCACACAGTCCTCATTTAGACAAATATAACACACTGAAAAGGCATACCCTTTAATAGGCACCTACATAATTGTGAAGAAAGGGTATTTAAAATATCTTTTACCTGTTGCCTAATGTTATTCCCCGGTATCCCTAGCACGGCTGTCGGTGAAAACTCAAAAAGAGTAACCCACAGTTATTTGGAGATGAATCTGAGAAAAGAGCGCATGAGACCAAGGTTTTCAGGAGCTTCTGGAATGAGTGAAAAGGAAGAAGAGGAGGCAGATGAACGTAGAAAAATCAACTTCAATCAATTTAAAATAGAGCAAAGCTCGAGGGAAAAAGGCCAGTGAAAAGATGAAGGACAAGGAAAGCCAGCGTGGAGCATTCCAAGCCTGAGAAAAGCAGAGGAAAATATCTATCCGCTGGCGGATCCCAAAATTCGTATAATGTGGTTGAGGAATAGATGCCAGATAATTTTTTTGTAAAAGGTTTTAAAAAAGAGGTTGGTCAATTTAATTAAAGTATCAATACGACTGTGACGCGGCGGTTCTGTTGTCATTCACTCTTTATACATAAATGTAGATGAGAGATGATGTGGGTGGCGGGACTGAGGTGGAAAACTAGTGGGTGTGGGTAAATGTATGAAGGGTGGTTGTGTATAGTTGTATGTTTAGTTTTTTATTAATAAGTTTAGCTCACAAAATTATAGGTCAAGTTATCAACCCTGAATGTTGGTAAGAGTTTTTTACATTCACTTTAATAAAAAAATAAAATAAAATAAAAATTGTAAGTCATAAAATAAAATAAGAACATTAACCTCAATAAAAAAAACTATAAACTAATCTAAAAAAATACCCAACCTGATCGTCAAAGTTTCACACTACTAATAATAATAATAATAATAATAATAATAATAATAATAATAAATAAATAAACAAAAAAATTGTAAGCTCATCGAACTTAACCTAAACTAAAGGAGCAAGGATTTGGGTTCATCACAACGCATAACATCATGCCAAAACGAGCAATTAAGGAGCAAGGATTCGGGTTCATCACAACTCATACCATGATGCAAGGATTCAGGTTCACCGGTTCATCACAACTCATACCATCATGCAAGGATTCAGGTTCACCACAATGCATACGATCATGTTACATGTCAATTTTTTATGATGTAAACAAGAATTTTGGATCTTTTAAAGAGAAATTAAAATTATAAGTATTTATTAGAACATTTTTGTCTCATCATGTTTATTTATTTAATAAATATGTATTAATTTAAATAATATTTATTTATTTAAATTATCTTTTAGAGATCACGAAGAGAACCCCAATTTTAGACTGAGGGAATCAATTTATGATTTCCCAAGTCCATGCATTACACTTGGTGGATATTAAATGCCCTGGAACCAACTACACTTGGACTAATAAGAGGAGGGAGCCACATAGCTGATGGTGAAATTAGATCATTTTTTGATTTCAAAGGAGGTATTTATGAAATAGAATATAAAATTTCAGATTTTGGAGGATCCAGTTTCATATCACTTTCCTGTTTTGTTGGAAGGGGGATCAAGACAGTGCGACATCATAAACCATTCAAATTTGAAAACTTTTAGTTACAAAAAGAGGAACTTCAAAAGAAAATTCCACGGTGGCGGGAAGAGGGTCATCCAACATATGGGATAGCAATGTTTAGATTCCACAAGCAGTTTTATTATGTCGAGGATTAACTAAGACAATGGAGGTGAGCTAACAAGACAGACTTCCAGTTCCAAAGAGCTCCATTGGTGGCCAGATAGGATGAGGTTCAAAAACACTTCGGGAAGGAACAATTACAAAGCAACTCAAAGAAGAGGATGATGCATTGCGTAAAGCGGTTGAGGACATTGACAATCAAGAGGAGATCTATTGGAAACAAAGAGCAAGAACCACTTGGTTATTAGAAGGTGATAAAAATACCAAATATTTACATTAAGTCGCTTGTGCTAGGAAACAGACGAATAACATGGAAGCTCTTCAAGATGAGAAGAGACACTCCTTTGATACAATTCCAGGTATTCATTTCCATTCAATGAATTATTTTCTAAACTATTTAAGGAAAGTATGGTGCAATATGAAGAGGCTCAAAAAGAAATTCGTGTTGTCATGCCCTCTGTTATCTCTGAAGAAGAAAATAATATCCTACTTAAACCCATTGATAGAGAGGAACTGAAGAAAACAATCTTTGAAATGAGCACCGAAAAAACTCCAAGTCCAGATGGCTTTCCAATTGAGTTTTTTCAGGTCTTTTGGGACCTTGGAGGAGGATGTAATGGTTGTTATAGAGGAGTCCAAAGGTAGTAAAAGAATGCTTAAAGCATTAAATCATACATTCATTACCTTAATTCCAAAAGGGGAGGAGAGGGTGCATATTTCATATTATAGACCTATTGCCTTATGCAATGTCATATATAAAATAATCACAAAGGTAATGGTTGAGCGGCTAAAACCTCTTCTACATAGCATTATCTCCTCGAAGCAAGGGAGTTTTGTAGAGGGCAGGCAGATCTTAGACTATGTGGTTCTAGCTCAAGAGGTAATCCATTCAATGCAAAAATCTAGTAATAGGGGAATGTTCATAAAATTGGATATGTCAAAGGCTTATGATAGGGTGGAGTGGAGCTTCTTGTCAAAGATGATAGTAACCTTTGGTTCCTCTCGGGATTGGATAGAATGGGTCATGAGTTGTGTTTCTACTTCGACATACTCAGTATTAATCAAGGGCCTTCCCTCACCACTGTTTGGAGCTACTCGAGGCCTTCGTCAAGGAGATCCTTATTTCCCTTATATTTTTCTCATATTGGTTGAAGGTTTGGGTAGACTCATATTGAGGAGAAGACAAGGTTTTCTAACAAGTATCAAGGTGGGTGAGGAATTTTTGACTCACCTACAGTTTGTGGATGACATAGGATTGGTGAGAGTGGCCAACTTTAGGGAAGCAAGAATGATTATAGATACACTTAATGTCTACCTTAGGGCCACAAACCAAATCATCAATGATAAAAAATCCAAAATGGTCTTTTTCAATCTTGATGAAAGGCTTCAGGATAGAATTTTAGAGATCTTGGGATTCACGAGGACTTCTCTCCCAGTGGTATACTTGGGGTCCCTTTGCATTTTGAAAAATTGAAAATAGATATTTGGAGGAATATTTTGAATTGTATCAAGAAAATAATCAATCATTGGTCTCACAAATGGTTAAGCTATGGGGATATATTAACCTTTTTACAGTCAGTCATTCAGGCCATGTCAATTTATAAATTTTATATCCTCGTTGCCCCACATACCATATGGGAAGAGTTGGACAAGATGGCTAGAACATTTTTATGGGGAGGAGTAAAAGAAAAGAGGAAACGGGCCTTAGTAGGTTAGGAGAAAGTAAGCCAATCCAAGGTAAAAGAAGCTTTGGGACTAAGGAGATCAAAGTTAAATAATAAAGCTTTGGCTGGAAAGCTTTCTTGGAGGTGGATTTCCCAACCAACTTCTTTATTCAATAGAGTTTTAACTAGTAAATATTTGGGATAGGTAAACCTAAATGAGGTGGGTCATTTCTCTTTGGATGGTAATGGGTCCTTAGTGTGGTAAACTCTAAAGATGGGATCTCGGATAGTGAAATATGGATTATTTTGGAAAGTGTGGAGAGGGGAGAAGGCATAATTTTGGACAAATTCATGGGATCAATACCCACCTATCATTGTTAAATTTCCATAACTACAACCAATAAAAATAGCCATGGAAACTAAGGGTTGGGTCAAAATTGAAAGTTATTTCAACACTAGTCAGCTCGGGGATTATAATTTTAAGCAGTTTAATAAGTTGGATGAGTGGCCAATTTCAATCCCTCCGGAATTGACACCCATCATGACTAAAATATTGGTAGAAAGATTTCTCACAAGTACATATGAGGAGGATGAATTAGCTTAGGGCTATGGGAGCCTTGGTGTCTACACGGTAAAGGATAGATATGATAAGATCCTTCCAGAGCCTCCTCTTCTGCATATCAAGTTGAGTATTGAAGAAATATTTGGCAGTCCAAGGGTTGGTCGAAACTAAACTTTTTTGCTTGGCAGTTCATGCATAATGGAATTCCTACTTTTGATAATATCAAATGTAGGGGAATCATTGGTCCATATCAATGTGTTTTATGCTACAAGAGTGAGGAAACATTTGACCACTTGATGTTTGAGTGCCCATTCACGCACCAAATCTAGAAGAGATGGTTTTTATCTTATTAAATTTGAGTTAATGGTGATTTGGACGGGACTAATATTTAGGAAATATGGAATAGGGGTAGATTTAAATCTAAAGCTCTTTGTATCAATTGAGAGTTTGGATTAAACTTAATTTGGTGGCAAGTGTGGTTGGAGAGAAATGGTAGAATTTTTAGAGAAAACTTTTCATCTTTAGATGGAGTTTGGCAAGTCATTTGGAGCAAAGTCACAAAAATTGTGGCAATGCATGCTAAACAGAAAAACTCAGGTTGTTATAGAGACAATGGATAAAGAAGTTGAAGTGCAAGAGGGGTAGGACAGAGCTAGTTGGAAACCACCCCCAAAAGGTTGGATTAAAATTAATACTGATGGAGTTGCAAAAGGTAATCCGGGTAGAGCTGGAATTTGAGTGGTTTGCAGGAATCATGTTAGGACAATGCTCTTTTTGTAACTTCTTGGGAAGGGACACAAACAATGAAGCGAAAGTCTTAGCTATCAAATATACTTCTATTTGAGCAGTAAAACAAGGTTACAATAGGATGATCCTATAATCGGATTCTCAAATAATGGTAGGAGCTTTGGATTGCATGAGGAACTTTGCTTTGAAGACATGGAGGTTGAAGATTCTTGTCACTCAAATTAAGGAATTGTGGAGGGAATTAGATGATGTGATTCCAGTTTATGTGAGTAGAGATCTAAATAAAGTGGTAGACTTCCTGGTTAAGATGGGTAAATGAGGTAGGGGTTCAGTGGCACAGTGACACAACTATTGAGGATGAGATGATTAGGCAAGTTGGTGAGAAAATCCAGTGTTTAGCTAATTTGGACAACCATTGTATAAATATGGTTTAGAAGATTTGCCTCCAATGTAGATCTTCTTTTACATTTGTAAATAGGTAAACAACCATTGTAGAGATATGGTTTAGGAAATTTGGATCCAATGCAAATACTATTTGTAAACATGTGTTCTCTTTGGCTAAGGCTGGGAGAAGTCTCATCCCAACTTGTAAATGATCTTGTTTTAATATAAGTTTTTTAGATTATTTTTCAAAAAAAAACTATATATATAAATATAATGAGCTATCAATAGTTAATTTAAACATATAAAGAACAAAATAAGTGGAAAAAATATCAATTAAATTAATTTAACAATTTTATAGTTAATTAGCTCTAAAATTAAGAAAATATTATAACTAATATACAAGAAAAATAAGGTGTTGGTTATATTTATATGAAATAATTAAAACTTTAACAACATCTTATAAATAAATTATATTATATTTTTATTTTATTCAAATAAAAAATAACAAAGGCTCACTTAGTGCCATACGTGGTGAACTTTAATTAATTTATTTATTTAACTCCATTCAAATTTATTAAGAAATGAAATTATAAAACTAAATATATGCATAGTGAAAATGCTTTCTATGATATTTGTAGATACTGAACTTCTTAGCTAAATTGTTTTAATGGATTATGACACTCGTTGATATCATGTTTTTTAATGATTTTTTAATATGTTATATAGGATTGAATTAGGTTACATACATATTATATCAATGTTAATTATATTGTAATATTTTTTGTGGAAGAAGGGGTTTTGAAAGGAACCCCAAACCTTTTACAAAATGGATCCACACAACTTCGAGAGATTAAGGGAAACCCATAGGCCACCAAAAGAGAAACCAAGATCCAAATATCCAACAAGATCAAACCCAAACAAAGTTATCAAAACAATTCCATACATACTCCTAAAATTTTGAGATAGCCTAAGGCAGCTCAATCCCATGCATGGGAGAGCAAACGCTTTGGCTAAGCTAACTAGACTAACAAAACAAAAAGAATGGGATAAAAAGTATTCCCAACAAATCACCTAAAATTAAAACCTAGTTTTTGGTTCCACTAGGTACAACTTCCTTCCCTAGCTCTTCATCATTCGATTTCCACTCTTACCACCCCATCAAGACCAAAATATCCTCTTGTTTGAATTTAAAAAATATGGTTCTAAAAATTTAAAAGTACCGTGAAATCCCCTTGAATAGAGCTGAACTCTGACCACCAAATAAGCAACAAGTAAATTACCTTCTTCTAACATTATTTGCTAGTTGGATTTAGCCTTTCGAAAACCCCCTGTTCCAAACTGTGATGTCGTTTTGAAAGGTGCCTAGGTTAGTCAAAAAATCAACCAAATTGCTACCTTCCTTTGTAGCACCCTAAAATTGGCGCATTTAAACCCTTAGTAAAAGATAAAAGATAAAAATTTAAATTTTAACCCCAAAATCCCCCCAAAACCACTTGTTACCCGCTTCCCTTCTTTTTCGTGCCATTTTTAGGATTTGTTTTGACCGTTGGATGATATCGTCGCATATTAGACGAAATCATCCCCAATCTGACGAATTCGTCTAGAACAGAGCGTCCAGACGATTTCGTCCTAAAACTAAATTTTCATAATTAGCTTCTATTTCAATAACCTCTCCAACTTGGGCAGAAGCGCGTCTATGCAGTTGGAGATTCCCCCCGTTGGAGATCTCCCAGATTGGGATAATCCCCAACCTCCTAACCTCTTCCTAATCCTATATAAACTAAGATTTTCTTCTAAGTTTATCCCACTGATTCCCCTTGACGTTTTGCCTAAAACTCTGCTTAAACTTCCCTAAACTTCCCCGCACCTCAGAGCATCCTCACACCATCTTTTGCATTCGGTATTTCATGTTTTCTTGCAGGAACTCTACTATTTTTTAGTCGAAGCTAGCTCGGATCGTCGCAAGCGATCTCGGACGATTTTGGATGATCTTGTCGAGGAGCATAGACGATATCGTACGATTGGAGGTGATCCCGACTGTAGTCCAGATTGGGGGCAATCAAAGTCTAGAGTTTGCATCTCTTTATCATTTTTTTGCATTTCTTTATACATTATCTTAGTTATTATGTTTATGCATCTTGGAGTTCACCTCATTTAGCATAACCGCATGATAAAGTTAAAATCAAACATTAAATCTATTGCATCTCTCTTGTTTGTTACTTGAATCCATTATTTAGGCATGTTTACTATTATTGCTATCATTCTCCATTGCTTCTGCAGTTGCATATTTGGTATTTTGTATTTGTTTTTGTGATTGTAGGTTTTTGATGAATTCGTCTGACGAATTCGTCAAATTTCAGACGATTTCTATCTGATCTCAGACGATCGACTATGATTTGCGATGATTATATGAAATATCAAACAATTACATATGAGTTGAGATGATCTGGACTGCTACAAGACTCAGAATCTTCATCAGACATCCAAAATCAGGTATGATCTGTCCTAATTTGCATATTCTCTGTGTTTAGCACTCATTTCTATTTTATGTATCCATTTAAATCAGCATTGGCATATAGAATAGCTTAGATTCATCTTGGCCAAACCTAGGAATTGAATGATTGAGTATAAAAATGAACACATCAAACTCATTATCAACCTAGGTGTGGAAACTGCCACTCAAAATTTTCTTGGTGAGCCCACCATCCGTCGAAAATTCACCTTTATACTCCTCCCCCAAGAGGCGGGACCTTCAAAGGGCCTCTCAGTCCGAGGTATTGTCCCATCCTTCTTGCATTCCCCTTTCGGGCGCGGATCCTATAGCCTGAAGGTAAGGATGCAAAAAATTTGGAGCGATACATTTTGGTGAACCCAACGTGAAAACTAAAAACCTTTTGAAAACAATCCAAAAAAAACAAAACATAAATGAATTTAGAACCAAAGATTGCATATCATATTTAGATGGTAGATTATAACAAAAGACGAGTTGTCACCATTAATGTTGAGAATCAATTAGCAGTTATAGAGGTTACTTCTGTGCTTAGAGTACCTCAAACAAATAGGGTTCAACCTTTGTGGGATGAACTTGATAGGAGATTGGGTATCATTGGATCTAGGGCAACAGAACTTAGGCAAATTAAGAGGTTTTTCCTAGATAGAATCCTGGATCCTGATCAAGTGACCTTATATCATGAACTTTAGAGAGCTTGCCATAGGTGGTTAGCAGATAAAAGAGCCCATGTGTCTTCAAAGTTGTACACCTTTGAGGAATATCTTGAGAATGCAATTGTAGTACATAAATTTCTATCTCATATAGAGGATCAAGAGGTTGTTTTTACGGATAGAAAAATATGGTATAGAGTTCCTAGAGCTGTGTTATATCGAGAGTATTGCCATGAACTTTATTTCTACCAGTCAGGGTATGAAACAGATAATATCACTATAGCACATTTTATCAAGTTCTTGAAAAATCATTTCCAATTTGAAGAGGAGCATTTCATGACTCCTGATGAACTTGATCCTATCAATGACATCTATAAACTATTTATAGAAAACTAAGCTATTCTTTTATTATTGTTATTTCTTGCCTTCAGTGTGCTGTTTTTTTTGTCTTTATAATCATAAAAACAAAATATATATATAATAATATATATATATAATAATAATAATAAAAAATAAAAAAAAAATATATATATATATATATATATATAAATAAAAAAAAACAAAACAAAATCATAACAAAAATCAAAACATTTTCTTTTAAGCATTATAGTAGGTATATAGTTAAAATATATACCTCCCAAATTTGTTGCAAATATATTAATATATATTTGCTAAAATCTAAATTTAGACATAATGACTAAACTCAGGAATGGAAAACAAACGGAAGTAGAAGAAGATTGGTTAAGAAAACCAGAAAATAACCCGGATGTCCTTCCTGAAGACCCAATTCAAGAAGAAGGAACCTTCGACCAACAAGAAGAAGAATTTGTTGTAGGAAATGAACAAAAAGAAAATGATAGAGAGGAAGGATCCTCATCCCCTAAAATATCTCCGGAAGGAGCTATTACTTTTGAGAACATGGAACATTTCTGGAAGTTCCTCAGTACTAATATTGGCACTCTTAATAGAGCAATCCATATGGACAAAGATCAAATTAGTGACACTCAAGCAACCCTAGAAGACATATATCACACGCGCACTAATCCTTTATCCTTCGTTGATCAAGAAAGTGATCAAGCTGGACCATCCAATTTGGATATGGCCGCTATAATCCAAAACATGCAACAACAACAGGTTACCCAACCACCTAGAGTGCTTGTTATCAAGCCTAGGGTTATTCCCACACAAAAGAAACCTTCATTCACTGCTCTATTTCACCAAGCTATTGATCAATATACCTCAAATCAACAAAAGCCTAAAACAAAACCAAATACCAATTTCCAACAATCGGGATACAACATAATGCTACAACAAATCTTCTTCATAATACTCTTCCTACCAACCATTTGCATAACAACAATATAGCATCTAATCCTTATGTCACGCCTTCCTACGCTCACAAATCCCATACTCATGTACCACCGAACCAATATGGTGGACAAACCGGTAATCTAGAAGCCATGGTGAAATAGTTAGTCTCTCGCATGGACCAGATAGATCCCTATCGTCCCTCGTACAATTATCGAGAGATGTGTAGTCAGCCTCTAGATCCTATAGTTGTAGCACAACCATATCCTAAACACTTTCCCATGCCTGTCCTACCTATATATAAAGGAACTGAAGATCCCATAGAGCATCTTCGAATGTTTAGGATAGCATGCCATGATATATCCCATGATGATTTGTTATTACTAAAAATATTCCCAAAAAGTTTAGGGGGGATGGCATTGGAGTGGTATTATCAATTGCCCACTCATTCTTTGAGGAATTTCGAAGAAACCGTCGAGTCTTTTGTTCATCAATTTAGTGCCTACATTGAAAGGCATGTAACCATTAAAGATTTGTACAACCTAAAACAAGACAAAGATGAGTGTTTTGCTGAACTTCTTAGCTCGATGGAGGTAGTTGATAGGAAAATTACACTTTGTGTTACCTTATCGAGAAATGTTGGATATTTTTATCAATAATTTACAAGAACAACTATCCTATGAATTATCAATCGCTACCTTGACCACCTTCGATCAAGCTATAGATTTAGCTCGAAGGGTGGAAGATGCTCTCATTAGAAGAGGTCAGCTCAAAAAGAAAGATGATGAGAAAACATCCAGAAATCAATATAAAAATAAACAAGTTGTGGGTGATGGAGTCATCGATAGCAGAAACATTGCCAATGTTAATACTGTGAAAACAATAGAGAAGTTCATATTGAAACCTCCTGATAAACCACCCCAAGAATTTACTAGGTTAAATAAACCTTTATCAACCATTCTCCCGCAATTACTAGCATGAGGATTGATCCAATTACCAACTATCCGAGAACCTGATCCAACTATACCCGGATATAGAGCTGATTTACACTATGATTTCCATAGAGGACCTGGACATGCTACCAACTCTTGTAAAAGGTTAAAACATAAAATACAAGATTTAATTGATAACAATGAGATGGAGGTGCAAGCCTTTCAACCTAAACAAAATCCTCCTAATAATGCTCAAAAGAACATCCCCCAAAATCAGAATCAGAATGCCAATCAATCATTGGACATATTTCAACATCATTTACCAAAGCATGGTAAAGAGGTGGCTAATCAAATTGAGCATCATAATGTTCCCCCTCCTACCTGATATGTAGGAGCCATTAGTGGGCATTTACCTATTCATGATTTAGAAATATTTGACACAAATTTATCCATGGTTACGACCAGACCTCTATATAATATTCGAACACCTGATCTTAGTGATGTAGAATATGAGACTGAAAGTGACATGGAAATCACCTCAAATAAATCGAATAGTTCTGAAGATGAATCAGATCCTATTCAACCCATCACAAATTCTATGGTTTCGGAAGAACCATTTCCTAGAAGAGTTACTACTCGACCATCTTCTCATCAATTACTTTCTAATGAACAAGACATAAATGCTAGACCGAGACCAATTCATCATCCTCAAAATAATATTGTAGGTACCATCAGAGTTGTTACTCGACAACAAGGCTCAAAACTCTCAACAAGATCAAACTCAAAATGATGGATCAGCTCCATTTGTTTTGAAAAATCCCAATAAAGGGAATCATGCGCCTAATGTTCAACCTAAGCCTCCTTATAATATTAATGAACAATTATCCAATACTACAGCTAGAATTTCCCTTTTGGACCTTTTAAGATCTTCTCCTACCCATAGGGATGAATTAATGCTCACATTAAGCCAAATGATGGTACCACAAAATATTCAATGTGAAGCCATGTCCAATACTATCATAACTCGAGAAGTCGATTGTATTGACTTTCGAGATAGAGATATACCACAACATAGTTTACATAAGGATAACCCCTTATATATTACTGCCCTAATTGGGGATGTAGTCGTTAAACGAGTCTTGATTGATAATGGTTCATCTTTAAACATATGCACTTTTGACTTCTACCAAAGATTTGGGTTTAGAAGTGACGAAATGAAAAGAACTGATATGATCATAAAAGCCTTTAATGATGAAACACAAGAAACATGTGGAGTTATTACTATTCCATTGCAAGTTGGTCCTAGAACCTTAGACATGACCGTGTTTATTATACATTGCCCTGCATCATACAATATACTTTTGGGTCGCCCTTGGATCAACGCAATGCGAGTTGTTCCCTCAACTTTACATCAGTGTGTTAAATTCGAATTTAAAAATCAGTTGGTTACCATTCATGGTGACCCTAGACCCTTTGATATGTGTGCGATGGCAGAACCTGTTGGAGTTCAATTTTGCCCAGCTTTGTCATCCACCCGTCCTGATTCTAATCATCCGTCTAAACGTATGAAACACACATCTATAACATCATCTACTTTTCCCCCATCAACCTCACCTTTACATATAGTTCAACCATCTTTCGAACAAACCACATTAGGACCTCAAAAGGATCCTAAACCCACAACCAATGCTTCTTGTTTTACTCCTATAACTTCCATACCTTTAGATTCACCCATCGATATCTCTATAACATCTACATCCACTACAAGCATCCTTTCCACATCCGACGATGTAGGAAATGTTCCTTCTACCTCTTATGCTCTTATTGATGAGCTCTTACCCGATTTATCTAAAATTCTTATATCAGAAGAAACCAACACTGCCATGCAAGATTCCCTTATTTTAAATAAACTCCCACCCTCTCCTCGTACCTTGGGCCTCCCACAACCTATGGGAAGTATTTACCAAGTCGGGAGTTGTGCTTTTATTTATAAGGGATATGATTGGGGAAGAATACCTAGAAACATCAAGACACATTGTGATGGATATGCTATATGCTATTTTGCTAATGAGTATATTAAAGCTAAACCTATAATGCTTAAATTGGGCTATAAAGGGAAAGGTTTGGGACCTTCCCAAAATGGTATGAAAGAACCTTTTGAAGTTGAACCATGGCCTGCCTGATGCGGTGTGGGCCTATTTCCTAGTAAAGGTCAACCCTTCCCATTTGAGGAGGATGACCATCTTATATGTTACCAAGATTATCTGGATAAACAAGATTCTTTGCATTCAAAGAATAATCCCTTTACCTGTAATATGCTATCCATCGCCTACCCTGAGATGATTTCCGAATCCGACGATGAGTTGGAAGGGGATATCTTCCATGATGTCTCCATTGATGAATTGTTACATAACAAATTTTATTTTGATGGCTCTATACCTAGTATAGCCCAACTTGAGGCCTCGACTCCTCAAGATGAATTATCCAAGCTAACCTTGGAAGAATTACAAGAATTGGGTGTTTCACCCGCCCCACCTAATTTTGAGAGAGATTTACATATGGAAGTTGAAAACGTTACAAAAATTAACATTGGAACCGAAGATAACCCTCACATAATCAATATTGGATCATAATTAAGTCAAGAAAAACAAGATAAATACATTTCATTTCTTAAATATTATGAAGATGTCTTTGCTTGGACATATGAAGACATGCCAGGTTTGGACCCTTCTATAGTTATGCATCATCTAGTAGTCCATCCAGATGCTAAACCTGTTAAACAAAAACTTAGAAAAATGCATCCTAAAGTGGCCTTACTAGTCAAAGGAGAACTAGAAAATTTGTTGAAGGTTATTTTTATACAAGCCATTGATTATGCTTGAATGGATCTCAAATATAGTTCCAATAACTAAGAAAGAAGCTACCAAAGTTAGGGTTTGTACTGACTTTAGAGATATTAATGTTGCATGCCCTAAAGATGATTTTCCTCTTCCCAACATGGATCAAATCATTGATTTTACTACTGGAAGCGGAATGATATCCTTAATGGATGGATTCTATGGTTATAATCAGATCAGGATAGCTCTTGAAGATCAAGCTAAGACAACCTTTATTACCCCTTGGGGAACCTTTTGTTGGAAAGTGATGCCATTCGGTTTAAAGAATGCAGGTGCAACATATCAACGAGCCATGACTTATATCTTTCACGATATGATGCATGATATTCTACATGATTATGTAGACGATATTATAGCTCGTTCCATCAATGAAGATGATAATTTAGATGACTTGAGAAAAGTATTTGATCGGTTAAGGGAATATCTTATCCGATTGAATCCAGCCAAATGTATATTCGGAGTTAAGTCCAATAAATTATTGGGGGTTATCGTTTCTTTACGTGGCATTGAAATTGACCCTCTCAAGATCGTGGCTATCACTGATATGCCCGCACCCACAAATATATCTAAATTACGAAGTTTACAAGGTAAGCTTCAAGCTATTCGTCGCTTCATTGATAAGTTGGCAGACAAAACCGGACCCTTTCTTAAGCTTCTTAAGAAAGATGTCCCTTTTCATTGGGATGACGAATGCCAGGAAGCATTTGACCTCCTTAAACAATATCTCCTTAAACCACCGATGCTTTCACCACCTAGATCTGATCGTCCATTTATCTTGTACATTTTTGCTTTCGATTTTGCCTTAGGAGCTATGTTAGCTCAACTTGACGATGAGAAGAAAGAACGTGCTAATTATTACATTAGCAGGACCTTAATCGATTATGAAACTCGCTATACCACATTAGAGAAGTTATGTCTAGTAGTCGTATTTTCTACACAAAAACTATGCCATTATATGCTCCATTAGAAAACGTATGTTATTGCCAAATTCGACCCTTTGCGGTATCTCATGAGTCGACCGTACTTATCTGGTCGCACAACCAAGTGGGTTCTTGCGCTAAGCGAGTTTGAACTCACATTTATAGGACAAAAGTCTATTAAGGGTCAAATTATAGCAGATCAATTAGTTGCTGCACCCTTAGAGTCTACCCATCCCCTCATCATTGAGTTTCCTGACGAATGCCTTAAATTAGAGGCAGACCATCCTAAACAATGGTCCCTATACTTTGACGGAGCCCGATGCATGAGTGGGGCTGGTGCGGGTATTATTTTAATATCTCCGCAAAAACATCTTATACCTCTGTCCTTTAAATTAACATTTGCTTGCACCAATAATACTGTTGAATATGAGGCTCTAATCCTTGGATTACGAGCTGCTTTGGCCCTAAAAATTAAAAATTTATTAGTTTTTGGTGATTCTCAACTTGTCATAAATCAAATCAATGATGTTTATCAGACCAGAGATGATAAATTATGCCCATATAAAACATATGTTTTGCAATTATTATCTTTATTTGATCAAGTTACTTTGGAAGCTATTCCTCGAACTAGCAACCATGTGGCTGATGCTATGGTTGTAGCTGCATCTCTTTTGCCCTTGGAGTTAGATGATGAATATGCTACCATCATTATTCATCGACTCCAGGATCCCGCTTCAAGAAAATCATGCTTAGAACCTTTGGATGTGTTTCTAATCAACGAAACTACTCCTGAACCATGGTACACTGATATCTTTAATTTTCTACAAAATGGGACCTTCCCTGAAGGTTCTAATAGTAACTAGCACCGATTATTACGTCGACGAGCAAGTCGCTTCGTAATTATTGGTAATACCTTGTATAGGAGATCTTTTGAAGGCATATTATTGAGATGTTTGAATCTAGACGAATCTAGATTAGCTTTGAGTGAAGCCCACGATGGATCTTGTGGAGGACACTTTAGTGGTAACGCCATTGCTAAGAAGCTCCTTTGGATAGGATATTTTTGGCCTACCATGGAGAATGATGCACATGATTATGTGCGCCATTGTGACAAGTGCCAAAAACATGCTGACCTTGTCCATGCGCCTACACAAGAGCTGCAGACTATTTCATCTCCTTGGCCCTTTTCAAAATGGGGCTTAGATATCATTGGAAAAATCAACCCTGTGTCATCTGATGGACACAAATTCATCATAACCGCTACCGAGTATTTTACAAAATGGGTTGAAGCTATGCCTTTAGCTTCTTGTACTAGAACCCAAGTTTCTAAGTTTATCTTTAATCAAATTATTTATAGGTTCAAAATTCCTACAAATCTCATCTCAGATAATGGAACTTGTTTCAAAAATAAAGATGTCAAAAAATTATGTCAAAAATATAAAATTCAACATCGTTGGTCCACTCCCTATTATCCTCAGGGTAATGGCCAAGTAGAAGCATATAATAAAACATTAATCAAAATTCTCAAAATATTGGTCAATAAATCTGGTCGAGATTAGCACATCCAATTATATCCTGCTTTGTGGGCCTATCGAACTAGCGTTCGCACCACCATTGGTACTTCACCTTTCGTTTTGGTGTATGGCCCTGAAGCTGTTTTTCCCTTTGAATTAGAAGTTCCTTCTTTGGCTCTACTACTTCAAGATACTGAAGTAGGTGATGAATATCGTGCTGGCAGATTTAGTCAGCTGGAACTCTTAGATGAAAAGTGCATCAATGCTTTGGAGCATCTTTGTGCCTACCAAAACAAGCTTAAGAGAGCATATCTCAAGAAAGTTCATCATCGATCCTTTGAGATCGACGACCTTGTTTTAAAAGAAAATAAAAAAAATACTAATGCAACTAAAGACCTTAAAGGTAAATTCGAGCCCAACTGGCTTGGACCGTATATTATTATTGCTAAATTTGGATCGGGAGCATACAAATTATCTACCTTAGATGGTAAAGAACTTAAAGAACCTATGAAAATTATGCATCTCAAACGCTACTATGCATAAAATTTGGTCATTTCATCATTGTATATATTTGTTTTGCATATTATTTCCCTTTAGTCACTTATATAAAAAGTTTCAAAAACAATCACATTGTATTTCTTTCAATTCATAAATTAAAATCAAAATACAAAAACATCAAAATCATCAAAACCTTCAAAAACATCTTTTATTGTGTACCTGTCAATTCTTGAAGTTTGCAGTTATATTTTCAATTATTTTGGATAAATGAGCATTTATTTGGAATCCCACACTTTCACACTCACATGAATAAATATCTTGATTTTATTTGGTATGATTATTAATCTCTCTTATATCAAAGTCCACATTGGCATTAAATAAAGTTTTGAGCATAGAGAACTAATCTTGTTATTTACTTGAACCAAGTATATCTTTTCACATTAAAATGATTTCATTGCAAATTCGATATGAGGCTATATAGTAGAAGTGGTTTCTTGAGCGAAAATTTTCCCCTGCTATCCTATCATGCACATGGTCTAGAATCTTTGAGAATTGACAAAAGGACAAGCTCACCCCTACCCAGAATAAAAATCCCTTGCTCTACAGCCAATCAGAGCAAGTATCCCTAGCATAGGAAGAAAAAGAAAATCAAAAAAAATAAGAAAAAGAAAAAAATTATTTTGTACCATCGCAGCAATATTTCAGCATTATCTCAGTTCCAAGCAAAAATACAAAAAAAAAAAAAAAAAGCAAAAGTGAAAAGACAAAGAAAAAAGCAATAAAATCCATTTCCCTACCCCTTGAAAAGAAAAGAAGGGTGAATGATCTTGAATCCCTGGAATTCTCAATTATTCGAAAACCGTGAGGTAAGCCCCATAACAGGTGGTTTGTGCCCAACCCGCTTGGCCTTGGGTAATTCCTAGCGTGGTGATATGTCTGTCACATTAGCGACCTTCTTTTGTACAGACCTATGTCGACTTATGGATTAGCTAGCTCTTGATAACCCGACTTACATAGTAGTCTGGTACAATTACATGCATATAAATCATGGTTAAGAAACACTCATTTGGTTAAGGCAAATTACTTGTATCAAATTATCTTGCTCAAAATTGGTGAATGAACAATACAATCGCACATACATTTGTATTTGAGAGATTTTGTATCATTATGATAAATCAAGATTGGTAATGAACTCACATTTGCACATGAGGGTCCCTTATAAACCTACATTTGTCTTTGAGATAATTTAAAATATTTCTGTAATTCTTTTCGGAATAGTTTTATCCTCTTATTTCAAAAATTTTGTTTTGTATAAAAACGATTATATACATTGTTTCACAAAATCACAAAATGATTTCAAACAACATGTTCATATTATTATTTTTCTGTTTATCAAAAGTCAAAAATTAATCATGCAATAAAACTAAAATATCCATTTCTTCTTTTGATTTCGCGATGATGGTATAAGTCTATACCTATAAGTCTATGCCTAGCGCAAACCATTGCTCTAATTTTATTTTCCCATTCATTTTAATAAAAACACATATGGCTTACATCATTATGTTACATAACTAAGCTTTAAAATGCACACTTATCTTATTTCAAGTCATTATGTCAACATTCAATTTTGCAATGATGGTATAGTTCCTAGGAACTTATGCTAATTTTTTTATCACACTTAGGAATTTAGGCCTAGCAAAAATCACATTTCTTTAATATGTCATGCATAATATTTTTATGAAAATCTGAAAACAAATCATCACCATCCTCATTTTCATCATCACAACACAAAGTCTTAAGACAGTCTCTTAAGCACTCTTTTACTTTTAACAATATTTATATCCTAGGACTAGCTTGACGACCTGGTGAGTGGCGACTCCATGAAATGGTCTATAACAACGACAATGTCCTTTGAAATTATTGTTTTTTTTTTGAAAAAATGAAAACTTGTATTAATACAAAGACCAGATACAAGCGGGAGAGAGCACATCCCGACCCAGAGCCAAGAGCAACACAACAAGGACAACGCACAAAGGCAACACTAGCAGCCACAGGGCAAAGAGAACAAACGGGCGCGAAAAGGCGACATGTCGCGAAAACGCGACATGTCGCGAAATCGCGACAGGCACCCCCGTCACGGCCGCTTCGGCGCCAACAGTCGCGATAACGCGACATGTCGCGAAATCGCGACATGTCGCGATATCGCGACAGGAAGGGCCCTCGACAGCCGCCCGCAGAAGGCGTCGCGAAAACGCGACGAAAAAACTAAACGACACTCATGCCGCAAAAGGGTCGCGATATCGCGACAATTAACCATCCAATCACTTAAGAGCCAAACGTGCCGCGATATCGCGACAAAAATGCCAAGCTGCTTCCAATTAACCAACCTGTCGCGAAATCGCGACACAATACCACCTTTGTACTGCATCTTCAAAAGAGGCGCAATATCGCTAGAAAAACCCAACAAGAGCCGCGACAGCGCTACATGTCGCGATATCGCGCAAGAAATTCGCCAAAGGCCGCAAAGGCACAACCTGTCGCGAAATCGCGACAAAAACCAACTCGAGGCCGCGACAGCGCTACAGGTCGCGATATCGCGACAATTTTCCTCCCAGCCGCTTAAGTGCCAAACGTGTCGCGATATCGCGACAGGATTTCCTTGCAGCTTCCCATTCTCAAACTTGTCACGAAAACGCGACGAAATTTTAACTTTGCTTTTCAACTTCATAAAGGGTACGAAATCGCGGCAAGAACTCCACACGGACCACGAAAGCGGGACCTGTCGCGATATCGCGACATGTCGCGATATCGCGTGTCGCGATATCGCGACATGTCGCGATATCGCGACAGAAACCCACCAGAGGCCGCGAAGGCTCAACCTGTCGCGATATCGCGACAGCAACCAGCCAGAGGCCGCGACAGCACTACATGTCGCGATATCGCGACAAAAAAGATCCTTAGCAAAAAAAACTTTGCACATTATTTCAAAAATTGTTCAAGGCCTTGTCTAATCTCTGCATCCTCCACAGACATATTACTATGCAGATGCATCCCAACCTCTCTCTCAGCACCCATCTTAGCAAGGAAATCAGCCGCTTTATTAAGAGATCTACTAGCATAAACAGGTATCACATCCTCTAATTCCTTCCAAAGCTCTTTAATTTGGGAGACCAGAATCCGTAGCCTCCAAGCTTTTAAGGCAAAGTTCCTCATGCAATCAAGAGCACCAACCAGGATTTGGGAATCAGACTCAATGATTATCTTTCTATGACCTTGCTTGACGGCCCAGATGGAGGCAGATTTAATAGCAAAGGCCTCAACTTCATTGTTTGTGGCATATCCCAGACCTTGCAATTCCCAATAGAGCACAGTCCCAGCATGATCACGGCAGATAACTCCACTACCAGCATTGCCCGGATTGCCTTTTGCAGCTCCATCAGTATTGATTTTGACCCAGCCTTCTGGGGGAGGTTTCCAACAACTTCTTACCTGTCTCTCAAGATCAGCAGCTCTCCCTTCCAAAGGCTTAGAAGCAGGCTGATTTTCCTCCTCAGCATAGATGGCAACGGTTTCCACAACTTTGCTCCAGATGACCTGCCATATCCCATCCACCGAAGAGAAGGTTTCACGGAAAATACGAGCATTTCTTTCCAACCACACCTGCCACCAAATAAAAAGGAAACCGAGCTCCCAGCCAGTACGAAGAGCTTTAGATGTAAATCTACCTCTCTTCCAGATTTCCCATAAATTGGTCCGAGACAAGTCTCCAATAGCCTGAAGTTTAAAGTGGGAGAACCAACGATGCCAAATCTGTTGTGTGAAAGGACAATCAAACAGAAGATGATCCACAGTTTCCTCATTCCTATAACATAAAACACACTGGGAAGGGCCAATGATGCCTCTAATTCTGAGGTTGTCAAAGGTCAAGATACCATTATGCATCACTGCCAAGCAAAGAAGTTCACTTTCGGCCAGCCCTTGGGATGCCATATCTTCCTCCATTCTTGAACTGGAAAAGAGTGTGGGGGGGGCTCAGGAAGGATCGAATCATAGCCCTCCTTCACTGTATAAACCCCAAGGTTCCCAAAGCCCCAGGCAAGCTCATCCTCCTCATCTCTCCCAGTAAGAAACCTTTCTGACAATAGTTTTTCCAGAGTTGGAGCCTGCTCCGGAGGGATTGGAATAGGCCATTCACCCAGCCGCTTAAACTTTTGAACCTTATACTCCCCCAATTGGCTGGTATTGAAGTAGCTCTCAATATTAATCCATCCCTTATCTTCAAGAGCTGATTTTAACGGATGCAAATCAGGAAACACAACAAGGATAGGAGGATTCTGATCCCAAGAATCAGTCCAAAACCGGGCCTTCTCCCCTCTCCCAACTTTCCAGAACAATTGATCTTTGATAATGCGAGATCCAAGCTTGAGCGCCTGCCACACAAGAGATCCATTACCCTCCAAAGGAAAGCGGCCCAAGTCGTTGGGATGAACAAGACCCAAGTATTTACTAGAAAGGATTCTGTTGCAGAGGGACGTAGGCTGGGAAATCCACCTCCAATACAATTTACCAGCCAGGGCCCGATTGTTAAACTTGGAGCTTCTTAAACCCAGCCCACCTTTTTCCTTGGGCTGGGTGACCTTATCCCAACCAACCAAGGCCCATTTCCTCTCTCCTTTGGCACCTTCCCAGAGAAAACTTCTAGCCACTTTGTCCAGCTCTTTCCAAATTGATGGAGGGGCGGCCAGAATAGAGAATTTATAAATTGGCATGGCCTGAATAACAGACTTCAGGAAAGTTAGTCGGCCCCCATAGCTTAACCATCTATGAGACCAGTGATTCATTCTCTCTTTGATGCCATCCAAAAGGTCCTTCCAGAAATCAGCTTTCAGTTTTTTGAAATGCAGAGGAACCCCAAGATAAACAACAGGAAGAGAGGTCCTAGTGAAACCCAGGATCTCCATAACTCTCTCTTGTGACCTTTGATCAAGGTTAAAGAAGACCACTTTTGATTTTGTTTCATTGATGACTTGATTAGAAGCCCGGAGGTAGACGTTAAGAGAATCTTTGATTCCTCTTGCTTCCCTGAGGCTGGCAACTCCCACCAAACCAGTATCATCCACAAACTGTAAATGAGTCAAAACTTCAGCCCCGATTTTAATTCCTATTATCTGTCCTTGACGTCTTCTTCTCAGGAGGAGTCTGCCTAATCCTTCAGCCAAGATGAGAAAGAGATAAGGAGAGCAAGGGTCTCCTTGGCGGAGACCCCGAGAGGCTCCAAAAGGTGGCGAGGGAAGTCCCTTAATTAAAACAGAGTAGGAAGGCGTAGAGATACAGCTCATGACCCAGGCAATCCAGTCCTGAGAAAAACCAAAGGCTGCCAACATCTTGACCAAGAAGCCCCACTCTACTCTGTCATAAGCCTTAGACATATCCAGCTTTGATGAACATTCCTTTGTTACCCGAATTGTGCATAGAATGGATAGCCTCCCGAGCCAAGATCACTCCATCCAAGATCTGTCTTCCTTCAACAAAACCCCCTTGCTCAGGGGAGATTATATTCTGAAGAAGGGGTTTTAGTCTTTCAGCCATAATTTTAGTGATTATTTTGTAAATCACATTACATAAGGCAATAGGTCTGAAATCAGAAATGTGAGCCCCCCTCTCCTTTAGGAATTAAGGTGATAAAGGTGTGATTTAGAGCCTTGAGCATTCTTTTGTTAGTTCGGGACTCCTCAATGACAGCCAACACATCCTCCTCCAAGATATCCCAAAAGGCCTGAAAGAACTCAATAGGGAAACCATCCGGACCAGGCGATTTTCCTGTGCACATCCCAAAGACCACCTTCTTGAGTTCATCACGATCAATGGGCTTAAGAAGGGCCTGATTCTCTTCATGAGAAATAATAGAGGGAATGCCCTCAATGACTTCATTTTGGGCTTCCACATCATGCTGCATACTTTCCTTGAAGAGGTTTGAGAAGTACTCCATAGAGAGGGAGTGCATATCAGGGAGAGTGTCAAAAGAGTTTCCATTCTCGTCTTGAAGGAATTCCATGTTATTCAATTGCCTTCTAGCACAGGTAGAGCGATGGAAAAATTTTGTATTTCTGTCTCCTTCTAATAACCAAGTATTTCTTGCTCTCTGTCTCCAGTAGATCTCTTCTTGATTATCAATGTCCTCAACCGCTTTGCGTAAAGCGTCATCCTCGAATTTAAGATGCTCAGAAATGATTCCTTCTCTGAATTGTTTTTGCACCTCATTCCATCTGGCCAACAAGGGAGCCCGTTGGAGCTGGAAATCAGATTTGTTAGTTTGCTTCCACTGTTTTAGTTTACTCTTAACAAAAAGAAGTTGTTTATGAAATTTGAACATAGTTGTTCCAAAAGGGAGACGACCTTCTTCCCACCACTGTGGAATTTTCCTTCGTAGGTCCTCTTTTTGCAACCAAAAATTTTCAAATTTAAAAGGTTTGTAATACCTCCCTGACATAGTCCCTCCCTCCAACAAAATGGGAGAGTGATCTGAGACTGGGCCCTCCAAAATCTGGAATTTGATATTCCATCTAACATAAGCTTCCTCCGAGACCGAAACCGGTCAAGCTTAACCCTCCTGTTGTATGGCTCTCTTCTCTTATTAGTCCAGGTAAAGTTTGTACCAGGGCCTTTGATATCAACAAGGTTAAAGGCCTGGACTTGGGCAATAAACAGTCGGTCCCCTGTATCCAAAACTGGGATGCCACCTTCCTGATCCCTAGCAGATAATTTAGCATTGAAGTCCCCAGCAATAATCCAATCAAAATCTTCCCGGGAGGACCTCATGTTTTGAACAGCTTTCCATTGAAACCGCTGACCATCGGTGTTCTGAGCCCCATAGAAATTTGTAATTAAGACTTGTTCAGCTGTAACAATATTCTTAAAAAGAGATGTGAGGACACCTCTCCAGGCTATATGTTCTATTGCTATCCACGCCAGAGGATTCCAAAGAGTAGCAATCCCTCCCGAGGCACCTAGAGCAGCCACCGCCATATGGCCGACACCCCTCCAGATTCGGTTGACAGTTTTACTCATAAGGTCTAATGACATTTTTGTCTCCTGAATGAGCAGAAAGTCTGTTTTACTTCTCTCTAAAAGTCTTTGAACAGCAGATTGATGGGTTCTACTGTTTAAACCCCTCACATTCCAAGATTGAATAATCATTGGAAACCTTGGGAGCAATACGAATCAATTGTTCTCGCCAATCCTCCATTGATTAGCTTATCTCCTTGCACTGCAATTAGATCCTTATTGGATTTCCTGCCCACCCCTTGGGAATTACTATTTTTCGACCTCTTCTCCACCTGGGAAATTCCAAGAGCTGGTCTTTCTCTGAGCTTTTCTGCAATTCCCATGGTAACATCTTTGATAGCTGGCTGTACTGGGGAGTGGATTACCAGAGTCCCTGGGTTTTCTTGCTGCAAAGTCTCAGAGGAGTCAATCACCTGTTCAAGGACAGGGGTTGATGAGGGAGGAGCATGAGTAAGGATGATATTATCCTCAAGGTTCCCATCTGCTCCTTCCATAATTTGGTCTTCTTGATCCACAAGAGATTTGAAGATTTCATACCGGTTGGTTGGCTTGGGATGAGCTTGCTCCTTGCCATTTCTCTTTTTGTTTCTTCTTCTCTTCTGCTGTTCAAAGCCATCTTTCTGGCCCTCAGAACCAGGGGGAATGATGGGTGGTTCCTTGACCGAAGTGGACTTACCCTCTCGGGGGCGATTTGACATTCCCTGTGGAGCATCCGCTTTGGTGCTCAAGATATTTGGGCAGAGCCTTGCCAAATGGCCATGCATATGGCAGACTCTACATCGGAAAGGTAGGGCTTCATAGTCTAACTGTTGTATCCAGGAGTGTCCTGCTAACTCCAGTTCCATCTCAGCTGGTAGCGGTTGGCTAATATCCAGTTCTACACAAATTCTCGCATAAACAGCAGTGTTTCCTTCTATGGTATCCTTGGAAACTCCCAAATATCTACCTAGAGAGTTGCCTATCAGTTCAAGAATCTGCTCACCCCAAAACTCCATCGGGAGAGCATACAGCCGGATCCAAACCGGGACAGCCGTGGGCTCAATGCGAGGGTCGAAACCCGCTCTCCACGGTTGGACAAATAACCCTGCCGGGCCATGGCTCCTCTTCTCTGATTCAAATGCTCTGTTTCTATCCAATAAGGAAGAAAAACTAATAATAAAATACCCATTGCTTATGGGCCATAAGGAGTACTCACCGATAGGCTCCCAGTTTTGTCTCACCCAGGAATGCAAAAAGTGCAGGGTGGGTCGAATGCCCATGAATTTGCAGATCAGATCATGAGTAGCACGATAGTTTATCGTGTCTTCGACCAGCTCTGGTTCAATGACTATCTTCGGTCTTGACGCAGATTGCGGGAGACATCCATTGACTCTATGCACAGGAGAACCCTTGCCCGCATTCCTGGATAGCAGATGGAAAGCACTCCGCTGAGCATCATCAGAGGAAGACGCAGGATTTTCTCGTAATATCTCCGCATAAGAGGTCTTCTTCCCCTCGAGAAAACCTGGAGGAGACCCCATTGGGCCCTCCCGGGGCAACGAAAGAGCCGACAACAAAGACCAGCAGCAAACCCCCAAAGACCCTGGAAGAGGCTTCCGATCAGAAACCCTAGAGGCTCGGCCGTCGGCAGTTCAGAAGGTTTCCCGCCAAATCGCCAGAGCTCCGAAAATTCCCTCTCCTAGCAATCACTTTTGAAATTATTGTTAGAAGTCCTTTTTATTTTTTATCAAATTACACCAAAACAACCAATTTATTTACATCATATTATTTCATTTACAATTTTATGCCATGATATCAAAATATAATATTTCAAAATGACATAATTACATGAATATTCAATGAAAAATTAAAGCATCATACAACATATACACAAGTCATATCATCAAAAACAAGACCATATATATATCAAATTATGTACATCATATCAAAACTGGATTGGTATGCCACAATCTATACCCTGGCATACTCAATCCTCTCAAAAATCTATACAATCTCTATG
Organism: Wollemia nobilis; assembly: GCA_028583015.1. NCBI lineage: Eukaryota > Viridiplantae > Streptophyta > Pinopsida > Araucariales > Araucariaceae > Wollemia > Wollemia nobilis. The sequence continues at coordinate 1,379,151 of JAQPPZ010001945.1, forward strand.
CAGTCTATAGCCGACTAGTCTTGAGAAGCCCTCGAGCTCTCAGCCTCATCTTCTCCCCCGCCCTGACGTGGAGGAGGTGGTCCCATAGCAGTCTGTGCTATGTCTTGGGTCCTCGCTGTCGATCGTGAGGATGTCCTCGTCGATCCCATCCAGATTGGTTTCGCAATGTTGGCTGGCAACAGTACCCTCTGACCCTCTGGAGCCAGCTGAAAGTATACCCCTTGGTAGAAAGTGGTCTGCATCATAGACCACACTAGCTCATCCCTGCTTGCCCCTCCACTCTGTGCCCTGAGCCGTGTAGTCTCATCTTGTAGTGTCTGTACCTGAGCCCTGAGCTGAGTAGCCTCATCCTGCAGTGTCTACACCTGAGTTCGAAGGTGGGCAACCTCAGCCCGAAGAGTCTCCATCTCGCTGCTCTCCCCTACATCGACACCCTTGCCCTTATCAGGTGATGGTGGTCTCTCCTCCTACTGTTAAGGGAGTCTCTCTTCCCTCTGCCTTATCTCCCATGGCCTCTATGGAGCCTGATCCATCCGTTGGCGTCTCTCCTATGGGGATCGCCACTGCTCTCTCTCGTTGTGACCCCACGCTGCCTCAATGGTAGCTTGGTGTCGCCTCCCCATCCGTTGCATAACCGCATGCATCGAACCCTGTGCCCTTGTCATCCGAGGAGGGTGGATGCCTACGTACCAGGCATCGTAGTCGTCTACAACCCCCATGTTGTCACCATCCATTGGCTATATGGGGGCATTATCCGCGTCCTGACTCTAAAATCGTTACATGTCTGGAGCCCCGCTTAGTGTAGTATTATCCTGAAAAGTCTGGGAGTACTCATAGTCCTTGAGAGAAGGGATCCCCTACTATAGACCGAACTATCATAGAATCCGGTTGTAGCAGTGGAGCTCTACCTCTCCTCGCTCCATCCTCAGCCAGTCGACTCGCCTAATGTGAGCTAGCTCCTACCCATCCTCTGCCCACCCGGGGTGCTCTCGCCACAGCCTCCAGGTGATCTGGTCTGGGATGAGGTCGTCTAGCAACCTTTATGACATCAACAGATCTATCTGTCGTTGTGACCCTCTATGTAGCCACCAATAGTAAACTCGAGGTCTCTCCCGGTCAACCCCTGTCAATGGGAGCCCTATCGGCCTCCGTACCGTGATGTGCTCCCAGCACCAGACCTGTAGTAGTGATGTCAAGACCAGACATCGGCCTCCCTTGTATACGACCCCATGCAGGATCCTATACAAGTGACATAGTACAAAGCTACCCCATGCAAACCTGTACCTGTGGTCTCTCATGTTGTAGACCACATCTAACAGGAGCCAAGGTAATCTGCACCCACTCTAGTGGCACAACAGTAAGCCACCTACTACTCCTGCCAAAACTCGAGTCAACATAGATGCCCCAAGCATTTGCCTCAGAGACTCGATGTTCATTTCGCCCTTCTCCAGGGCAAAGCTCGGGTCTCCGGTCAGTCTCATCATCGCCTGGCCCTGATTGGCCGCAAGCGTCATGAGTCGTCCCTATATGGGGATCCTCATGATCCTCCATACGTCCTCTAGTGTGGGAGCCATCTCCCCTGTCGGTAACCAAAAATAGGACGACCCCGGATACCATCTCTCTGCTAGGGCTGTCAGAAGCCCTATGTCCATCGGTACTTATGGCATCTCTGCCACATGCCGTAGCCTGACCTGTGCCAGTCGATCATGCTCTGCCTGGTCGAGAGCGACCAAGTCATCTCTCATCCCATCGTATTTCCATTCTTGGATCTTTAGTAATCCCCTCTGCAAAACAAACAATAAAACAACAAAAATTCATTAATAACCAATCATTAAAATAAAATAAAAAAACATTTTAATCAAGCTTAATTTCTTAAAAGCGATGATATCATCCCAAATTGGGCAAAATCGTTCTTTGTAGGACGAATTCGTCTCCGATTTCGCAACTTTGGGGATCGCCCCTTGTTAAACGCAATCGCCCCTAGTTCGTCGATTTCGCCCTCTGACGAAATCGATGATCTAGGGACGATTCCGACAAAATTGAGACGATTTCGTCCCGACATCGTCGACAGCCTAAAAATGGCCGTGATGCCCCAACCAATCAACATTTAAATTAAAAAAAAATTGCATAAAATAAAATCAAACCTAATCTACTAGGATTAGATCCTTACCCGTAGCCCACGTCGGACCTCTGTCGCTCTGTGTGCTATCTCCACCATTGTTTCTCTCTGTAGAGCTCTGGAACAGTAAAAATGAATAGTAAAAAAAAAATAATTAGGGTTTTCCTTGTTTTTCTTAATTTTATTCAAAAACAACATTTTTTTTTTAATTTTTGCTTTTCCGCATTTTTTTCGCAAATGTTCGATTTGGGTAAAAACACGGAGGGGGCACCATAGTCAGCAGTCGTACGATTCGACCAAGAATCGTCATCTAAAAAATTGAGTACATTTTTGCTTTCTCGTAAAACGGGAAAAACTCATCTTTAACGCATTTTCTTCGAAAAATTCGCTAAAGAGGGGGCAAAATGTAGCACCCTAAAATTGGCGTAGTTAAACCCTTAGTAAAAGATAAAAGATAAAAATTTAAATTTTAACCCCAAAACCACTTGTTACCTACTTCCCTTCTTTTTCGCACCATTTTTAGGATTTGTTTTGACCGTTGGACAATATCGTCGCATATCAGACGAAATTGTACCCGATCTGACAAATTCGTCTGGAACAGAGCATCCAGATGATTTCATCCTAAAACTGAATTTTTATAATTAGCTTATATTTCAACAGCCTCTCCAACTTAGGCAGATGCGCGTCTGCGCAGTTGGAGATTCCCCCCGTTGGAGATCTCCCAGATTGGGATAATCCCCAACCTCCTAACCTCTTCCTAATCCTATATAAACTGAGATTTTCTCAATTTATCCCCCTGATTCCCCCTGAATTTCTGCCTGAAACTCTGCTTAAACTTCCTTGAACTTCCCCGCACCTCAGAGCATCCTCACACCATCTTTTGCATTCGGTATTTCATGTTTTCTTGTAGGAACTCTACTGTTTTTCAGTCGAAGCTAGCTTGGATCGTCGCAAGCGATCTCGAATGATTTCGAACGATCTTGTCGAGGAGCACAGACGATCTCGTACGATTGGAGGCGATCCCGACTGTAGTCCAGATTGGGGGCAATCAGAGTCTAGAGTTTGCATCTCTTTATCATTTTTCTGCATTTCTTTATACATTATCTTAGTTATTATGTTTATGCATCTTGGAGTTCACCTCATTTAGCATAACCGCATGATAAAGTTAAAATCAAACATTAAATCTACTGCATCTCTCTTGTTTGTTACTTGAATCCATTATTTAGGCACGTTTACTATTATTGCTATCATTCTTCGTTGCTTCTGCAATTGCATATTTGGTATTTTGTATCTGTTTTTGTGATTGCGGGTTTCTGATGAATTCGTCTAATGAATTCATCAGATTTTAGATGATTTCATCTGATCTCAGATGATCGACTATGATTTGCAATGATTATATGAAATATCAGATGATTACGTACGAGTTGAGACGATTTGGACTGCTACAAGACTTAGAATCTTCATCAGACATCCGAAATCAGGTATGATCTATCCTAATTTGCATATTCTCTGTGTTTAGCACTCATTTTCTATTTTTTGTATCCATTTAAATCAGCATTGGCATATAGAATAGCTTAGATTCATCTTGGCCAAACCTAGGAATTGAATTATTGAGTATAAAAATGAACACATCAAACTCACTATCAACCTAGGTGTGGAAACTGCCACTCAAAAGTTTCTTGGTGAACCCACCATCCGTAAAAAATTCACCTTTATACTCCTCCCCGAGAGGCGGGACCTTCAAAGGGCCTCTTAGTCCGAGGTATTGTCCCATCCTTCTCGCATTCCCCTTTCAGGTGCGGATCCTATAGCTTGAAGGTAAGGATGCAAAAAATTTGGAGCGATACATCCTTAAACACATGTTGATACTAGACAATTTCAAATATTTGAGCCAATTTATGCACTTCCTCCAATAGATTTGAGATTGTCAATTTATGCACTTCTACCATATTGATGATATTGAGTGAGTCACCTTCGATTATGATTTTTCTAAAGCCCAAAGATTTTAACTGCAAGGCTTATTGAAAGAGAGCTCTAACCTTAGCTGCATGGCTAGTTTCGGTTCTGATATTTTTAGCAAACCCCAATAAAATTCGCTCCTCCGTATCCCTGATGACACCACTTACTCCAACCCGATCCAGATTACCTCTAGACGCACCATCAAAGTTTAATTTTATCCACCTAGGAGGAGGCAGTTCCCAAATAGTATATGCTCTTACTGGGTGATGGATTCTCGAAATCGAAGCAAGAGAAGATTTAAAATCCAAATTCTTTTCTATCTCAGCTTTCGTACCAACATTCCTCGCATCCAAGAACAGGAGATCAACATTCTCCACCGCGATAACATTCCTCGCATCCAAGAACAGGAGATCAACATTCTCCATCGCGATAACATTCCTCACATCCAAGAATAGGAGATCAACATTCTCCACTGCGACAAGGACAGTCTTAATAAAAATTGACTCTAGATGATGAGAAGTGTTCTTAAAAGCTCTAGAATTTCTTTTCTTCCATATCCGCCACCACAAATGAGGGAGGGCAAAGTATGTGAATGATCAAATTTGAGGCAACAAATAGGAAGTACTCCATTGCTCCACATGGGCATTTAGCTCTTTAGGGGGAACCCAATCCGTTCCCACTAGACAAAGCAGCATTTAAAAAATTTCTTTAGAATAGGAATATAGGGATAACAGATGCTTGAGAGATTCTTCCACCAGCTCACACAGATAACATCTGTTGGGTAAACCAAGACCTTCTCTTCTATAAATTATCCAACGTTAAGCACTTTCCATGCACAACCAACCAAAAAATATATTCACTTTTTGCACCAAATTTTCTTAGCTAGGAATCAAGTCTCATAAGATAATATTTTGACAATTATATATAATGGAAGAGTGTTTCCCTATTAAAAGTTTCTATTTTTAACCATGTCAAGTAATATCTCATAACATTAATATGCTATTTACTTGCATATATATGAACTTGCATTTTTTAATTTAGTGAAAAACCCCTTGCGGGGCTGCATTGGTCTGATAAACCATGACCAGGGGGTTCTACTTCGTCAAAATCACTCGGGAGTCGCACCCGGTCCTGACCGCACCAGCATTATCAACTGGATTTTGGGTACCCAATGTGCGTTTGGTAGGGTGGAGATTCGAACTAGGGACCTCCCTTGGAGGATTGCCCTACTCTCTCCAACTCACCTACAACAACACGTGGGTAACTTGCATTTTTTTTAGATTTAAAAAAAAAATTAATATGGGTTATATTTTTTTTTCAAACCATATATATTAATTATAAAATTTCATTCTTTTTAGTTATTTGAATTTTATGGTATTAATTTTCTAGTTTTATCACTCTATATTATAGATATATTAATATTTAAAACATAAAATTTTAAGTTATTCTTTAAATGAAAAGTTAACTACTTTTTTCATTTTAAGGTTGAAGGATAAAACACAATTTTTTATTTTTATTATTTTTCAAATGAACTACAATTTATCTCACCCTTTTATGAGGAGTAAAGGTAAATTTGATATTATACTTTCATACTTTAATAGAGACATAATAAATTAAATATATTATGATATTTATCTATTTTAAAAAAAATAATATTACATGATGTTTTCATAGGAACACTTGCGGGATGACAGTGAAAGGTTGTGGAGAAGTTGTTTTTACAATAAATGATGGAAGGAGGATTCCATGGGAACAAGACCAATATGTAAAATAAGACGAAGGGTATGGACTCCAAGAAGGGTCAAAATAACAATGAGCACACGCAGGTGGAACAAATAATACAAACTAGCGATCAAATCCCACTACAGGAAGAGAAATCTAAAACTTTTTCTAGTTCACAACAACCAATCCCAAACAAGAGCAGAATCAAGGGCACAAACACACAATAGGCAAAGGACTGACTTTGAAACAACAAGCTAGAGTTTTGTTGCAACAACTAGAAATGCCTCAACAAGGAAACAAACTTGGATGATTAGAAAGTAATCAAGGAGAGGCTAATATTACTAGTCATAATAAGGAAAAGGAGTTGATCCCTAGTATGGGAAGATAATCTAGTTAAACATCATCAAAAATGACCTTCTAGGATGCCTTGAGAGGAGGACAACCTCAAACAAATATAGTTATTAACACTAGAATTTCCCATAGACCTTTGAAAATGCCCAAAATAGACCCTAGGATCAGAGCCTCAGGGTGCATAAAAGCGACAGATGACTCTCTTATGATCCAACTATAGATGTCAAGCATACAAACTAGGATCGATGTTATGGAACCCAAAGGATTAATCTATTGCTTTATGGGTATTTGTCCAACCCTCCCTAATTTCAAGATATGGGTTGCTAGATAATGGAGAAATAGAGGCGAGTTAAATATTCATGCTTACCCCAATGGTTACTTAGTTCTTTTTCTAACAATTTTTCCAGGAAGTCCTTGGTTTTTAGGTAGGGGAAGACATTTTATGAAGCCCTGACATACCAAGTTCGAAGTAAAAGAGGACATATCCTCAATAGTCCCACTTTGGATTAGACATTTTAGGTTACTATATGAGTTTTGAAACCAAACTATCTTCACAAAAATAGGCAATACTCTAGGATCTTACATGATGATAACCAATAGTACAAGTCAATTTGAATAAAATTTTATGCCAAAATTTGTGTTCTCATTGACCTTGACAACCCTTTGTCAAAAAAAATACTTTGTAGTTGGGGGAGGATACATAGGAAAAAGACGTAGACTATGAGAACAACCCCTTCAAGTGTAGGATTTGTCATGAATATGGTCACCTAAGGAATACAAATATCAGATCTTGAAGCTAACACAAGAGGAAATGACTCCTAGAAGTTTCCAACTACCTAAATAGAATAACATAAGGAGGAAGCAAACAACTAAAGAATAAACATTCATATCAACTGATAAGTTTACTAACCTTCCAAAGGATGATGAGGAGAACATCATGGAGATGGAGATCCTAGAAACCCCGCTTCAAGCCCTAAGAAAGAAACCAATAGTTAAAGAAATAAATCATAAACCCAAGCCAACCCTAACTATACTAAGTAGACCACAAGAGAACCCAACCCAAAAGTTGGAGAGATCCCAAAGGCAAAATAGAAGAGAAGAGAAAGAAAATAATTCTAACAATCAAATGAAGCAACTCATAAAGGAATATATAGTGGAAATGAGACCCATGAATCTTCTGATAGGGCCATCATGGTATACTCGCCTATGTTGGCAATTTGAGTTATTTTATATTGTCATTTATGTCACATGGATCACATTGAGTTTTGGTGGCAAAAGCACTTCATAAATAATCATTTATGATATTTTGGAGAGCATGGATATATACAGGATTTTGGTGAAAACCAAGGTAGGCAATATAAAAGGTTTTATTTAAAACCATGGATGGCAGATTTGAAATGGGTTTTTCTTAAAACCCAAGTTGGTGTTTTGTTTCATCGAAAAAGGTGCCCCGATGATGGAGATTTTTAATTTTAAATATTTAGTTTAAATTTTAAATTATTTAAAATTAAAATTTTAATTTTAAAATTAAAAATAAAAGTAATCCGCCGACGTCGTCAAATATGAGGGAGAATACTATATAAAAGGATGCCTAAGGTTTATTAATCTGAAGCTTGCTCTCGGGAATTAATGCGATTGTTGGAAAGAAAAAAGAGCATGTGTGTTGAATTTGAAGCGTGTGCAAAAAAGTCTTGTGAAAGGTTTACGAAATTTTAGGTCTGTTGAAGAAACATTCGTAGAGGATAACCAAGCGCGTAGGCACATTTGGACTAGCGGTTCGTACGCTGTGTATGAAGCAGGAGGTTCTACGATCGAGTCTCATCGGGGATGCTTGTTGTGTTGAAACACTCGAAGCGCTTTTAAGTTTTCTAAGGGTGCAAAAAATTAAGGTATTTATTTTTATTTGTGCCCCTTTGAACACGTGAGGGTATGTGGCCCAATGGCGGCTTGGCCGTGGTTAATGCACTGAACAAGGAGGCATCGAGGGATCAAATCCCATCAAGGACAAAGGCAAGTTAATATTTTTTAATATTTTATTTTTCTAAAGTTGCCCTAGGAGAAATAAGGGTTGTGATGCACTTTAGGAAAAGGAGATATTTATGGTGATTTTCTTTTTGGAAGTATATCATATTATATATCATTGGAAATATTATTTCGAGGGCTATTTGATTAACTTACTTAGAGGGAGAAATAAGGTGTGTGTAAAGAGATATTTCTGATTTTGTAAAGGGGTTCAAAAGTGAAGGTTGCTTTGTTCTTTTTCAAAGGGGGTTAATTATTTTATGAGGGGACATGGTGTATTTTATTGAGTAGGAGTAATAAGGTGTTATTTGGATATTATTATTGTGTTATTAATCAAGATCTCTAACCCTTATTGAAAGTTAAAAAGAAAGTTTGTTGAGTGTGTGACAACTAATAAGGCATCAAAAAGGTATGAGCAGTATTCTCCATTGACTTTGTTTATGGTGGTTGATTTCTGAAATATCATTGGAGAGATTGATTGTGGTTTCCTTTTCGAAATTGATTGTTTGAATGCTTCAAGATTTTCTGGTTTGAGAGTTGTGATTAAACCTTATTTTATAAGCATTGTTGTTGAATCCCATTGGTTATGCAAAGAACTTGAACTTGAGTTAGAGAAGAACATGAGTATCATTGTTATTGTTGAGTATTGTTGGAAATATTTTGAGTTTATTGATTCATGCTTGAACTAGGGTTTGTGAGAAAAATTTGTTCCTTGTGGTGATTGGTTGAGTAGAGTTGTTCGAGCCTAGTCAAGTGATTGTGTGAAGTGGTTGTTCAAGTTCCATGAAACAAACTTCTATATTTTGATTTAAGTTGAGTTTGAGTTGAGAAAGAAATTGAGTTTGTGAATAGAACATATTGAGTCTCTAACAATTCTCTTTATGGTTCTATAATTATTGAGCTAAGTTGTGATTGATTTGATTTGAGTTGAGTTGAGATTTATTTGAGTTGAGATCATTATGGGTCATTGTTGTCATCCATTGAAGAGTGCATTGCCATTCATTATTGAGTTCATCATTGAGCCTTGCCTTCATAGATTTGTGAATGAGATTTGAGTGCTACTTGAGCATTATTAATTGAGCCTTTGAGAAGGCTTTTGGGACAGATTTATGGACATATTTGAGGTAGATTTTGTGCATGATTGATTGAGCCTTTGAGAAGGCTTTTGGGACAGATTTCTAGATAGATTTGAGGCAGCTTTTGTGCATGATTGGTTGAGCCTTTGAGAAGGCTTTTGGGATATATTTTTTGGACAGATTTGAGGCAGCTTTTGTACATGATTGATTGAGACTTTGAGAAGGCTTTTGGGATAGAATTTGGAGCAGATTTGAGCAAGTTCTTAGTGAGCTTTATGGAGAAAATTTTGAGCAAGTTATTGGTGAGCTTGCTAAGTAGATTTGAGCAAGTTCTTGGTGAGCTTGCTAGAGAAGATTTGAGCAAGTTCTTGGTGAGCTTGTTGGATAAGATTTGAGCAAGTTCTTGGTGATCTTACTAAAGAATATTTTGAGCAAGTTCTTGGTGAGCTTGCTAAGCAGATTTGAGCAAGTTCTTGGTGAGATTGTTGGAGCAGATTTGAGCAAGTTCTTGGTGAGATTTTTGGAGCAGATTTGAGCAAGTTCTTAGTGAGCCTGTTGGAGCAGATTTTGAGTAGGTTCTTGGTGAGCTTGCTGAAGTAGATCAGTGGAGTGCCTAGCTGAGTAGATCAGTGGATAGCCTACCTGATCAGATCAGTGGAGTGCCTAGCTGAGTAGATCAGTGGAGTGCCTAGCTGAGTAGATCAATGGAGTTCCTAGTTGAGTAGATCAGTGGATTGCCTAGCTAAGCAAATTAGGATTGCCTAGCTAAGCATATCAATGGAGTGCCTAGCTGAGCAGATCAGTGGATTGCCTAGCTAAGAAGATCAGTGGATAGCCTACCTAAGCAGATCAATATTACCTAGCTGAGCAGATCATTGGAGTGCATAGCTGAGCAGATCAGTGGAGTGCCTAGTTGAGCAAATCAATGGATTGCTTTACTGATTAGATTAATGGATTACCTACCTGAGCAGGTCAGGATTGCCTAGCTGAGCAGATCAGTGGATTGCCTTACTAAGCAGATCAGTGGTTTGCCTACCTGAGTAGATCAAGATTGCCTAGCTGAGTAGATCAGTGGATTGCCTAGTTGAGTAGATCAGTGGATTGCCTTACTGAGTAGATCAGTGGATTACCCACCTAAGCAGATCAATGGATAGCCTAGCTTTGAGCATATCAAAGTGTAGATTAAAAATACAACGCCAAACAAAAGATAAAACCACAATGACAGAGTACAGAATAGTTGCACAAAACAAACGATTTCTATTAATCGATGGAGTTTAAAAACTCCTTTTTGAATACAACTGGGCCTGTAACCCTTTATTTGTGATACACGATTACAAGTTATGCTAGGGTTCTCCGAAACCCTAGCTGGCACAAATGGTGGCGCTTTCGAAGAATGTATCTTCAATCCCAACAGAGTGAGTGGGCTTTGTTGTATCCCTTGCTTGGACCACTCCAGCTTAATCAGTTGCCATCAATAAACCGGATCTGTTGTCAAAAACCTGCACACATTAACACTATCAAGGAGTTAGAAATTAATAAGAGGGCTCCACTGTGTGAGCCCTCGAAAACAATCTAAAACCCTAGAAAAATGAAAAATGCAGGAATTCAATAACAGATCAATAAAAGAAAAGAAGTTACTTGCTTTAAACTAATTTATACCTGTTCTCTGTTAACGCAGCTAGACCAGGCGACACCTGGAAGTAATGTGGCTGTCAGATCGGCTGCGGAAGGCGCCCTGGTGCACTCGCTGAACGCCCGCGTGCTTCTGGATTAAGGTTTCAGACGTCGGTCTGAGTCTGTGGCTATGGGTAAACGCCCGTGGGCACTTGGTAAACGCCCGTGGGCACTTGGTAAACGCCCGCGGGCACTTGCGACAAGAATGGGGGATTCTACAGAATGTTGCAGAAGAGATGGCGGCGAAAGCGGCGACGGAAGCGGCGATGGATGCGGCGAAAGGGTAGCAGAAGAGAGATAGAGGAGATAGAGATAGAAGAATTAGAATCAGAGATAGGAGGAGATAGAAGTAGCAAAAGACATAGGGTTTGAGCCATCAAAGTGACTCAATTTATAATCTACTCTTAGGGCACACTTTAGGGTTTTAACGACACTTTGAACGTGTGGCTAAGATTAAAGTGGATCTAAGGGTAGAGAATAAATCTAGGTTGTGAAATGGATTAAGATGGATGGACGGATGAGATTAAATGAAGGATGGATGGCTCAGATTAAATCACTTAAACTATTATTTAAATATATATATTAAAATATTAAAATATATATATAAATATTAATTTAAATAAATTTGGGGATGAAAAATGGCGGGAAAGGTGAAATTGGGCCAAATAATGGCGGGAAAGTGTGGATTTGGGCCAAATAATGGCGGGAAGGTGGATGACCGACACGTGGTGACAGGAAGGTATAGATGACTTGCAAGTGGCTGGATTTTGGTGTCTACAGATGCCCCTTTTTGAGCTGCTTTGTGTGAAGACACAATGCAGCACAAAAACTTAGGACACCTGAAAAGTTGGATCAGACGCAACTCTCTCTCAAGACTAAAGCACAACTTTGAAGACCAAAGAATAAAAGAATATTTAAAATTTATCAGCTTACCCCCTCAATTGGCGAGCGAGAATGGTTCTCACAAGCCAATTGGAAGAAATTCGGAAGAAAATGAACCGTTTTTGCCCCAACGGTGAAAAAAGGGGTTGGTGTATGAACCATCTGTTTATGTCCCAACAGAAAAGGGGTTGGTGTACAAACCAGAAAAGAATATGATTGAAGACGATATGAGTGATGTGAAAGATGAACCGTTTTCTGCCTCAACGGTTAGAAAGGGATTTTTGCCAAATTTTAAATTCCATGATCATGTAAGATGAATTCTACTATTAGGAAAGTTAAAAATTGATAACGGATGCCCCAACTCCTGTGGGTGAATCCATACTGTTGATGAAATTGCCTTGTTGGCGCCATTGATATGCGAGAGATGCAATATGAAAGAGTCCAGAACTTCAGAGATGCTCCTAGTGACTGTATGGATAATTCCTCGGGTCGGAACCAATCAACCTAGGTAGCCTTAATCTCTAGCAAGACTCAAAATAATGATGATATTGAAGATTGTCCACGTTTAAGGCCCCATGAACTAGGCCATCAATGACAACTGTTGAGCAAATTAATCTTGGTATGAGGTCACTTGAAAAGTAGGATACCCAAAATTGATTTCCAATTTTCAAACGGTGAAATAATTGATGATGATAAATGGTAAGTGTCCTTATGGTGGTTTAATCCTCTTACCGAATTGCATGGATGCAAATCGCTGCAATCGCCAAGGTGATAGAATATACCACTAGATACGAGGTTTACTTTAATTTAATTTGGCAAAAATATGCATGATGAAAGAAGAATGAATGAAATTGACGATAGATCAGAAGAATTGATGAATGTTGTTAATTTTGTGAAGGTTTTGAATGTTTTTAACCCAATTTGTAAATCAATGATGAATGATGCGCTTTTTGAGCAAAATGACAAAATTTGTTTCCAAAACTGTTGTAACCTTCACAAAATGTTTTATTATGATAAGAAGAATGGATGGATGCAATTTGATGAAATTTGGAGGAGGTAAGCTTCAATTTTGTAAGTTTTGTTCTTTTATTCAATACTGACACCAAACGCCGGTATGCATTTGGAGGTGGCAGAAACGCCCGTCGGTGTTTGAATGCATCATGAAATGCCCCACTGCGTCTGAATGCGCCATGAAATGCCCCACTACGTTTCAGGGTGCCAAAACCAGCTATTTAAACAGTTTCAGCGAGAATTTCGCTCATTTGTGCGTTCGAGCTTGAGAGAAGTGCGTCTGAGGGAGTGGAATGAAGTGAAGTGAAGTGAAAGGTTGTGTGGGAGAGTGAAGCACGCGGGAGCTATGGCGGAGATGGGAGCGGACGCGCCAGTGCAGCCAGCTGAGGTATTTGTTTATTTAAGCAAGTACTTATTATTTGTTTTTTTTTTTTTTTTTTTTTTTTTTTTTTTGGAAAAAAAATTTGTAACCAATTTTTGTTTTGTTGTTTTGCAGCTTAGGGTGTTAGAGGCACGACACCGATTCTCCCCTATCATTCCGGGGATGAGGAGGTCATTGTCCCAGGAAGACTGGGAGATATTGGAGGCAGTAGGGCTAGCGGAGGCAGCCCGGTTGGAGGTAGTTCGGGCGGATGAGGGGTACCTCTCGGCTTTGGCCGAGAGGTGGGATCCAGATCGGGGGACGTTCCAGCTCCCGACTGGAGAGATGACGGTGACGCTTGAGGATGTATACCGCATCCTCAAGGTGCCCGTGGAGGGGCGCGGGTGGAGGTTGGATGAGATAGGGCCACGGAGATGGCCAAGTTGTTTGGGGATGAGCGGAGGGAGATCCGAACGGAGAGGGGGGATTCCTTACTTGGCCATGTATACGGCCAAGGAGTTGGTAGCGGTGGAGGCTCTGATGATGTTCGTATTGGCCAACATTGTGGCCCCGAACAACACCGGGTGCAGGTTTCCATGGAACTGATGGGTGTAGTGAGCGAGATGCTCACTAATAGGGTAGTGTATGCCTGGGCGCCCGCTTTATTGGCGCAGGTGTACCGGGAGTTGTATGAGGTTCGGAGACGGGGCCGAAAGGGCCTAGGCTGCAGTTTGGTTCTCCGAGTCTTGGGGTGGGAGCACTTCAGAGTGGCCCGACCGGAGGGGTTGCCATGTGCTTACTGGGACATGAGCCGGGCTTATGGTAGGAGATGGCCAGTGGCGGAGGAGAGACAGTCGAGCCGCCCCGTGAGATCGGGGCAATGGTATAGGAGTTTATGGGCAGACTTGATAGATGCCCAAGTCATTTGGAGGCCCTGGCGGGAGGCGAGGTGGATCGGGGATGGAGAGCATCTGAGATGGGTGCGACAGGCTAGATGGGTAGTGGGTCGGGGCCACAGCGAGGCGGAGTACATACAGATGTCTCGAGTGCTCCGCCAGGTCGGATTGAGACAGGATGTCCCCGGTGAGCCAGTGCGCTACCGGAGGCACAGATCAGAGGGGGATTTGTCATGTGCCGAGCCATGGAGGGAGGCGATAGAGGATGATGAGGACATGGAGATCCTCGACGTGGATGACGTCGGGGTAACAGTTGAGTATGCAGCATGGATGGCCGCAGAGCCGAGGTGGGAGCCACCATTGGTGGCTGTTGGAGCTGGAGAGGACGAGGGAACCGTAGAGGTTCCCAAGCGCAAGGAGGGTCCCCGCCTTCGATCTGACAGTCGAAGGTGAAAGGGGAAGATGGCACGGTAGGCACGGGGAGCGGAGATGATGAGGAGGATGATGGCGAGGGCCTAGGAGAGGCCGTAGGAGAGACTAGGGAGGTACCCCCTAGCGGGCACGAGGATGATCTGGCGTAGCTGCAGCAGCAGATAGCAGAGCGCGATGCTATGCTAGCTGTCCGAGATGAGAGGATAGCTCGGTTGGAGCAACAGGTTGCAGAGCGGGATGCCCTGATAGCTATTCAGGAGGAGAGGATGGCCCAGATGCAGGCGGACTTGGATGGAGCGACTAGGGTGCCCCGGGATGACGGGGTGACGAGACTCCGAGGCAGAGCTAGCGGAGCGGGAGCGACGACACGGGATAGACATATCTAGACTTAGGTCTAGGACTCGTTATATTGAGGCTCTGGAGGACACATTGTTTAGGCATCACATTGTGTTGCCTGATCCTCCATCCTCCTCTGTCTCTAGGCGTAGTGAGTCTAGGCACACCACTAGGTCTAGGGCTCCTACTAGGTCACAGGGATCCTCTTTTGATGGTTAGCTTAGTGCTTAGATGCACTCTTTATGAGCCTTGGTGCTCTATTGTATATTGTAGCCTTTTGGCATTCATTGTACAGTTTGACCTTTATACATATATATATATACATGGCTTTTATTTATTTAGTGTTTTACTCTCTTTTGTGTGAATGCCTATGTTTTTGTGATGCATGTTTTTATATGTTTTAATGTTTTGATGCATATGTGATGGAATGGAATGCAAACTTATAGATGATTAATGCGAGACTAAGTAAATGAAATATGCACTAAGAAGCACTCATACTTTTAGATAGTTAGATTTAGCCAACTGTTATCATAATTGTTTAATCAGGGGCACCGAACTTGGTGGCTTGTGAATGGATGACGTATGGAATGACATGAATATGGAAGAAGATATGGAGGTTGATATGGAAGAAGATATGGAGGAAGACTGTTTTACAAAGACTCAAACATGCTAGTGGTATCAAACAAACTTACTAATACTGCCTAATTCAACTAGGACCAAATGTGTGTGCATGTGAGTTCATTAACCAAATCAGAAGCATGGTAGTGACTCTAGGCAATCAAAAACCTGTGTGTGTGCAAGTGTGTTCATTAACCTCATCTTGCATAAATTAGGTAACCCTGTTATGGAGAAGACCCCGAAGCTAGTTTGTCCGTATGAGCATTCGAGAGGTCTCTTTTTGAGGAGAGACATGTCGCCACGCAATGAGTATACTCCACTGCCAGTCAAGCGTCTATAGCCCCGGTGAAGGTTAACTCCATAGTCCATGTTGTTTTTGACCTTTGTAAGCCTTGGGGATGACTACCTATCCGTCTAACTGGACAAGTAGTACGATCCTTACAACTTATTTGGGATCAGTGGTGTGTGAAAAATGTTCATTTCCTTAGAGCTTTGGGGAATCGGATTCTCAACCGAAGTATGATGAGAATTTTACCCTATCCTTACTACTCTGTTTATATTTATATTTTGTGATTGCTTGTGATAGTGGTAAGAACCACTGTTTTATGGACTATGTTTGCATGATAGGACAAACGAGGATTACCCTTTTCACTTCAAGGCACAACCCAAGGATGGTGTTATCTCTCTTTGACACAAGATGTTTTTAAGATGTGAAAATGTGATAGGTTCAAGACCGCTTTTGAAATCATTTCCCAATACTCAAGATTTTATTTAGTGTAATTTGTGATATGGCCCTAGAGAACTTTGACATGCATTTCGAAGTTTGCTTAAAACACTAGGAATGGGTGAGTGATTGAAAACATTTTGGCAATGTAAATATGTGCAAATGGAAAATGGGTGTACGAATGACAATTCGGTTTGATGGATTTTATGAAGGTGCCCCTGATTAAGGCAACATGACTTTTGCTTGACCAAATTTTATATCCAAAAGATAGAATGGTCTCTAACATGATATGCAACTATGGCTGAAAATGAAATGTTATGGTTTTCAATGAGATGTATGCACATGAAATGCAATGTTTTTGAATGAGATGTATGCAACTAACAATGAAATGCAAATTCTTTTTATTTTATTTGTTTTTTTTTTTTTTTTTACAAGCCATGTATATATGTACATATAAAATTCAAACTATGCGTAGAATGCCCTCAAGTGTATAACATTAAGTGGTTCGGGTTCTTCCTCTCCCTCTAAAGCTGGCAAGTCTATAAGTTCCATTGCCCACTCTTTCGGTGACCATATATGGACCTAACCAATTAGCCGCGAATTTATCTCGAAGATGCGGCAATGCATTGGTGTTTTGTTGATTCTCTTTAAGGACAAGATCCCCTACTTGAAATTCTCTTAGATGAACTTTGGCATTGTAAGCACGTTTCAATCGGTCTTGATAAACTCGCAAATGCTCTAAAGCATTGATTCGTTTTTCATCTATGAGTGTGAGTTGATCAAGACGTGCTTGTCTAGCAGTATCATCATCGATAAATTCCTGCAAAGAAATTCGCAAGGAAGGGATCTCGAGCTCAAGAGGCATGATTGCTTCGGCTCCATAGACCAAAGAAAATGGCGTTGCCCCAATGGGAGTTCGATGCTTGTTATGTAAGCCCATAATGCCAAGGGGATTTGTGTATGCCAATCTTTATGATTTTCTTTAACAAGTTTCTTAAGAATAGCAATTATGGTCTTATTGGAAGCTTCAGCTTGTCCATTGGCTTGTGGGTAGTAAGGAGTTGAGAAACTATGTTGGATATTATACTTTTCGCAAAGAGCTCGAACATCCTTATTCTTAAAAGACTTGCCGTTATCAGAAATGATTTTAGAGGGAATACCAAAACGACAAATGATATGGTGAAGTATAAACTCCACAATTCTAGGACTTGTCAGATCTTGGTTAGAGGAATAGCTTCAACCCACTTTGTGAAGTATTCAGTGGTTGTAATGATGAAAGTATGTTGTCCTGAAGAGGCGGGTGAAATCTTGCCAATTAAATCGAGACCCCATTGTGAGAAGGGCCAAAGGCTTTGGATGGGCTGTAAAGCTTGTGATGGTATATGGATTAAATTAGCGTGTTCTTGACACTTTTTACATTGTTTAACATATTTGCAACAATCTTGTTCCATAGTGGGCCAATAATACCCCATACGTAAAATACGCTTCGCAATGGCCATTCCACTAAAATGACCACCACAAGTACCATCATGGGCTTCAGCAATAGCTCTATGTGTTTCACCTGCTTCTAGACAGCGGAGGAGTACTCCATCATATCCACGTTTATACAACACATCCCCCAAAAGAACAAAACGAGCTGCCTTTTGCTTAAAACAGCGGCGGGCAGTTCGAGACAAATCAGGTGGAAGTGTTCCAAACTTGAGGAAGGCTACTATCTCACTAGACCAAGGCTCATATGGATCCGAATGGATAAAGCAAACATCTTTTTCATCCTTAGACTCAGCACGGACAATTGCGAGACTTAGAGATTGTGGAAATGATTAGGGGTTGTACCTCTCCAAGGGAGTCCTTTGGAATCAATGATCCAAGAGAGGCCATGGCATCCGCAAATCTATTAGTCGAACGAGGCAAACTAGTGATCTCATACCAATCAAACTTAGAGAGCAACTTCATTGCTACATCATGATAAAGCTTAATGGTAGGTTCTTTGGCTTGGTATTCTCCTGTAATTTGTTTAACCACGAGTTGAGAATCCCCAAATATCCGAATACGCTTAATGCTCATAGCTATGGCTGATTGAAGACCTAAAATTAAGGCTTCATACTCTGTTGTATTATTGGTGCATTGGAAGTCTAGTTTGAATGATAAAGGGATGGGAATCCCTTGAGGTGTATGAAACACAACTCCAGCACCTTGACCTTTCGCGCACTTAGAGCCATCAAAGAATAGCGTGATGTCAACATCTTCCTCCGGAATGATGTCCTCTTCTTGTTCGGTGATAGCAAATACCGAATCATCTGGGAGCTCAATAATCAAAGGATGATCACTAGGTAGTGGAGCTTCCGCAAGTTGATCGGCTATAACTTGACCTTTAACGGATTTTTGGCTAATGAATTCAAGATCGAATTCGGTAAGCAACATTATCCATTTAGCGGTACGAGTGTTATTATAAGTGCGAGACATCATATAACGCAGAGGGTTTTCTCTAGCTATGACATATGTTGTATGGCTAAGCATATAATGACGAAGTTTCTTAGTGGCAAAAACCACTTCTAAGCACAACTTTTCCACATAAGCATATCGGGTTTCATAGCTTACCAATGTTCGACTAATATAATAGATAGCTTGCTCGCGATTTTGTTCATTCTTTTGTGCAAGCATTGTCCCTAAGGCAAAGTCCGTTGCTGAGATATAAAGGTTGAAAGGGACCCCTGGACGAGGCGGAGCTAAGACTGGCGGAGATGCTAAGTACTGCTTGATGTCATCAAAGGCTTTCTGACATTCATCTGTCCATGAAAATTGTACCCCCTTTTGTAGTAGGTGGCAAAATGGCCTACATTTATCAGAAAGTTGTGCAATAAAGCGACGGATTGAATTAATCTTTCCTTGTAAACTACGCAACTCCTTCAAATTAGTTGGGGGACACATTTCCATAATGGCTTTGACCTTGTTTGGGTCCACCTCAATACCTCGTTTAGAGATAATAA
The DNA here is from genome assembly GCA_028583015.1 of Wollemia nobilis. NCBI lineage: Eukaryota > Viridiplantae > Streptophyta > Pinopsida > Araucariales > Araucariaceae > Wollemia > Wollemia nobilis. Next base: position 1,398,321 of record JAQPPZ010001945.1, read on the forward strand.
AACCTAGGAGTTTGCACGAGGTAACACCAAAGACACATTTCTTAGGCTTATCCGGATCATATGGATTATGGAGCGGGGTGAATAAGTCTTCAAAATTCATTGTCGACTTATGGAAGAAAGGATGGGCGGAATGGAAGGGAAAACCGGTGAAGACCTCGGAAGACCTGAGATGCAAAACAACATAGTTTTTCAGTTTTTTTTTTTTTTTTTTTTTTGGTAGTGGTGAAAACCACTATTTTAGTATATACATATAATACAAGTTTGGATTATGGCTTATGGATGTGGCGGAGGTGGTGGTTCACCTCGTTCTTGTGGAAGAAGCAAGCGAAATATGGCCTCTTGGAGAGGGAACAATTGGAGATAAAACTCGTCTTGTTTAATGAGGGGAACAATGGGCGCCGACTCTTCTTCAGATTCATCACCATTTGACATGACGTCAAATTCTTCATAGACTTCATCTTCGGATTCATCGAGGTGGAGGATTTCTTCTTCTGAATTAAGATTAATGCTTTGAAAAGCTCGTTCAAAAGAAGAAAGGGATGGAAGTGGTTGGTAGCCCAGACCAAAATGCTCAGTGGGTCTCTGATATGGCATATCGATGCGTTCAGTTACCCCTTGCTCGTATCGACCTAGGCCAAATTGCTGCCAATTATGTCTGTGGAAATAGCGAGAGGGAAAACCCTCCATCCTTTCGATATTGGCAGGGACTGGATGCTTAGGTTCTAGTATGGTGGTAGGACTAGAAGATGACTCTATTCCCCCATATACAAAATTAATGGAATTTGGCATAGAACCCATGTTATAAACCGATCCAATGGATAAATGTTGGTCATGTGGACGACCAAAATCTTTAACTTTTTGCACATTGAACGGTGTGATGTGGACATCTTGGATGGCATACTCACCAATACCTTGACTTGGGAGGGAGATGGACTAGATGATGGAATAGAAGAATGTGGGATAGAAGAATTGGAAGGATTTGGTTGGGTTGATGCTTCACTAACTTGTGAAACATCAGCTGGTGATGGTTGGGAAGATGGAGGAATAATAGGTGATGTTGAAGAAGGTGTAGAAGAAGGGGGTAATGACGTGGAAAGAGATGATTGGTCATGGCCACATGTGCATGTGGTCACTGATGAAGAAGAAGGAAGATTAGTTGATGAAGAAAGTGGTGAATGAGATGGAATAGCGGAAGAGGAAGATGGTTGCGATATGATGGGTAGCTCCTCAGGAATGGGAGCTTTAGAAGAAGATGGTATAGAAGAAGTAGATGGGGTCAAGAAAAGATGAGTGGATGGCAACACAATCTCATAAGGATTTGAGACATAGTTGCAATGTTTGAAGGGTTCAATGTCGGCGGGTACACAATGAACTTGTCCCTCATATACATACTTCAGACATTGATGCGGTATAGAAGGGACACATCTCATCTCCCTAAGCCAAGGCCGTCCAAGCAATACATTGTATGCCATGGTCCCTTCCAAGATGTGAAACAAGGTATGCAAAGTTCGGGCCCCTACCTCAATGGGCAAGATAACCGTGCCAACCGTGGAAGATAAAGCATCATTGAATGCTTTAAGAGTAAAAGTCGACTTTGTGATAAGGGATGGCGACAACTTTAGATGACTCAACGCCGATGTTGTAATGATATTGATTGAGGAACCGGTGTCAATTAAGACTCTCTTGAATGGCTTGTTATCGATCTTGGCCATGATATGCAGTGGAGGATCTATACTTTCTGTTGACATAGGTTTGATTTCAAAATCATAGAAAGTGATGGAGGGCTCCATGCATGTTTGAATACTCCCCACAAAGTTGTTGAAGGCATTAGTATCTTGAGTTTGAAGCTCGATTGACTTTAATATTTCCATTAATGCCTCTCTATGCGGGGGAGATTGTTGAATGAGGTCATAGATCGATAACTTGGCAGAAGCCATTTTTAAACTGGTAGTTAACCGGCTACTCAATGACATGATGGGTCGTTGGCGTTGAGTAGAATGATTTAGCGGTTGTTGAGAAGTACTAGCACGTCGTTGGGTCATTGTTACCTGAGGTGGACTGGGGGTTTGTACAGGTGGCTGTGGTTCAACCTGATTTGGTTGGTTCGCCCTTTGACCCCGGGTTACTACGTTAATAGTACCCACAAAACCTTGGTATTGTTGTACATGGTTGACTTGATTAGGAGGAGTTACCTGAGTTACTCCCCCTGAAGTTGTTGGAGCTTCCTCCCGATGTGGAAGGGGTGTTTGAAATATACCAAGATTTTGATTTTGTTGGGCTAAGGGGCTATCCAATTTAATGGCTCCAATCTCAATAAGATCTTGGATCACATGTTTGAAAGTCGTACAATTATTGATATCGTGCCCATTTTGCCTATGATAAGGACAAAATAGGTACTCCTTGTAATACTTCCCCCTTCTAGATGGGTCTAAAGGTTTAAACTCAGGTAAAGTTAACTGATTTGTGCTATATAACTTGTTGAATATGACCGCATATGGTTCATCTAAAGGTGTGAATTGTCGCTTGGGACGATTTTTTTGCCAAGGTCGAGTTTCCATGGTTGGCCCAATATTGGGAGTTGGTTGAGTGAGGGGCGGGTACCGCATGATAAGCAATTGGTTGCGGTTGACTTTGCATTACTTGTTGTTGTTGAGCCATTACGGGCTGACTCGCCACCACTTGATTAACTTGGTTAACATTTGAGGTTGTACTAGCTCTGTGTTTGTTTGTTTTGGCCATAATTATTATTTCGTTGTTGGCCCTTTTGTTGCCATTCTTTTCTACGGGGTTTTAAAACACCCTCTTGGACTTTAATGTCTTCTATGATACTTGCTTGGGCCAAAGCCTCTTCAAAAGTCCTGTATTGTTGTAATTGGAGTAACCAAGAGATAGGTTTTAGACAACTCTGGGTGAACATTTTGGTTAACTCCTCCATTGGTAGGGAGAATGGCAGTTTATTAATGATAGCCCTCCAACGGTTTCCAAAGTCATAAACAGTCTCATCGTCATGTTGCTTGAGCTTGTATAAGTCGGACAATGAAACTCTCCTTTGTACATTCAGGGAGAATCGTTCTAAAAATAGATTAATCAATTGCTCGTAAGCATAAATGCTATGGTGAGCTAAATGATTGTACCATTGTACAACATCTCCTCCTAATGTCTGAGGAAAAGTTCTGAGCATAAGAGCATCATTATTTTGGATTCTAAAGCAAGCATGCATGAATGAGCTCACATGTTCATGAGGATCCTCAGTTCCTCGAAATTTGTCAAACTTCGGTAATGTGAAATCAGTCGGATATGGTGGTGAAGGTACCGAAGGATGAATTGGTTGATTGATCAATGACCTTAGCGTAGGTTTCTGACTAGATGAGCCAGGCATGTTGAGCATAAGGTTGTCAATCTGTTGTTGCATAGCATGGAGTCGAGAATCTTCATGAAAATTTTGACTCGTTTGATGATTATGAGGATGCAATGGAGGAGTGGAAAATTGATGAGATGGGATGAAATTGCCTGGATTAGGCGGTGTGGAATGGACAGGTTGTTGGTATGGATGATACCGAAAAGAAGGTGATTGGGGTGGGAGATGATGAACTGGACTAGGTTGGGAGAAAGGTGGGGTAGGAATGGACACCACCGAAGATTGGGGTACCCAGGTGGGGCCTGAGCTAATAAAAGTTGGCTGGGTAGAAATTGGTTGGGGTGTAGGATTTACTACGACAGGTGGTTGAGCATTTTGTTGTTGTTGTTGCAGAAGCAACTTGTCGAGGTACTCCCTAACCTTATTAATCTCTAACCCAAGGGAGGTGGGATGATTGGATGAAGGTGGAGGGCAGGCTGCCATGGTAGTCACGGGAGACTGCATAGCAGGGGCAATGAAGGTGGCTGAAGTAGGCGATACCTGGGAAGGAACAGTAGACTGTGTCCCAGGTAGGGTGAAACCATAAATGGTTTGGGAAGAAGAGGGTTGAAATTGGTTATGGCTAGAGGAGTTTCCACCAACTTCATAAAGAGAATTGGTGTACACCCGGGTAAATGGAGGAGAAAGTGGTCGGGAAGACACTACATTTGTCTCCAAAGGAGGACAATTGAGCATCTGGGAAGATGTTGGAGATGAAGCCGGCTGAGCAGATACAACATTAGCCTCAAAAAAAGGGTTAGTGTAGACCTGAGTGAAACCAGCGGGTATGGTTGATGCAATATCCTGCTGAAAAATAGAATCTTGCATAGGGGAATCTTGGATTGGCTCAAGGACATAGCCAGTGCCATCTCTTAAGTGAGTTTGCACTTGGGCCATATCAATGTGGGTAATATGAGAGGAATTGTCTTCCTCCATGGGCATGGCCATGTGATAGATGGTAGAAGGACGTGAAAGACCTGCAGGCGAACTTGCCTGAAATTCACTAGGATAAGTGGCCATGTTGGTGGTGGGGATGTTCTGTGAATTACCCATTTGATTATTTAGATTTAACATTTTAGATTGATTCCTTGTTAAGACCATAAAGCAATAAATCTAAACAAATTCAGAAAAGAAGAATGCAAAACTAGAATGATAAATTTACACTAAAGAAATTATCAAAAACAGTCACAACCTAGGTTTCAACCAATGTGTCTTACCTTGCGGTTAATTAATTATTTTCTGATCTTAATCTGTAGTAAATTTTAAGTGTCCGGTTTATGAGTTTTGCATGTGATCTAATCTTGAATTATTCACAAAAAAGGTAAAAACTATGGCTAGGAAAGGACAACGAGATTCTTCTTGGTGATGAAATCCAACAAGTTTGCTCGGGGGTGACCTATGGTGTCTAAGGCAGAAGTTTAATGGATGGAGATGAATTCCACCGTCACTAAACTTCAAGCAATACCTAGTGATGAAATCCAGATATCACTGTTTTAAATGCAACATGAAAATGCAATGAATTTTATTTTAAATGTTTTAATTATCTAATGTATACACACAAAGCTATAAATCAAAAGTTCTAATGATCTAAGCAAGAGGCTACTGAAAACATGCCATTTCCTCTGAAGAAGTGGAGTACACCGTTTAAAACCCCCGCCTACCAATGATATCGAGATATCAAAGGAGCAATCGGAAGGTTCGTCCACTTCTCTGCTTGGAATCACCCAATGGCAGGAGTACTATTGACATCCAATCAATAGTCCTACTTAGATAATTAAAACAAATAATTCGTAGCTATTCTAATATGCAGCTAGGTATGCAAATTTTTTTTTTTTTTAATGCAAGCAACAATCAATAATGCAATGCAAAGAAAAATGTAATTAAAAATAACTGTTCTTTTCCAGATTACTTAGTTTTTGTTCATTTTAAAGTAATGATCTGAAAAAGAAACAAAATATGGCAGAAAAACCAAAAACGTAAAAAGTACAGCACTTACTTGGAAGCCTACGCTTTTCTGTAAAACTGACTTCAAACGCCCACGGGAGTCTGCACAGGCTGAAACGCACCTCTGCGTTTCGTATTGGACTTCCAGACGCCCCTCTGCATCTGCTGCATTTTTTGCAAACTCAGAAACCCTAGTTCGCTGGAACAGCGAATTTCACGATTTTTGGAACCTGCAAAATAAAACAGAAAACAAGAATAGATTAGTAAAGCAAGTATTAAAAATATGAAACCCTAGGGGGTCCCACCGTGATCGCCATTTGTAGATTAAAAATACAACGCCAAACAAAAATAAAATCACAATGACAGAGTACAGAATAGTTGCACAAAACAAACGATTTCTATTAATCGATGGAGTTTAAAAACTCCTTTTTGAATACAACTGGGCCTGTAACCCTTTATTTGTGATACAAGATTACAATTTATTCTAGGGTTCTCCGAAACCCTAGTCGGCACAAATGGTGGCGCTTCCGAAGAATGTATCTTCAATCCCAACAGAGTGAGTGGGCTTTGTTGTATCCCTTGGCTTGGACCACTCCGAGCTTAATCGGCTACCATCAATAAACCGGATCTGCTGTCAAAAACCTGCACACATTAACACTATCAAGGAGTTAGAAATTAATAAGAGGGCTCCACTGTGTGAGCCCTCGAAAACAATCTAAAACCCTAGAAAATGAAATGCAGGAATTCAATAACAGATTAATAAAAGAAAAGAAGTTACTTGCTTTAAACTAATTTATACCTGTTCTCTGTTAACGCAGCTAGACCAGGCGACACCGGGAAGTAATGTGGCTATCAAATCGGCTACGGAAGGCGCCCTGGTGCACTCGCTGAATGCCCGCGTGCTTCTGGATTAAGGTTTCAGACGTCGGTCTGAGTCTGTGGTCTGGTAAACGCCCCGGCACTTGTACCCCTGGCACATTTCACTTGGTAAGGGTAAACGCCGTGGGCACTTGCGACAAGAATGGGGGATTCGCGAGAATGTCTGCGAAGGGATGGCGGCGAAAGCGCGACGGAAGCGGCGATGGATGCGGCGAAAGGGTAGCGAAGAGAGATAGAGGAGATAGCAATAGAAGAATTAGAATCAGAGATAGCGCATAGGAGATAGAAGTAGCAAAAGACATAGGGTTTGAGCCATCAAGGTGACTCAATTTATAATCTACTCTTAGGGCACACTTTAGGGTTTTAACGACACTTTGAACGTGTGGCTAAGATTAAAGTGGATCCAAGGGTAGAGAATAAATCTAGGTTGTGAAATGGATTAAGATGGATGGACGGATGAGATTAAATGAAGGATGGACGGCTCAGATTAAATCACTTAAACTATTATTTAAATATATATATTAAAATATTAAAATATATATATAAATATTAATTTAAATAAATTTGGGGATGAAAAATGGCGGGAAAGGTGAAATTGGGCCAAATAATGGCGGGAAAGTGTGGATTTGGGCCAAATAATGGCGGGAAGGTGGATGACCGACACGTGGCTGACAGGAAGGTATAGATGACTTGCAAGTGGCTGGATTTTGGTGTCTACACAAAGTAATCATTTGTATTGGGATAAGGATCCCTATTTCTTTGTAAAATATTATAAGGAGATTATCTTGTGGACTACCCCACATTGGGGGAACCACGTTAAATATTGTGTCTCAATTGTGTGTGGTGATTTGTGCTCTTGCTTACTATTGTTATCTATGTCATTAATGCACACTACTATATTTAGTTATTGCAATTAAGAACACTAATTGATATTGGTTTGGAAAGAAAGTAAAAAGTGGGCGCTATATTGTTCACCTCCCCTCTCAGTATCTGCTTGTGTTCTTAAATTGGTTTCAGAGTGGGTTCCTTCGAAAAGGCTAACAACTTGAGGGCAGATTCTATAAGAACACAGATGGCTTCATAGAATGGATCGTCCACAAGCAAGGCTTCACTATTTTATAGTAACAATTATGTTTTCTGGAGCATGAGAATGAATAACTACTTGATATCACCAGGATATGAGGTTTGGCAAATGTTTGCAAAAGAGTATAAGGTTGAATGTGATCCCGAGATAGATGAAACTATCAAGAAATTGGTTGAGATCAATGCAAGGGCAATGAATTATATTTTGAGTGGGCTACGTGAGACAGATTTTACAAAGGTCATGGTATGTAATTCAACTAATGAAATGTGGACCAAGTTGTGGAATACCTATGAAGGATATTCCAAGGTAAATTTGGCAAAACTACAAAATCATAGAAAAAGATTTGAGGAATTGAAAATGGAAGACTCTTAAGATATTGCAAAGTTTTTACTTCGAGTTGATGAGATTACTAACACCATGAGAGGTCTAGGATTTGAGATGAAAGAATCATATGTTACTCAAAAGGTTTTGAGATCACTTCCCATGAAGTATGATGCAAAGGTTTCAAAAATAGAAGAAACAATGGATGTCAACAAGCTAACAATGGAAGAACTACAAGGAACTCTCATAGCTTATGAGATGAGGATAAGTAAGCATCAGGTTCCAATGAAATAAATTGCATTCAAGGCTTCAAAGAAAGGGAAAGATCCAGAGACAGATAGAGATTCTGATAATGATGAGGAAGCTAACTTCATCAAAAGGAAAAAGGACTTAAGAAATTACAGGGATATGAAGAAAGTCAAATGCTACAAGTGTGGTGATTTTGGTCACTATGCAAACAAATGTCCACATGAAGAAAATAGTGATGATGAAAAACATGGTCACATAAGAAAAATAGAAGAAAAGCATAAGCATGACAAAGATGACAAGTACAAGAAAATCAAGTATGAGAAGAAGAAAAGTTTTTGTAAGGCAAAGAAAACTTTCTACATTGAAGAAGCAAGTGATAGCTCAGATCACAATGATAGAAACAAGTCAGATGATGAAAAGTAAGAACATCTATTCCTAGGAATAGAAGGTGAAAGAGAACAGTGCTTTGTGTGTGATCAAAGAGATCACAGATCAGGATATTACAATGGCTTCAGTGATAGTGAAGATGAGATGACACATCAAGGAAACAAACATGGTCAAAGAAATCATGAGAGTTTGTTTGCTATAGAAGATTATAATGATCTTAGTGATAGTGAAGATGAATAAGGATTTTTCTATGGGATAAAAGAAGTAGAAGAAGAACATTCAATCCAAACAAAATAAGTTAAACAAGAGAATATTGTAAGAAATACAAATGTCTCAGTTGATCTAAAGGAAGACTTCAATGATATCCATGAGCAACTACAAGAGGTTAAGGAGAATCTAAAATAATTGAGATGTTCCATACTTGAGAAGTTTGATCCATCACATGACTCAAAAGGTCAAGATATTTTCACTAAGAAGGAAACATGTATTTCAGAGACAATAAATATGGATGCCAATTTGCTATTTGACACAAATGAAGAGAAAGAAGAGGAAGGTTCCAAAGCACCAAAGGTCTCATATTTCAAGTTTGGGGAATCACACTCAAAAGGAAAGGAAATTCTAAAATATGAAAGCAAGGAAGCACCTAAGATTTATGAAGAAAGTTCCAAAGTTCCTATGGCTCCAAACATCCAGTTTGGATCTTGTTTTGAGATAGGTGAATCAAGTTCAAGAGGAAAAGAAATTCTTGAAAAGGAAAGCAAGGAAGAAATTAAGGAAGAGGATTTAGATACTACAAATAAGGTTCAAGGATACAATGCACAAGTCAAAGATGATCACAAGGATAATGGTCAAGAAAGGAATGAGGAACCAAGGCATGAAAAAAGGGCTTTTCAAGGACATTGTTTTTCTTGTAATGGATTTGGACACAAGGCTATACACTGTAGGGTCTATGGATCAAAGAAGTTTGATTTTTCTAGAAGGAACTTCAAAGGAAGAAGGTATGGTTTTTAAGGACATTGCTTCTTATGCAACAGGATTGGTCATAAAGCTTCTCAATGCAAAGAAAATGAGCAACATGGTTTTGGTTTTAGAGCTACACAATTCAGAATTCATGGTCATAATGATTATGAAAACAGAACTTCACAATACAGGGTTCAGGAAAGGAATGGATATGGAAATTATTTCAAGAAAGAATTTAGGATATGGGCACCATCCAAAGGCTACAATATCAAGTGTTTTAATTGCAATAACTTTGGACATATTGCAAAATGGTGTAGGACTCAATTCCAAACAAGTTTAAGAAAAGAAGGTCAAGAAATTTCAAGGCAAGAAGGTCAAACAGGTTCAAGACAAGAAGATCAAGTAACTCATCAAGAAAAGGATATCAAAAAAATATGGAAGGAAGTTGACAAAGGAAAGAAACAATGTAATATGGGAGTAAAAGTACTCCCACCCCAAAATTAATCACCTCAAGAGAGAAGGTGGTGAGGGGGCTAAGCTTAAGAGTCATATCTTTTAGCCCCATAGGTGTCCATTTTGCCATTGATGTCAAAGGGGGAGAGATTTGAGTAAGGGGGAGAGCATTGAGTTAGGGGGAGCAGCCTCCAAAGAGAGCATTGAGTTAGAGGGAGCAACCTCCATAGAGAGTATTGAGTTAGGGGGAGCAACTTTGATTCTCAGAGATGGTTTTTGCAGTGATTGTGGTGATTTACATTATAGGTGTTGCCATCAATGACAAAGGGAGAGATTGTGGGCAATTTGAGTTATTTTATATTGTCATTGATGTCACATGGATCATTGATATCACATGGATCATTGATTTTTGGTGGCAAAAGCACTTCATAAATAATCATTTATGATATTTTGGAGAGCATGGATATATATAGGGTTTTTGTGAAAACCAAGGCAGGAAAAATAAAATTTTTTATTTAAAACCATGGATGGCAGATTTGAAATGGATTTTTCTTAAAACCCAAGTTGGCTTTTTGTTTCATCGAAAAAGGTGCCCCGATGATGGAGATATTTAATTTTAAATATTTAGTTTAAATTTTAAATTATTTAAAATTTAAATTTAAATTTTAAAATTAAAAATAAAAGTAATCCGTCGACGTCGTCAAATATGAGGGAGAAGACTATATAAAAGGATGCCTAAGGTTTATTAATCTGAAGCTTTCTCTCAGGAATTAATGCGATTGTTGGAAAGAAAAAAGAGCTTGTGTGTTGAATTTGAAGCGTGTGCGAAAAAGGCTTGTGAAAGGTTTACAAAATTTTGGGTTTGTTGAAGAAACATTCACGGAGGATAACCAAGCGCGTAGGCACCTTTGGCCTAGCGGTTCGTGCACTATGTATGGAGTAGGAGGTCCTGTGATCGAGTCTCGCTGGGGATGCTTGCTGTGTTGAAATGCTCGAAGTGCTTTTAAGTTTTCGAAGGGCACAAAATATTAAGGTATTTATTTTGATTCGTGCCCCTTTGAACATGTGAGGGCGTGTGGCCCAACGATAGCTTGGCCGTGGTTAAGGCGTTGAGCAAGGAGGCGTCGAGGGATCGAATCCCGTCAAGGACAAAGGCAAGTTAATATTTTTTAATATTTTATTTTTCTAAAGTTGCCCTAGGAGAAATAAGGGTTGTGATGCACTTTAGGAAAAAGAGAGATTTATGGTGATTTTATTTTTGGAAGTATATCATATTATATATCGTTGGAAATCTTATTTCAAGGGCTATTTGATTAACTTGCTTAGAGGGAGAAATAAGGTGTGTGTAAAGAGATATTTCTGATTTTGTAAAGGGGTTAAAAAGTGAAGGTTGCTTTGTTCTTTTTCAAATGGGATTAATTCTTTCATGAGGGGACATGGTTGATTTTATTGAGTAGGAGTAATAAGGTGTTATTTGGATATTATTGTTGTGTTGTTAATCAAGATGTCTAACCCTTATTGAAATTTGAAAAATAAAGTTTGTTGAGTGTGGTAGATTTAGTGGACAACTAATAACGCATCAAAAAGGTATGAGAAAAATTCTCCATTGACTTTGTTTATGGTGGTTGATTTCTGAAATATCATTGGAGAGAAAAGGATTGATTGTGGTTTCCTTTTTGAAAGTGATTGGTTGAATGCTTCAAGGTTTTCTGGTTTGAGAGTTGTGATTAAACCTTGTTTTATAAGCATTGTTGTTGAAGCCCATTGGTTATGCAAAGAACTTGAACTTGAGAAGAACATGAGTATCATTGTTATGTGAGAGTTATTGTTGAGTATTGTTGGAAATATTTTGAGTTGATTGATTCATGCTTGAACTAGGGTTTGTGAGAAAATTTTATTCCTTGTGGTGATTGGTTGAGTAGAGTTGTTTGAGCCTAATCAGGTGATTGTGTGAAGTGGTTGTTCAAGTTCCATGAAATAAACTTCTATATTCTAATTTGAGTTGAGTTTGAGTTGAGAAAGAAATTGAGTTTGTGAATAGAACATATTGAGTCTCTAACAATTCTCTTTATGCTTCTATAAGATTGAGCTGAGTTGAGATTGATTTGATTTGAGTTGAGTTGAGATTGATTTGAGTTGATATCATTGTGGATCATTGTTTTCATCCATTGAAGAGTGCATTACCATTCATTGTTGAGTTCATCATTGAGCCTTGCCTTCATATATTTGTGAATGATATTTAAGTGCTACTTGAGCATTATTGATTAAGCCTTTGAGAAGGCTTTTGCGATAGATTTCTAGATAGATTTGAGGCAGCTTTTGTGCATGATTGATTGAGCCTTTGAGAAGGCTTTTGGGACAGATTTGAGGCAAATTTTGTGCATGATTGATTGAGCCTTGGAGAAGGCTTTTAGGATAGATTTCTGGATAGATTTGAGGTAGCTTTTGTACATGATTGATTGAGCCTTTGAGAAGGCTTTTGGGACAGATTCTAGAGAATATTTGAGCAAGTTATTGGTGAGATTACTGGAGCATATTTTTAGCAAGTTCTTGGTGAGCTTGCTAAGAAAATTTGAGCAAGTTCTTGGTGAGCTTGATGGAGCATATTTGAGCAAGTTCTTAGTGAGCTTGTTGGAGCAGATTTGAGCAAGTTCTTGGTGAGCTTGTTGGAGCAAATTTTGAGCAAGTTCTTGGTGAGCTTGCTTGAGCAGATTTGAGTAAGTTCTTGGTGAGCTTGCTTGAGCAGATTTGAGCAAGTTCTTGGTGAGCTTGCTGGAGAAGATTTGAGCAAGTTCTTGGTGAGCTTGTTGGAGTAGATTTTGAGTAGGTTCTTGGTGAGCTTGTTGAAGCATATCAGTGGAGTGCCTAGATAAGCAGATCAATAGATTGCCTAGTTGAGCAGATCAGTGGATAGCCTACTTGAGCAGATCAGGATTGCCTAACTGAGAAGATCAGTGGAGTGCCTAGCTGATAAGATTAGTGGAGTGCCTATCTGAGTAGATTAGTGGATTGCCTACCTCAGCAGATCAAGATTTCCTAGCTGAGCAGATCAGTGGAGTGCCTAGCTGAGTAGATCAGTGGATTGCCTAGCTGAGCATATCAGTGGATAGTCTGCCTGAGCAAATTAGGATTGCCTAGCTGAGCATATCGATGGAGTGCCTAGTTGAGCAGATCAACGGAGTGCCTAGCTGAGCAGATAAATTGATTGCCTTGCTAAGTAGATTTATGGATTGCATACCTAAGCAGATCAAGATTGCCTAGCTGAGTAGATCAGTGGATTGCCTTGTTGAGCAAATTAGTGGATTGCCTACCTAAGAAGATTAGGATTGCCTAGCTGAGTATATTAGTGGATTGCCTAGTTGAGTAGATCAGTGGCTTGCCTTGCTGAGCATATTAGTGGATTACCCACTTGATTAGATCAGTGAATAGCCTAGTTTTGAGCAGATCAAAGTAATCATTTGTATTGGGATAAAGATCCCTATTTCTTTGTGAAATATTATAAGGATATTATCTTATGGACTACCCCACATTTGAGGAACCACATTAAATCTTGTGTCTCAATTGTGTATGGTGATTTGTGCTCTTGCTTACTATTTCCATCTATGTCATTAATGCACACTACTATATTTGGTTATTGCAATTAAGGACACTAATTGATATTGGTTTGGAAAGAAAGTAAAAAGTGGGTGTTATATTGTTCACCCCCCTCTTAGTATAAGCTTGTATTCTTCAACCTATGATAGGTTTGGATTCCATATTGAAACCAACAAGAGTGAGTCAAGATTTTACTAAAAATATGAAGCATACAAGAATATTACTCAACCTCAAGTTGGGAAAGTTGTAACACTAATAGTAATGCGTAAGGTCAAAGATCTTACCCACATATTCAATCCTCATGCTTGATGAAGTGCACCACCTAGAATATCTAAGGTCTTACATGTAGCTTGACAAAGCATAATAAAGTTAAATAAATGATACAACAACATTATCCACAGATGGTTTTCATCTAAGAAATAAAATTGTTAGCGGAAGAGATGGAAATATTTACAAAAAATATTTAGCCTACGTGTAGAGTGGAATCTCCAAGCTCCAAAGGAGAATCTAGAGGAGTGGATTATCTTTGGGATCCGAAAGAGGTAGTGATACACCAAAAAATGGGAAGTTGAGTAATTATGGCTTTATAAGCCTAGAGTGAACATTAACATTAGCATTGGTTATGTATCAATGTATACACACCTATCAGTCTGGATGGAAAACGATAATAATGGAGGAATGTAGCTTATATTATCAGTCATTTCCCTAGATCTTGGTCACTTGTAGCTGGAGATTTCAATGCCATCCTCCCATTGGAAGAGGATATAGGAGGAAATCACAACCTAGACAATAGTACTAACTATAAATCCCAATGGCCATTTGATGCCAACTCATGTGTCTCAAATATTAATAGCTAAGATGCCTAAGCCCATGATGCCACTTTTGATTTTTATTATGTGCATGTGCAACCATATCAATAAAGATTTTATTCCTACAGGGAGGGGGAAAAGAGGTAGATCCTTGTCCCAACTTATACATGTAGTCAATCTCATCACAATAGTCAAAATCAAGGAATTTGATCCCATTGTCTATATATTTAATTACCCATCTATCAAGCCAAAATTATACTTATTTATTTGTATGACTAATGTAATAAATAGAAAAAAGGTAAGAAATAACATTAGGAACATGAAGTACCTTATCCAAAGATAAAGATCCAATGTTGATGTCTCCACTCCCCATAACCTATAATGAACAATCATTTCTAATAATAACACATTTCCTTGCATGTGCTTTGTTGTATCCCTGTAGGAGATATTTTTGCTTTATCATGTGCCTAGTTGGCCTTGAATATATAATCTACTCATCTAAAGATATGGGTGTGCAATGTGTGGAATGAACCACTACATGCACTTGTGATATTTCTTCATTAAAATTATCCTTACTTTTTGCATAGAAGAGAGCAGCATCATACCCCTCTTTCTTGTTGCTTCCTCAAGTTTCTTGATTTGAATACTATAAAACTCTATCTTATGCCCTTATTTTTTATAAAAATCACAAGTATGATTCATGAAAGGTTTTTTGGGCTTATTCTCATTCTATTTTGACTTTTTTTTATTCTAAAATTTGGCAACAATTTTCTTTAGGTGATCCTTATTGAGGATAAAAATTTCCTTATGCCTATTTGTTCTAGTATAATGGTACAAAAAGTACTTAAATACCTCATAAATTAATTATGTAGAAGAATTTATAAAGTATATATGAAATATATTTAAAATGATTATAGCTACCTCCTTAGTTAGACCTCTTGCAATTTAGATGTCTCTGCAATTTTTTGAATCGATTGATATACTCATCGATAGTATCAAATTGAAGAACACAAGCTTATACTGAGAGGGGGGTGAACAGTATAAGACCACTTTTTACTTTTTCTTCCAATTCAATATTATGTTGTGTAAATATAGCAGTAATCAAAGCAATGCACAGAAACCATACACAATAGAGACACCACAATTTACGTGGTTCACCCAATGTGGGCTACTCCACGGAGAAAATATTTTACTAAAACTTTCTCAATCAATCTCTTTGGGAATCACTCCCAATTACAATGTTTATGGATCTCTGTCCAAAGGAGATGTTGATCCCCTAATCTCAAGTTCGTGGATCTCTTCCATAGGAGAACTCTTTCCCCTTCTGCTCTGGCTATGTGATCTTCTAGAAGACTTTGTCTCTCTACTGCACTAACTGGTGGACCTCTCTCCACTTGAAGACTCCTCACTCAGATCTGTCTTCAACTATGCTGGCTTCTGGATCTCTATCCACTGAGACTCTGTCCTCTATACTCTGTCACCTCCAAAGCTCTATCAATAGGCTCACTAAGAACCTGCTCAATAGGCTCACATAGAACTTGCATAACAAGCTCACACAGAACTTGTCCAAATATGCTCTAGCAAGCTCACCAAGAACTTGTCCAAATATGCTCTAGCAAGCTCACCAAGAACTTGCCCAAAACTATCCACAAATCTATCCCAACATTATCCTCAAATTTATCCCAAAGGCCTTCTCAAAGGCTCAATCAATCATGCTCAAGTAGCACTCAAATCTCATCCACAAATCTATCAAGGCAAAGCTCAAAGATGAACTCAACAATGAATGGCAATGTACTCTTCAATGGATGACAACAATGATCCACAATGATCTCAACTCAACTCAACTCATAGAAGCATAAAGAGAATTGTTAGAGACTCAATATGTTCTAATCTCAATCTCAACTCAACTCAACTCAAATCAACTCATAGAAGCATAAAGAGAATTGTTAGAGACTCAATATGTTCTAATCTCAATCTCAACTCAACTCAACTCAAATCAATCTCAACTCAACTCAAGTCAATCTCATAGAAGCATAAAGAGAATTGTTAGAGACTCAATATGTTCTAATATTAATCTCAACTCAAATCAGAATAATGGAATAGTTTGTTTCATAGGACTTGAACAATCACTTCACACATCACTTGACTAGGCTCAATCAACTCAACTCAACCAATCACCACAAGGGACAACTCTCTCTCACACAACCCTAGTCCAAGTATGTATCAACCAACTCAAATGTTTCCAACAATGCTCAACCACAAATCTCACATAACAATGATACTCATGTTCTTTTCTAACTCAAGTTCTTTCACAACCAATGGGCTTCAACAACTATGCTTATACAACAAGGTTTAAACACAACTCTCAAATTATAAAACCTTGAAGCATTCAACCAACCACTTTTGAAAAGGAAACCACAAACAATCCTTTTCCCTCCAATGATATTTCAGAAATCAACCACCATAAACAATCAATAGGAGAATGTGCCCATACCTTTTATGAAGATGAAAAAACCTCTTTGTAAATCTGCCACAATCACAAAATTCTTTTGCCAATCTTCACAAGGGTTAGTAGATCACAAAATAATCAACATTACTCCACTTTTCAATAATCATCACCAAGGCCTTTAATTGCACAACTTCCTTATCTCTCCTAAAACCACTTGTACCATAAAATAAAATAAATCAAAACATTGCATAACCTTTTCACTCCCAAAACCACTTATACCATAAAATAAAATAAATCACAATATTGCATACCTTGTCACCTCATGAAAGAATTAATCCTCTTGAAAAAGAACAAGGCAAACTTCACTTTTGGAACCCCTTTGCAAAATCAGAAATATCTCTTTACACACACCTTATTTCTCCTTCTAAATAAGTTAGTCAAATAGCCCTCGAAATAAGCTTTCCGACGATATATAATATGCCCCATTTCTGAAATAAATTGAAACCTTTACATATATATATGCCAACCTCCATTAATTGCACATAGGTCGGCCCTCCATTAATTTAAACTTAAACTTTAAACTTTAATATCTTCATCACCGGAGGTCCTTTTTCGATGAAACAAAATTCCACCTTGGATTTTAAGAAAATCCCTTTCCACATAAGCCCACCATGGTTTTAAATAAAACCTTTTATTTTGCCTGCCTTGGTTTTCATAAAAAACCCTGTAAATAGCCATGCTTTCCAAAATATCATAAATGCTTATTTATGAAATATTTTGGCCACCAAAACCAAATGTGATCCATGTGACATCAATGATCCATGTGACATCAATGACAACATAAAATACCTCAAATTAACTCAAATTTCCAACAATCTCCCCCTTTGTCATTGATGGCAACACCTCTAATGCAAACACCACAATCACTACAAAAACCATCTCTGAGAATCAAAGTTGCTCCCCTGACTCAATACTCTCTATGGAGGCTGCTCCCCTAACTCAATACTCTCTTTGGAGGCTGCTCCCCTAACTCAATGCTCTCCCCCTTACTCAAATCTCTCCCCCTTTGACATCAATGGCAAAAGGGACACCTATGGGGCTAAAAGATATGACTCTTAAGCTTAGCCCCCTCACCCCCTTCTCTCTTGAGGTGATTAATTTTGGGGTGGGAGTACCTTTACTCCCATATCACATTGTTTCTTTCCTCTATCAACTTCCTTCCATGTTTTTTTGATATCCTTCTCTTGATGAATTACTTGATCTTCTTGTCTAGAACTTGTTTGACCTTCTTGCCTTGAACTTGTTTGGAATTGAGTCCTACACCATCTTGCAATATGCCCAAAGTTATTGCAATTAAAACACTTGATATTGTAGCCTTTGGTTGGTGCCCATGTCCTAAATTCATTCTTGAAATAATTTCCATATCCATTCCTTTCCTGAACCCTGTATTGTGAAGCTCTATTTTCATGACCATTATGACCATGACTTCTGAATTGTGTAGCTCTAAAACCAAAACCATGTTGCTCATTTCCTTTGCACTGAAAAGCTTTATGACCAATCCTATTACATGAGAAGCAATGTCCCTAAAAATCATACCTTCTTCCTTTGAAGTTTCTTCTAGAAAAATCAAACTTCTTTGATCCATGGATCCACAATTTATATTCCTTTCTTGACCATTATCCTTATGATCATCTTCAACTTGTGCATTGCATTCTTGAACCTTCTTTGTAGCATCTAAAACCTCTTCCTTAGTTTCTTCCTTGCCTTTCTCTTCAAGAATTTATTTTCCCTTTGAGCTTGATTCACCTATCTCAAAACAAGAACCAAACTGAATATTTGGAGCCATAGGAACTTTGGAACTTTCCTCACAAATCTTAGGTGCTTCTTTGCTTTCATATTTTAGAACTTCCTTTCCTTTTGAGTGTGATTCCCCAAACCTGAAATATGGGACCTTTGGTGCTTTGAAACCTTTCCAAAACTTGTGCAACTTATCCTTGGAGTCTTTCACTTCCAACCTTAAGGAAACAACTTCATGTTCTAATATTTCACATTCTTGCTTCCTTACCTTTAATTGTTCAAGCATATCTTCTTCAATTTTCTTTGCCTCTTCAACCGTGATTTTTAGATCAATGAGATCTTGTAGGAGCTTTGCCTTTATCTTCTCATCCTCTTGTGCTTGAGCCTTTAGTCTTGAGTTTTCTCTTTTCATTTCTTCAAAAGCTTGTTCTGACACTTTCTTTTCTTCATGATCATAACTGTGCCTATTTTTCTCTTCATGATAAATTCTTACTTGAGATTCCTGCTTTTGATCTTCAGTAGGAGCTTCTTATTTTTCACTGACTGAGAGACTTTCATTATTGCTTCTAGAAGCACTCGATTGCTTCTTCCATATACAAGCTCTTCTTGTCATGTCTGCCTTGTTCATACATGTTTTCCTTTTCTTTTTTATTCTTGCATTCATCTTCACTATTTTGATTGTGCCTATCTTCCTTGAGTTCCATTTCATCTTCACTATCACTGAAGCCATTGCAGTAACCTGAGACATGATCGAGTTGACCACAAGCAGAATATTCTTCTTTTGAAACCTTGAATGTTGCCTTTTGAGCAACAATATCTTTGAAAATCCAGTCAAGTTCCATTTCCTCTCTATTGCTGCTATACCCATTTTGTGGACAATAAAATGCCATGTGACCAAGCTTACCACACTCAAGACATCTTACTAATTTTTCTTCTTCCCTTCTTAGAGCTTCAAGATCAGATTCATTTTTCTTCTTAGATCTCATGGTTCTTATTTTGCCTTTCTTTGCCATGTGTGTTCTTGTAGAATCTTCCCTCAAGTTGTTAGCCTTTCTGAAGGAACCCGCTTTGATACCAATTGAAGAACACAAGCTTATACTGAGAGGGGGGTGAACAGTATAAGACCACTTTTTACTTTTTCTTCCAATTCAATATTATGTTGTGTAAAGATAGCAGTATCAATAGCAGTAATCAAAGCAATGCACAAAAACCATACACAATAGAGACACCACAATTTACGTGGTTCACCCAATGTGGGCTACTCCATGGAGAAAATATTTTACTAAAACTTTCTCAATCAATCTCTTTGGGAATCACTCCCAATTACAATGTTTATGGATCTCTATCCAAAGGAGATGTTGATCCCCTAATCTCAAGTTCATGGATCTCTTCCATAGGAGAACTCTTTCCCCTTCTGCTCTGGCTATGTGATCTTCTAGAAGACTTTGTCTCTCTATTGCACTAACTGGTGGACCTCTCTCCACTTGAAGACTCCTCACTCAGATCTATCTTCAACTATGTTGGCTGTTGGATCTCTATCCACTGAGACTCTATCCTCTATACTCTGTCACCTCCAAAGCTCTATCAATAGGCTCACTAAGAACCTGCTCAATAGGCTCACATAGAACCTGCTTAACAAGCTCACACAAAACTTGTCCAAATATGCTCTAGCAAGCTCACCAAGAACTTGCCCAAAACTATCCACAAATCTGTCCCAAAATTATCCTCAAATATATCCCAAAGGCCTTCTCAAAGGCTCAATCAATCATGCTCAAGTAGCACTCAAATCTCATCCACAAATCTATCAAGGCAAAGCTCAAAGATGAACTCAACAATGAATGGCAATGTACTCTTCAATGGATGACAACAATGATCCACAATGATCTCAACTCAACTCAACTCATAGAAGCATAAAGAGAATTTTTAGAGACTCAATATGTTCTAATCTCAATCTCAACTCAACTCAACTCAAATCAACTCATAGAAGCATAAAGAGAATTGTTAGAGACTCAATATGTTCTAATCTCAATCTCAACTCAACTCAACTCAAATCAATCTCAACTCAACTCAAGTCAATCTCATAGAAGCATAAAGAGAATTGTTAGAGACTCAATATGTTCTAATCTTAATCTCAACTCAAATCAGAATAATGGAATAGTTTATTTCATAGGACTTGAACAATCACTTCACACATCACTTGACTAGGCTCAATCAACTCAACTCAACCAATCATCACAAGGGACAACTCTCTCTCACACAACCCTAGTCCAAGTATGTATCAACCAACTCAAATGTTTCCAACAATGCTCAACCACAAATCTCACATAACAATGATACTCATGTTCTTTTCTAACTCAAGTTCTTTCACAACCAATGGGCTTCAACAACTATGCTTATAAAACAAGGTTTAAACACAACTCTCAACTTAGAAAACCTTGAAGCATTCAACCAATCACTTTCAAAAAGGAAACCACAAACAATCCTTTTCCCTCCAATGATATTTCAGAAATCAACCACCATAAACAATCAATAGGAGAATGTGCCCATACCTTTTATGAAGATGAAAAAACCTCTTTGTAAATCTGCCACAATCACAAAATTCTTTTGCCAATCTTCACAAGGGTTAGTAGATCACAAAATAATCAACATTACTCCACTTTTCAATAATCATCACCAAGGCCTTTAATTGCACAACTTCCTTATCTCTCCTAAAACCACTTGTACCATAAAATAAAATAAATCAAAACATTGCATAACCTTTTCACTCCCAAAACCACTTATACCATAAAATAAAATAAATCACAATATTGCATACCTTGTCACCTCATGAAAGAATTAATCCTCTTGAAAAAGAACAAGGCAAACTTCACTTTTGGAACCCCTTTGCAAAATCAGAAATATCTCTTTACACACACCTTATTTCTCCTTCTAAATAAGTTAGTCAAATAGCCCTCGAAATAAGCTTTTCGACGATATATAATATGCCCCATTTCCAAAATAAATTGAAACCTTTACATATATATATATGCCAACCTCCATTAATTGCACATAGGTCGGCCCTCCATTAATTTAAACTTAAACTTTAAACTTTAATATCTTCATCACCGGAGGTCCTTTTTCGATGAAACAAAATTCCACCTTGGCTTTTAAGAAAAGCCCTTTCCACATAAGCCCACCATGGTTTTAAATAAAACCTTTTATTTTGCCTGCCTTGGTTTTCATAAAAACCCTGTAAATAGCCATGCTTTCCAAAATATCATAAATGCTTATTTATGAAATATTTTGGCCACCAAAACCAAATGTGATCCATGTGACATCAATGATCCATGTGACATCAATGACAACATAAAATGCCTCAAATTAACTCAAATTTCCAACATAAATGAGACCATGGACAAGGTTACAAGCTCAAAATCTAGTATATTAGTATATATAGAATCAATTAGATAAAAAAACCATGAAATTTATCAAGTAGCACTCTAGGATATGTGGTGCTACTATAGACACCTAATTTTGCACGCTTTAGAATATAAGTCCTCATAAAACTACAAATGAATACTTCTATTGGGATAAGCTTAAAAAGAGCTCTCTAATTAATATATATGTGCCTACACCCCCACATAATAGCATTATAAGTTCTATAAGCCTAGGCATTATAGGTATACCCTACCACATTGACTACACCATCCCTCAATTTTTATTATGGAAGATCCAAGGATTCTTATTATCTTTATCATTCTGAACTAAACCGTTTAGGGAGATGGTGTCATCACTAAACTCTAAAGGGTAGATATAATGTTCATCCTCACTATTAGATGAGGATGAGTTTGGTAGAGATTTATTTCAACAGGGGATGTATCCTAACCCCTAATGGCCTAGACATGGTTTGGTTTTTAGGGGCTTCTTAATGCCTTTGCCCATAAAGCCATGGTCGTTGTCCTTGGCATCCTATATTGTAAAGGATCTATTTAGATTTTGGATAGAAGTATGATAAGTAATATGAAATGCATTGTCACTCCACTGGTTGGGTATTACGACCATGGATATGCTCCTCATTGGCATTACCAACATAGATAAAAGAACAATTTCCTATCTGCACCATTTTTTCATTTTTAAATGGTAACCCTAAGGTTCAAGGAAAAGGGTCGATTTTGGCTAGGTCCAAGGCTATTAGGTTATTTTCTTGATTAATATCATATATATATATTAAATTTTAGATTGATTATCATTTTGAGAATTAGATTGATCTTGCAATTCTACTTTTTTATTATCATCATTTTTTTATTAAGGTTGGATTTGTTAGAATGATCCTTAGGCTAATCAAGTTATGTTTAGGGTTAGAAAACTCAACATATCATTGATGAGAGGTTTAGAGGATGAAGTAGAATCAAGGGAAGAAAAAAAACTATTTTTTTATTATTTTTGACTTCAACTATTTGATAGTAGGTAAATGGTTCAAGATCAACTATGATAGTATAGGTCTTTACTTGATATACAAATTTAAGGTATTGATGATAAGTGGATGGAACATCTTTCATCCCATGGATCTAGAATCTACCAAGAAGGATATTATAGAACAACTCACAAGGCATAATATAAAATATAGTGTTGAGGATACAAGGCCCAACTTTTAAATGTAGAACAATGGTGCCACTTGTATTACACTCTTCATTGTCAAATTATTTAATGAGAAGATATTATTCATCTATATATTGCTTAGTGATCCTAAAATTATTAATAAATTTTAGGCTAAAAATATTAATGGCTGAGCCATTGTCCACAATTATTCATTTGATAAAGAGTTTGTTGAAGTAGGTTGTGATGTATAGTTGGGGATCTCTATCCATGGGGGTAGAAGAGAGAGTACTTTCATAGAATGATATTATGGTATGGTTTACACCAATGGATCTATGAAATTTGTGAGGTCCCCAGGGCTTAGATACTGAGGGACAATTTTTTCATCTAGGACTTTAAAAAGAGCTTCTCGATGGGTCGAAGAAGTGTTGAAAAGGGCTATGAGAGAGATATTTGTAGGAGTAATTTCAAACTATTGTTGAAGGTTGAAAGTAAATTTATCTTGGCTTTGGGAATGTATGATTAGAGATGACCCTTCAGACGATGAAGCATATTTAGATTAGAGGACTAAAGGAGGTTTGGGGGGTTGATCAAATGATTGAGCTTGTCTTGTAATAACACAAGTGGAAGAATGAAATATCCCAACCAGGTATTGATTTGAAGGTGGAAAATTTTTATATTAAATATGATTAGCCACTTTTTGGTCATGATTGGGTAATGGGTCTTAAAATATTTCTAAATTTTGATTAGAGAAATATTTTTCGGAGTTGTTGACAACAATGCATCCATCATCAATTAGATATTGAATAAAATTTCTAAGGATATTACATTTATTGGTAGGATGAACATTCATGTGATGAAAAGTGCATTGCTCTTCAACTTTAAACTAAGGGATATTTTATATTTTAGGGTATGTGATTCTAATAGGTGGGAGCTTTATCATTATGACCTCCAATAATTGTTCACAGATGACTATAGGGGATTGATCAAGCCTATTAAAATTTCTCTTGGGTTTTTGGAATATTTCTAAGACTAGTTTTTGTAGGGCTACAATAATATTTATACTATTAGTTGGGCATTAACCGGTCACCCCATCGCCCACAACATGTTTATTTTTATATTGTCCTTTTTGATTGGAATAAGATTGTTTTTTTTCATCCTTATTGGTTTTAAGTTATTCTCTCCTCACAAGGGTAACTTCTACACATGTAGCTAAATCTACTTCCTCTTCAAAAGATGAAATATTAATTGTCTCCAAGGAATAGACCAGTTTTTCATGTAGGTTATGTGTAAAGATGTTTAGAAGTTTCTTTTTTGGGAGTATGTACTTAATTCTTCCTACTAGTGCTCACAAATTGGTGGATCTTCACATGTTTAGAAGCCAGAGAGAAATCACAGTAGCATGTACCTATAAAACACATATTTCTTATTTTCCTTCACTACCCCAAAGGATGGTTTTATAATCTTTTTCAAGCTCATTGGAAGATTTATGTGAAGGTTGAAAGGTGAAGATGAGTGATTCGCAATTGTAATAGATAGTTGTATAGATTGGAGATAATGAATATTGATAGGAAGTATAATAGGAGCACAACTTCATACAACTAGATTTGATTGATAATTAAAAACCCCTTGAATTGCATAATTAATCTATTGGAAAGGCGAGATGAAATATTAATTGGTGGTGATCGGTGGTCAGGATTATGGTACTTCAATTTTAGTAAAAATAGTACAAGTGTACCATGCTAGTGTAAATGGTTTGTACACACTTTCATAGGGTTATGACACTTTTGTTTCTCAATGTTTTGGGATGTCATATCTCATCAAAACATAGGTATATTTATACTCATTGGAGATCTTTTTGATCCCTTTCCAATGATACCATATTTTAAAGGTTTTAAGATAGTTTAGTAGAGTTTTATAATTATTAAGGGTTAGTATGCATCTTGCCCCCAGCAAAAGGGTTAATTTCACTAAATTAGCCAAAATGACTTATTATCAATTCATTTGGTATGCAAAGTTGGCTATCTACATATTTACTTAGATTAAATTTGACCTTTTTCATATTCCTCATTTTAAATTTATGACCATATCTTCCTTTGTGTCTTTAGTTGCTCTTGAATTGAATCTGCATCTTGTAATTCTTCATCCCTTGTATCCTCTTTAGTTTCTTCTAATGGTTGTTCCAAATGAATTGTTAATGTCTTCACTCTTTTATGACTTCCTTTACCCTATTTTTGGGAGTGGAAATTATTTGGTCTTTGCCAATTTTTATATAAAACAATCTCCTTGATTCGTGTTGAAGTATGTCTCATGACCAAATGTTTCTATCACATTCTAAATCATCTTCACTTTGTAATATCTTTCCATATACCTAGTATGATAACACTTGGGGTATCAAATGAAATATTTTTATAGTTCCTACTTTTTAACCTATTTTCTTGATGTTTATTTAATATTAATGGATATTGGTAAATATTTTAAAATATTTATAGCAACATATATGCAATATACACAACATATTCTCACTCCTCAATAGTTGGTCCCTCGTGGATGAATTCTCGTAAAGTATTGTCGATATTATTTGAAGGTTGATTAATAGGTTGATATGAAAGTCCAAAAATCTTAATTGACACTAGAAAATTTTTAAATGTTTTTGTCTCTATAGAAAGTTTCTCTCTCCATGGTCTTAAATATAGACCATGTCGACCCCTAAACCATGGGCCTACATGGATTAAATTACCTCTAATTTTTAATGTAGAGAAAATAATGAGAAGAATTTCACTCCTCAATAGTTGGTCCCTCTTGGATGAAGTCCCTTAAAGTATTACCAATATTATTTGAAGGTTGATTGATAGGTTGATATGGAAGTCCAAAAATCTTAATTGACACTAGAAACTTCTTTAAATTTTTGTCCCTATAGAAATATTCTCTCTCCATATTCTTAAAAAGATGTCATCTTGACCCCTAAACCATGGGTCCACATGGATTAACTTATATCTAATTTTTAAACTAGATAATATGATAAGAAAATATCCTTTTAGAAGGAAAGTCATGGAATAATTTGAATTCAATCCTCATTTCCATTTTATCCACTTTCGAATTTTTGAAATACTTGTCCAATATTCATGAAACTTACACATTAATCATATGCTTTTTAGAATCATTATGGCATGCTTGGTCATGTCATCCTCAATAATAACTTCTAGTAAAAATGTCATTGCTTAGGCTAGGGTTATCGTAGATTGGCTCTTCCTCTTATCCTCAACTGAGATATCCTACTTCCAAATAGGACACTCTTACTTTTAATTTGGGCTTCCATAAATGATGTTTCCTTCTTACTTTATAGCTTTCTTCATGAAAATATTTTACTTTTTAAATTTCTCTTGAAATTTAAAATAAAAAAAAGATGAAGCTTACTCATTACTTATAATCATTTTTGACATTGTTCCTATATTATTTTTTAGATAAATTATTTTAGTGCTTTTTAATATCATTTTCATATTATTATCCTTAAAAGTTTAGCATTTTAATTGTTATTGTTTTTCATTTTGAGTTACTATATATAAGAAAAATACAAAATTAAAGAAATACATAATAAATTACATTTTAATTTAAAATGTTTATTCCATGTATATTAAGATATAAATTTGTCTTATATTTTATATTAAAAGAAAAATTTATATATGTGCTACTTAAATTCTATGTAGTTTTTCTTTTGTTTGTATTTAATATATATAAGAAAATTATAAAATCTTTAAAATTATTTTATGTCAAATTACCCTTGAATTTAATTATTTTTATTTAATATATATCAAAATTTAATTTTATCTTATATTTCATTTTAAAAAATGGTTATATATTCAATTAACATTTTTTATTTTATGTAGCTATTTTTTTTAATTTGTTATGTGAGGCTAAAGCAGTCCACCTATATTACATCATGATAACTTCACCATGTATTACAACATATTGAGAATTATTATATATATTACTTGAATGTTGGTTTATATCTTGAAATTTGATGCATTTGATTAATTGAACTCCTCTTAGTTGATGATTTTATGCAATTGTTATAATATGATTATAATGGCTTATAATATCATATAAACCAATATACTCAGGCGTATTTTTTTTGTTTGTTATATGTCATTTTTTATAAATTTAAATTATATGATATATTATTATTATTAATATTATTATTATTATTTTGATTTGGTTAGTGTGATAAACCCTTACGACCAATGCATAGGGCTGAGCAATCTCCTCCCAACCATGACCCCTCGTAAATCGAGAGCTATGCTTATCAATAGGGAATTTAACACACAACCATCACACACCCACCCCCTCACACACTCGTCCACATCGTGGTTTGAACTTTAGACCTTCCGAAGAAGAGCCAAAGCCCGAACCATTGAATTTAAGTGTAGTTTGATTGAATTTACTTAAAATTTCATATACAAAATCATAATTAGATTAATAAAGTTTTTTAATTGGTTATATAGGATTAAAATGAGCTTCACCTGAAGTACATCATGAACATATATGGTATTATAATAGCTTGACTACCATGCATGTATTGCTTGACAAGATTTAAACCCGAGTTTCCTTCTTGAAAGTCTAAAAATTTAACCGATGGTACTAAATGAGCATTTGTCCATTTTTCTAAAATAGAAAAAATAATATAATATATTTTTATCATTTATTAATAAGATAATTTAGTAAAGTTTAATTAGTTTAGAAAAAATAACTAATAATTCTTTTTCCTTATTTATTAGTTATAATAATTTTTTAATCTTATAGTTGATTAATCATAAAATTGTTAAATTAATTTAATTAATCTTCCTTCAAGTTATCTTGTTTTTTATATGTTTAAATTAATGGTGGGAGTAATATAAACTTATACATGATAAGTCTCACTATGAGTATGATAAACTTATACAATTTTATATCCCTTGTGCCTTTTATTTCATAGGATGTGTCATCCCCAAGAGAAAAATTTCTTTCATGTTTAGAAAACTTTAGATTATGAAATCAAGAATTATTTCCCCTTAGCAGTTGTAAATTGGGCAAGAATTTCAGTGCTCCACTAGACATAGTAATCTATAACAAAATTTGAATATTATTCTTTTACTAAATCTACCTCAAGAAATGTTTTTCGATGAGTGTATATAAGTCTATACTAATGATTCAAATGATACCTCAAATTTCAAGAATAATGTCTTGTTGGAGAAAAATAATAGCTAGAGGAATTTTTTTTTCCTCTAAGGAATATTCTCTAAAATATTTTAATAATTTTATTTTCTATCAAAAATATAAATCTTTCCTTTTATCCTACAATTTAGTAAAGGAAATAGTACACTTTTATTTCTCTCAATATTTCATTCACCACTAGTGTGGGATATTTTTTATATACCTCTAGACTTCACACACCCATGTTTGCATGCAAAATAAATATTTTTGAAAGTAATACTCCAAGCATGGAATCCTATGTCAAAAGAGGGGACGGATTTGATTTTTGGTGTGCCTTATCTTGGTAAACATGGATTTTAAGTTGAATTCTAACTCTAGTTGCTAGATTTTATTTCTCTCTTGGACGTTCTATTCTTCACCACTATGTTGAACGCCTTGCATATTTTTGAAAGTAGAATTGAGCACTCAAGTCATGTTTGTAGGAGTGCAATCAAGTTATTTTGTTTGTGCCTGGAGAATATCTCGAAATGTTTTCTTCTTCTTCATGGTTCGACTCTTTCTTGAGCACCTTATCTACTGACAATGATCTGAAACATTATTTCTTTTACTTTACATCTTCTTGCAACCTTTGAGTGTCGTAGACGTTTGTACTTTGTTGAAAATTTTATTTCTCCATGCACACAAATTCCAAGGTGATCTACTAAACTTTTATCAACGTTGTTTCTAAGATACCTCATAACCTTTCTTTGGATATTTTGGTTCTCCAAGCTAGAGGTGTGCTTTTGCAAGGAGAATTTTATTTTGTATGTTTTATGCTTCAAACTTCTAGTCTTGCAACTTTCATTTCCAGGATTATTTATTCAAGCACTCATGCCTAAAGAAACTTCAACAATTTTTCTAGATGCAACAACTTCTACATTTTTTAAATGTGGTCCATCTTAATATATATTTCTTGCTTGTTTATGTTTTCTTGAATATGGCAATGCTTTTAACTATCAAAGAGCATACTTCTTGTATTTCTTTAAATATTTTACATTTTGGACTTTATCTTTTCACACACTTCATAGATTTTCTTAATTTAACTCTTGGATTGAACATTTCCTTCACTCATATGAAGTCTACCTTTCATCATTCTTGAACCTTTGGTTCCTCATACAGTTCATCATTGCTATTTAGAGATCACATGATCTATTGAATATGATTAATACCTTGGATGATTCCTTTATTCTTATGGGACCTATTTTCTTGTCTTTTCTCCAATGTTTGTTCCAATTGGAATTGTCAACACTTCGAACCAGTCTTTTGCTTGTTTGATACTATGAGTTCTACAGATGTTCCTTGATGGATTTTATACAAAATTTACAAAGCTTTGTTCAATATGATTGCTCCTTAAAAAAAATATTCAATTTTCTTGTTGTTCCATTTTGGAACAAATTGATTTTTTCTTTTTTAGTATGTTTATGCACCTTTTGAAGGGTAATTCTTTAATCGTTGATTTTTTTTCAATGTTGTTTTTCTTGTTTATAGTCTAAGGTTGCTCTTTTTTTAAATAAAGGGGTAAAAATTTATTGATAAAATTTTTGGATTACAGAGTACAACTGAGCTTCCAACCAGGACTCAAATAAATAGCCAAACAAGCTAAAACCACTAGACTAGAATGACACCTGGAAAAGACAACAAGAATAAACCACATTAAGTCTATACATCCTTGTGGATCAAATCCCACATGCGTTGAGAGTCCCTAGACGAGAGACTCTCCCAATTATCGATACTCCAAGGATCCAGCAGCTCAGAAGCCCTTTTGGCCAGGTAATCAAGAACCACATTCCATTCCCTTGGAATGTGCACAAAGGATATAAATTTGAACTCTTCACTCATTCTGAGAATTTGAACGGCTACAGAGGCCAACTGCCAATTAACTTCCTCCACCCTTTTACTATTTAAAATATTAACCATAATTTGAGAGTCAGACTCGCAGATAATCCTATGCCAGCCAAGATAAAACCCCCTCTACAAGGCCTCAAGAATTGCAAGAGCTTCCATAAAATTGTTGGAGTGAACATATTTATAAATGGAAAAGAAAAAACTGACACCACCAGTAGAATCTCTCCCAACACCACCAATGCCAGCATGTCCAAGATTACCCCTGGACGATCCATCAGTATTAATTTTTAAAACTCCTCTAGGGGGTGGCCTCCACCTACCATCTCTCCTAACCTTCTTGCTGAGTTGAGGAACCCTACTAGGGCTAGAAGAGTTCACACCATCCCCAAAGAGACCAAGGGCTTGCTGTACCTTCTTCTCCCTAGAATCCAAAAGAGGGTCCACATCACATTTGCTATGGATGGTTTCCTGAACCATATACATGATCCTTTGCCAGATCTATTGAACAACCAAATAACTGCCCTAAAATATGCATCGATTTCGTTCGAGCCAAATTTTCCAGATGATGCAAGAAGGGCCCAAATTCCAAGCCACCCGAAGGAAGGGGGCCTTGGCCGGAGGTCTGCCTAGACTACTCCAAAACTCCACCAGGGACAACACATGAAAACATGGATGGTTCCAAGCGCTCCACCAATGGTGCCAAATGTCTCTGGCAAAGGAGCATTGGAAAAATAAATGAGAAGAGTCATCCTCATTCTTATCGCAAAGGACACAAAAAGAGGGACCCTAAAATCCCCTCTTCCTTACATTATCCCAAGTGAGGCATTTATTACGAGCTACCAACCAGAGAAAGAAGTTACATTTTGGCCAAGAAAATTTGTTCCACACCTTTTTCCACCAAGTGACAGGAAGACTCCCATACTTTTGCTTATCAAGAACCTAATAACCATAGGCTACCGAGTAGGTTCCCTTAGGATTAGGGTTCCAAGCCAGAATATATTTACCCCTCAATGAAGAACAAGGTCTCCCCATAAGAATAAGAGCAAGCACCTCTTTGTCCTTGGCCAGTCCCCCTTGGGCCATTCTTGCGGATATTTCCACCTGTACATCTCCATATTTCCAAAAGACTAGATTTTTTAAAGTCCTCCACACGAGACCAACTTGCTTCCAAGAAAAAAATGCTTAGGGAATGTAACCTAGGATATTGATTCAAGATAGGAGGGTGGCCATCCCAAGAATCCTCCCAAAAAAGAGCATTTGATCCCTAATTGCAAATCCAGAACAAACCCTGCTTGATTAAATTAGCTCCTCTTTTCAGAGTGTCCCAGATAACTGAACCTTTCCCAACCAAGCTGACTCTAGGGATTTCAGCCTCAAAAATACCTCTCAAGTATTTACAAGATAATATTTTAGCCCAAGGTACACCATCTCCAATAAATTTTTGCAACCAAAGCCTACCCAAAAAGAGTTGTCTATCGCAACCCAAGGCCTCCCTCTTGCATCGGCCTACATATAGAATCCCACCTAACCAAACTCCATTTAGATTGATCAAGTTTTCCAGACCATAAAAACTGTCTTGACAAAGCATCCATGTCCTTTATGAAGTGAGAGGGAGCTATTTGTACAAAAAATCTATAAATGGGTAAAGCTTGAACAACAAATTTTAAAAGCAACACTCTACCTGCAGTGGATAGCCATCTGAAAGTCTAGTGATTCACCTTCCTTCTAAACTTATCAAGCATAGACTGCCAAGAATATCTAGGTAGAGGGTATGATGAAATTGGAATACCAAGATAAATGAAGGGGGGAGTCCCAACCTTGAATCTTAGAATGCAAGCAATCCTGGATTGAATAAGAGGAGGGGTATTGAAGAAGAAAATAGAAGACTTGTCCTCATTAATCAACTGTCTAGAAGCACCAAGATATATGTCAAGAGACTGTCTAATATTTCCAGCTTCCCTGATAGTGGCAACTCCCAAAAAAGCAGTATCATCAACAAATTGAAGGTGGAAAAGAGGTGGCAAACTACTATCCCACTTCCACCCCTAAATGAGACCCTGCATGACTTGAGACTTGAGCAATCTTCCCAACCCTTCCGCCATAATGATAAAAAAATAAGGAGATAAAGTATCTCCTTGCCTCAATCCCCTTGAGGCCTCAAATAGCTCTGATGGCTCATTATTAACAAGAACAAATAATGAGGAAGAAGAAACACAACTCATCACCCATCTAATCCATTCCTCCTCAAATCCAAAAGTAGCAAGAACTTTCTGAAGAAAGGACCATCTGACCCGATCATAGGCTTTGGCCATGTCCAACTTAATGAACATAGTTTTCTCCTTAGAATTTTCCATCGAGTGAATAACTTCTGTAGCAATAACAACCCCATCCAAGATTTGTCGGCCAACAACAAACCCTCCTTGCTCCTTAGAGATGATTTTACTCAACCATATCTTCAACCTCTCAACAATAATTTTTGTGATGATCTTATACACAACATTGCAGAGAGCAATAGGCCTGAACATATCCAAGGAATTTGCTCCCTCTTTTTTGGGTATAAGCACCACAAAGGTAGCATTTAGGGCCCTTAGAATTTGTTTGTTCTTTTGGGACTCATGGACCACCTCCAAAATATCAAATTTGATTAAATCCCAAAACTCCTGATAAAAATCAATCGAGAATCCATCTGGGCCTGGGGCTTTTCCTTTTTTCATATTGAATACAACATTTTCCAACTCCTCAAGGGAAATTGGACCCATCAAGTGCTTATTCATATCTCTAGAAACAATCACTGGAATGTATTTTAGAATAAGCTTTTCATTCTCATCATCTGATCGGGAGTCCTCCTTGAAGAGAGAGGAAAAATACCTCTTAGTCTCTTTTGAAATATCCCTAAAAGAAGAGAGCAGGGCATCCTAAGAATTCACAAGAGAGGTAATTAGGTTACCATTATGGTGAGCCTTAACTGAGTTATAAAAAAATGTTGTGTTCCTATCCCCTTCCTAAAGCTAATCTACTCGAGCTTTTTATTTCCAAAAAATATCTTCCCTCAGTTCCCATTTATCAAGGTCTTTCGCAGCCTCAGATTCCTCAACAAGAAGCTCCTTCGTGAATCCCTGATCTCTAATCTTACTTGAAGCTTCTTCCATCCTCCTAAGAGCTGCCAACTTAGCCAAGGAAAGGTTCCCAAAATTTAGTTTATTCCATCTCTTCAATTTATGTTTTACAAATTGTAGTCGCTTCATAAAGGAATACATAGCGGTGCCATGAGGAGGTTTGTCAGTGGTCCACCAACCTCGCATGAAATCATGAAGCTTAGGATCACGAAGCCACATAAGTTGAAACTTAAAGGAGGGATTATTTTTTATCCCTAACTCCAAAGCAGAGAGTTTGATAGGCCAATGATAAGATCCCCTACCCTCCATAATCACATAACTAGCACCTCTGTTATTACCCATTTAATAACTAGATATCAATAACCTATCTAGTCTCTCTGAGATGGAAGCTTCCCCACACCTTCTATT
The DNA here is from genome assembly GCA_028583015.1 of Wollemia nobilis. NCBI lineage: Eukaryota > Viridiplantae > Streptophyta > Pinopsida > Araucariales > Araucariaceae > Wollemia > Wollemia nobilis. The sequence continues at coordinate 1,431,817 of JAQPPZ010001945.1, forward strand.
GTGCCAAGTAAATATCCCATTATCTGGATTGATTTCAACCAAGTTTAGGGCTTGGATATAAGCACTGAAGACAGAAGAAAAAGGCTCGAGACGGTCCACCCCACCATGTTTCTCCTCCAGAAAAGCAATAGAGTTGAAGTCTCCAGCCAGAATCCATGGGTACATGGGAACCAAACTTCTCACAAATCAAATGTGCTTCCACAAATTAACTTTACCATTGTAATCAATAGGAGCATACACATTTTTAAGTAGGATGATTTCACCAGATTCATTATCATTCCTGATCATTGAAATATACCATATGCTAGAAATCCAAGTAAGAGGGGATATCTTAACCGAATCCCATAAAAAAGCGATGCCACTAGCATATCGACATGCACCAATAAATTGGCATTACCCCCTTATCCATGACTTGGGAGCAATACTGAACGTACTATCACGCATCTGGAAAACACGAACCAAATCACAAACAACTTTTTGACTAGGGATGCTATTCAACCCCCTTACATTCCATGAGAGGATAATAATTTTTGGGGGTTATAAAAATGGGAGTCCAATTTTCTCACCAAGCCTGACTCCACCAAAGTCTCCCCCATTAACTTAATTTTATCCTGGTCCTTCTTCCGACCCACCTCCATATTCTTATTTGAATTTAATTATTTTTTGCTGCAATCCCAAAATTGTAGGAGTTTTGCAGTCCAAGGATGACTGCATCAGTGCCTTAGTAGGAGAGGGCATAAATAAATTTGTACCACTTTCCAAAATAGTTTCCCTTATAGGGCTAGACCCAACCATGTTCCCTATACTCAGATCCAAAGCCCTTTGTTCTTCATTTAAACCCCTTAGATCTAATTCCTTAAGTTCCCCCTCAAGAAGAGACATATGATTCGACCTTGTTATATTTACATCAGGTAGTGACGTTATATTTACATCAGGTAGTGACGTTTTAGGTATCTCCATGCACTGATAAAGATCATCTAATATTTCAAAACGGTTGAGTAGAGCATCTGGCTGGCTATCCTTAAGGTCTTTTTTTGCCCTTCGTCCTTTGTTTCGGGATTTTACCAAAATAAAACCTTCCTTATCCCGTTCCCATTTCTTTATCGGGGATTTTCCTTTATTTAAACTTTGTCCAGACCAAGAGGGCCCAGGATTTGAAGCCACGGGCAAGACAAACTTAGGGAATTTTCTTTGCAGGTGGCCATATTCACGGTAAATCCGACAACAAAATGGAAGAGCTTCATAGTCAAGTTTTTGAACCCATGTAGTTGATCCAAATTGTATTTCAATAGAATATGGAATATGATTATTTAAGTCAATTTCAACACAAATACGAGCAACAGAGATTATCTTTTTATCCATTTTCTATTGTGACGGTCCAACCGGCTTCCCAAGCAGAAGGGCAATCTTATGCAAGATATCAGTTCTCCAAAATTCCAACAGGAGCCATGGAAGCCGCACCCATACTGGAACCCGCGACGGCCGCTCCTCTAATGGGTTGAAACCCACATGCCAGGGTTTAAGAAAGAGTCCCACTTGGTTATAGAAATAAGGACCCCATTCAAATGCTTTGTTACGATCTGCAATACAAGAGAAAACCACCATAAAATAGTTGTTCGCACTCAGCATCACCTCCACATCGCCTTCAGGATTCCAAGTCTTCCTGACCCAAGCCTCTACAAAGGGGAGAGAAATTTGGATGCCCAAAAATTTACCAATAAGGGCATGTTTGGTTAGATAATCCACATCTTTTGCCATCGAGTCTAGTTGAACCACTAGAACTGGCCTAGCTTCACATCGTTCCAAACATCCATTGTTCTTTAACAAGCGATTCTCGACATGCATTGGAAAATCCTGTTCCTTCCAGTCATTTTTAGATGAAAAATATCATGAGCATGCACTCTCCATTCTGGACCCGATGCCATCACGATATTCCTCCAATTTTTTAGATCTCCATCGGAAGTTGTTGCCATCCCCGCAGAGCAGTTTTTCTTTATCCGTCTAAGGTTGCTCTTTTAATGTTAGTGCTTTTATATAAATTTTTAAGGAGCTTCTATGGCTTACTTATATTTTTTAGGAGTTTTCATGGCTATCTTTCTTGTCTTTGAAATATAAATTCTTAAGGGGAAACTTGATGACCCCTTTTCTTTATTACTAAAATTAGCCTTGTTATTACTTGCAGGCTTATGACCTTATTGGTATTAGAAGAGATTGAAAATATTTTATGCTTGAAGGCTTTTGCTTTTGGTAAGGGTTTTTCACCCTGAAACATTTAACTTTGTCGTGGAATTTTGTTACATGATGATGATTCTCTCATTTTGATGTTTTCTTTAAACAATTTTATATATGTTACTTTTACCCTTGAAACTTATTTTTCTCAAACTTGAAACTTATTTTCTCATATAGAGTGCTCTTTATGCTTCTTTGTGTTGAAGCTATAGGAGGATCATAAGGAGAGTTATTTTATCCTTCCACCTGCTACGATACCACATGTTAAAACTTAATACTTCAAATGATTTATTATGAAAATGAAAGGGTATTTAAATACAAGGCTTGCCCAAATATGGCATAACAACCTACAAATACCCTTGTTCCTTAGTGAACATCATAAAACATGTGTTTTTATGAACCTCTCTTCTCATCAATATGCAAAAATATACATGCATCCACAAATAAATTCCACAATAACAATCCACATAATAAAATAGAGATAGATAATACCTTTGAGGTAGGGCAACACCAAGAATACTCCTTAAGGAAGGAATCACTCCATACGATCTCTAGCTCCACAAGCCAAGACTCTTACCAAGAATACTTCATATCACTTCTACTATTGGGGGTATATCTATATTTATACAAGAATGTGATGATTCACCTTTCATGAGTTACAAACTACACAACATTATAATATGGCACTTTATTATATATTATTATAATTTTATGTGTGATCCATGCCATAATACAATATTATATTATATCCCCACATGTATATACTTAGGTACCTAACATTCCATTCCCCTTAAAAAAATATTTTTTCCTCAAAACATAGGAAGAAACTAAATAATATGATCTTCAAAGTGATGTTAATAATTGGTACCAATCTTGGTTATCCCTCCATCCAAGTGAAATATTAATTGGTGGTAATCTATGATGATGCCAAGCTACTCTTGTGACATTTGGATACCCATAGTTTTTGTTCTTCTGGTTCCATGTATGTCCCTCATATTACTTTTGTTGCTTTAAACCATATTTCCATGATTGTTACCTCTCATGGTGATGTGGATGGTGATATGCTCCAATATTTCATGCCTCTATTTTATGATATTCTCTCTTAATCCTCTCTTTTGGTTCATTTTTAGACTTTGGTATAGCTTCAATTTCTACTACTTTCTCATATGCTATTACAAGTTCTTTTGCATGCTCTTCAATTTGTTCTCCTACAATGGTTTTCTGGTTTTCCCTTTATCCTTGCTCTCTAAGCTGATAAATATCTTATAAAGTTATATTCTTTCTTCTATACCATAATTTCATAAATTTCTTTTGCATATTTATGTTAACAGTACCCAAATAATGTAACCAATGATAACCAAGAACAATATCCATATCACCCATCTCAAGAGCATAAAAATCTGAATCTAAAACATGTTTATACTTGGTGATATTCAAATCTTAAAAAATTTGAACATTCTCACCCTCAAGATTTATGTTTTTATTTTTTGTTTTTGGAACTTCTTAGTCAAGTCCCTACTAATGAAGTTATACTTATTGCTAGGGTTTATGGAAATAATAATTTTTTTTCTTTTAGATGTAACAATGAACTTGCAAAATAAAAATTTGCATTCCAACAATTATTTTCAACCTCTATTTGTTCTATCGTATACCAAAAATGTGTTTTTTGCTTGCATATTATAATTATTTTCCTGTGATCCCCATTTGCTTAAAAATATATCTTCAATTTCTCTCATGTATATGTAATATTATGGGCACTAGCAAAGTCCGTAAATTAAGATAAAGCTTCCTCTTGTCAATAAGTATAAATATCACATCTCCAACAAAAAAATTAGAATATTGTGAAGACTTATAAAATTTCCACCATTCTCTAGCATCACTACCATCCTCTCTAGTGAATGTTGACAACTCCATGATTTTTTCCAAAGCAGTTAGGGTTTTAAATAATAAGAAATTCTCAAAAATTAAATTTCTAATATCTCATCTATTTTTTTCTTCAAAAAAAACATATGACAACTGATTTGCTTACCTGGATTGGGAGTTATAAATTTTTTCCCTTTGCATAAATTTTCCATGCAACCCAGAAAACAACATCAAAAACCCAATTTCAACAGTTGTAACTCCCTCAATACTTATCATAATTTAACAAGTGACCGGTAATTTTTGTAATACTCACAATAATATACATGATGGTGTAAAAATATTCTAAAAATGGTTACTATAAAATTTAATATGATTTTTTTCTTTTGAAAACAATTTGTGCAGGAAAATAACAACACAAATACCTCAACTTCAAACAACCATAACTTTCTCAATACTTATTAAAATTTAACAAATGAGCAATAATTTTTGTAATCTACATGTTGGAACAAAAATATTCTAAAATAACTTCTAAAAAATAAGATATGGCCCTCGCAATATGTGATGTTATTTTGAAAAAATGTGCCCTAGCTCTGCAAAAAAAATCATACTTTACCAAAATCAATGCTTTAATACCAAACGTTATGAACCTTTATTTTCATTGATAATGAATCATTCATAAATATAAATAAATATACATGCATCCACAAATAAATTTTACAATAACAATCCACATAAAATAAAGGAAGATAAGACCCTTGAGGTAGGGCAACACCAAGAATACTCTTCAAAAAAGGAATCACTCCACAATATCTCTAGCTCCACAAGCCAATACTCTCACTAAGAGTACTTCATATCACTTCTAAAATTAGGGGTACATATGTCTTTATACAAGAATGTGATGGTTAACCTTCCATGAGTTACAAAGTGTACAATATTATAATATGGCACTATGTTATATATTATTATAATTTTGTGTATGACCCATGCCATAATACAATATTATATTATATAACCACATGTACATACGTAGGTACCTAACATGTATTGAGTAATTACTCAACATACTTTCACATTATACATGATGTAATAACTCTGAACACTTTTTTTAATCATTTTCATACATTTAATTATAGATCTATTTAATCTTTGATGTATTAAAGTTATTTATCTTTCAATGTATGATAATTGGATCACACACTTTATGCTTCAACCTCACAAATATATTTGATTTTTGCATTTCACTTTATTTTTTATAAGCCTTTTCCCCCAAATATGTAGATATATTATTTAGATTAAAAAGAAGCGAACCTTCTTTAAGGGTTGAGTGGGACAAAGACCTCTTTTCCATTACTAACTAAGACATAGAGGTACAATATGTTGGATTATATTACATTATTTGGTACATTGCAAGAACTTTGTAAATATTTAGTGTCTAGGTGTCTTGTAAATATTTGTCATTTAGTAATCATTAGATGTTTATCATTATTAGAGAGTCAATAAATATATTTCTCCTATGATAAATATGAAAAGTCATATCTCATGAGTTTGAGGAGATGAAGAGTTAGTTAAAGTTGAAATATCAAGAGACTCTTTGTAAAGGCTATTAATAGTGATAGCATGTGAGAATGTACAATGTAGTGTAAATTTGTAGTACTTTTTAAAGTATTGTAATCTTGTTATCCACGTTGAGTATAGTGTGTGTTCATTTTATGAGTTATGGGTTGATTATATGTGATGCATCCCATTATACTATGAGAGTTCTTTAAACTTTGTATTCATTATTGAGTATTGAATTAAGCATATTTTATACCATAATAACCATTAAAAACATCAATAATAACTTGTGAATCTTGGAAATACATTGCCATCCATTTTCAATAGCAATATTGATCCTTGCAAGAAATGATGTAGCCTCTACATAGTTATTAGTTTAAATTATATATGACTCCAAGCAAATGAGTAGAATTTTACATTCATTATACTAAAAAATTCCAACTCCATCAACTTTCTTTAGATATCATTTAAAAGCACCAATAAAATTAATTCTAAAAAACTCAACTTGTGGACATTTTTTATTTTATCATAAATTAACATATATCCTTTATATTAACTTTGTTGTCAGAAATGACCCTTCTATGTACATTAAATATTTACAAATAAGAGGAAAGAAACTATTATTCACACATATTACTTCCCATAATGAGCACCATGCATATAAAAATTCTAAGAGAGAGGCAATAATATGATTCCAAACTTGGGCAGGAATTTGAGATTTTTTTTAATTTAAAATCCTTTAATTTGATAGACTTTAATAAATAATGGTAGAAACAATCTTCCATAGAATGTATAATTTACCTTTAAAATAATTAATCCAATATTTCATGAACTCTTTCAATATTTATGGAGCTACCCAATATATTCTATATTTTTTTAAAAACCATCCCTAAATGGTGCAACCAAAGTGATAATAAAGAAGTATATGACTCAATGTTTCAAGATCAATTTTATACAAAGTATACCTAAAAGGTCTATGATATCCTCTTCTTTAGAGGCTCTCATCTATAAGAATTTTGATTGGGACAACTAACCAAAGGAATGTTGAGGCCTTAGGGAGGGTCTTAAGTGATAGAACATTCTTCCAAAGAAAATATTTGGGAGCAAGAAATTTTGATTGCTTTAAAGCCTTATATCCTAATATTACTAAGTATCCACAATATTTTGATAGGTTTCAAACAACCTCATCTTTGTACACAAAAATGGATAAACAATCTTGAAGCCTCATTTACTATTTTTTCAAGATCTATTCTCCTGACTGGGTTGCTAATAGAAATACATAGTCTTAGAATCGTTGTGAACATCAATATAATGTTTGACCTTTAAATCTCTACAAGCTAAAATACCTGAGTCGATGGTTTTTTAAGGCTTCAACTAAGCAATAGATCAAAAAAATAAAAAAATTTCTCACATTGAATTACCACCTAAAATACTTCTTTATTAATTATAACTATTTGATATGAAGTTCCATGTTGCCAAGAGCTTGGGAAGGATTCATTTCCTTGACAATTTAATCACATCCATGTAGTCACCCAATTTTACTTACCTAAAGTTCCATGTTGGTAAGATCTTGGGAAGGATTCATTTCCTTGATAATTTAATTATATCCATGTAGAAACCCAATTTTGCTTACCTCTAGAAACCAATTGTATCTCTAAATAAACCCTTTTTATGAATTATGTAGAATCACCTCCTTTTTACCTGAATTTGGAGTAAAAAGTGATATTGAATCTTATGATTACAAAACTTTATCAAATCTTCATGAAACCCCATAAAATTGGTATTGTTGGATAGAACTTAAGATGATATCTCCAACGAATATAAACATTCCCATGTTCTAACCCTAAGTTGACCTCAAAATACGTTCAAAACATAGACACCATATACTTGCATAAGCATCGTATGGAATTCCATGTGGCACTTATGTAATAAGCATACAAAAATCCATATGGCATGTCCATACTCCTATGGTGTCTTTGCATCAACGTCATCAAAACTTGAGTCTTGGTAGTGCGACTATGTATCACCACCTATCTTTTATGGACATCATCCATTGCCTCAATTTGTGTGTATCTGACTACCAGTCACAACACTTGATTTCTAATTAGACTCTATCCAACTAGTTAACCGATCAATCAAAATTATGCAATATCCGAACACCTCTATTGACTCTCAATTAAGGTTGTATAATTGATCTTAGTATCTTGTTTAACTAGATACGTCATCCTACAAAAGTGCCACCTCACCTAAAAAAATAGGACATTTCACCTTCACATGCTCACATAACAAATTCTCCAAGAGACAAATGCAGTCTAGGAGCACTCTTGGGGGAAGCATAAAGGTATTTTAAATATTAGTGCAAGAAATTGATCTTCAATTTTAGTTTTAGTAATCTTCAAACTTCAATCTTGTTTGAATTTGGATCTTTATTCTTGTTTTGGCAAGCACATGCTATTGGATTGGATCAAGGATTGGAGGAATAATAATCGTTATCATGCAAATAAGTCCATGAAGAGACCTATAAAAGCACATTAAACAACTAACATCCATCACAAAGTTGTAATACATCAGGACAGATTCACAAGTTCAAACAAGGATTCACTCCCTTCTCTTTGTTCTCTTTACATTTTCAATATATTTTTGAGAACTTACTTGATATCTCCTTGTTGTATTTATCATTTGTTTCATTCATTAAATTAAAATAAAATTTATCAAGGGTCTAAACCCTCTACCTAAGGAGATTATCATTCCAGGAGAATCCAAACAAATCCCTTAACTTTGATCATAAAGTTTTAGTTTTCTATTCACATCTTCTTTTTTTTGTAGGTACAAGATAAAGGTGCTACAAGACTATAAAAACATTGCATGGAAAAATTACAATAGTGTGGTTTCTTTGCACTCATATGACACCTTTGCACTGGTATAGTGCCTTCACACTAGTATGATACCTTCATATTGGTATGGTGCCTTCACATTGGTATGGTGCCTTTGCATTGGTACAATGCCTATGCACTAGTACAATACATTTGTCATAGATAAGTTATTATTATGTTGTCCTACTCTATTATTTTTTGTTCTATTTCTACTTTTGTGTCATTTTGTTCTGATTTTTAGGAATCCTAGGCAGTTTTATAAAACTATTAAAAAAGTGTTAATATTGTATAGGTTACAAGTTAAGTTTCTTTCTTGCATTTAGGCATAAATTCAAAAGTGCATGTAGTAGCATTTTAGGTTAGTGTGTTTGTTTGTAGTCTTCTTAATATCTTAATCCAAAAAGAAAAAGAAAAAAAATTTTACTTTCCACAAGCATGGAAAGGAGAAAGGCATTTAGTCTAGGATTTTTATGTCAGACTTATATTTTCATTGAAATCCTACATCTAGGATAATGAAATGGAAAGGAAAGGGTATTTATCTTTTTGGAAAAGGATATTCAAAAGAAAATAGGTTGTATAACTTAGGATTTCATTATCACCTCCTATTTTGTACTTTGCATTAAATCGTATAAACTTTGCATGTAGGATTAAAACAAAAGTTGCATTGCACCTTCTTAGTCTTAGTTTAAAAGAAAAAAATTGTAATTTATTGCAAGAGAAAGAGCATATAGATTTAGATCTATTTCATGTGTCATTGCATTCATTTTGTGACTATTAGACTCTTTTGTGAAAGGTTATCATAAAAGTAAATCTTGATTCTCCCTTTTAAAATCTTATACAATAATCACAAAAGCATGTAGTCTGCACCCTGGGCCAGCTAGCTTGTTTTATGTGTATCCTATTTGATATTTTGTTTTAAAAAGGAAAAAAAAGTTTTTACTTTCCTCATAAGCATTGAAAAAAAAGTATTCAAACCTAGGCCTTGTATTCTTGTATTTTTTGTATGCACTCACATTGCACCCTTCATCTTAACATTGCATCAAGGATAGAATAGGAGTTTGAACCATAGGTGTATGTCAATAAACACATCAAACTTAGACTAATGTTGATTTATAACCAAAATTATATAATTACTTCCTATCAAACCTATAGACCCTAAAAGATAAATTTTCCATTGGTTTAAGGTTGAAGAATAATGTACCTTTTACCATATAAAAAATCATCACACCAATAAATATAGTCTCTTATGCATTTTATTTGGGACCTAATTGATGATGGTAACATTGTTTTTGGAAACTCCTAATAAAAATCATATTCTAACCAAGAAATGGGTATATTTCAGGGCCCATTGCCCCACCATGATAAAAATTAGCTAACAATGTAAAATATAAGACTTTTCCATCTTCAAATCAATACAAGAAGGAGGTCTTGCACTCTTGGTTTCTATGTGAGCGGTTGGCCCACGTGGTTGTTGGCGCCATGGTTTGAGTGGTGCAGGGGTAGTGACAAGGGATCGAATCTCGCTGAGGTTAAAGGCAAGTTATTAATTTTTCCAAATATTTTATTTTTCTAAGGTTGCCCTAGGAGAGATAAGGTTTGTGGTGCATGTTGTGAAAAAGAAATATTTATGGTGATTTTCTTTTTAGAAGTATATCATATTATATATCATTGGAAAGCTTATTTCAAGGGTTATTTGATTATTTTGTTTATAAGGAGAAACAAGGTGTACATAAAGAGATATTTATATTTTTGTAAAAGGGTTCAAGTGAAGGTTATTTTGTTCTTTTCAAAGTGTGTTGAGTGTGGTAGATTTTCTAAAGGGGTTTCTTCATCTTCATAAAAGGCATGGGCACATTCTCCTATTGATTGTCTATAGTGGTTGATTTATGAAATATCATTGGAGGGAAACAGATTGTTTGTGGTTTCCTTTTTAAAAGTAGTTGGTTGAATGCTTCAAGGTTTTCTGAATCGAGAGTTGTGTTTAAACCTTGTTTTATAAGCATAGTTGTTGAAGCCCATTGGTTGTGAAAGAACATGAGTTAGAAAATAACATGAGTATCATTGTTATGTGAGATGTGTGGTTGAGCATTGTTGGAAACATTTGAGTTGGTTGATACATACTTGAACTAGGGTTGTGTGAGGAAGAATTGTCCCTTGTGGTGATTAGTTGAGATTGAGTTTAGAACATATTAAGTCTCTAACAATTCTCTTTATGCTTCTATGAGTTGAGTTGAGTTGAGTTGAGTTGAGCCTAGAACATATTGAGTCTCTAAAAATTCTCTTTGTGCTTCTATGAGTTGATTTGAGTTGAGTTGAATTGAGATCATTGTGGATCATTGTTATCATCCATTGAAGAGTACATTGTCATTCGTTGTTGAGTTCATATTTGAGCTTTGCCTTGATATATTTTTGGATGATATTTGAATGCTACTTGAGCATGATTGATTGAGCCTTTGAGAAGGCATTTGCGGACAGTTTTGAGAAAGCTTTGTGGACAGTTTTAGGGCAGATTTGTGGACAGATTTGGACAAGTTCTTAGTGAGCTTGTTGGAGCAATTTTGGGAAAGTTCTTGGTGAGCTTGCTAGAGCAGATTTGGACAAGTTCTTAGTGAGCTTGTTGGAGAAATTTTGGGTAAGTTCTTGGTGAGCTTGCTAGAGCAGATTTGGACAAGTTTTGTGTGATCTTGTTATTCAATTTTGGACAAGTTCTGTGTGAGCTTGTTATTCAAAATTGGACAAGTTCTGTGTGAGCTTGTTATTAAGCTTTGGACAAGTTCTTTGTGAGCTTGTTATTCATATTTGGACAAGTTCTGTGTGAACTTGTTATTTCCTAGCTTTGAGTAGATCAAAGAAATTATTGTATTGGATATTTATGTGTGAAATATTATAAGGAGATCAGCTTGTGGAGTACCCCACATTGGGGGAACCATGTCGTTAAATCTTGTGTCTCAATTGTGTGTGGTGAATTGTGCTCTTGCTTACTACTGTTATCTGAGTTATTAATGCACACTGCTATATTTGGTTATTGCAATTAAGGACATTAATTGATATTGATTTTGAAAGAAAGTAAAAAGTGATCTTATACTATTCACCCCCCTCTCAAGTATAAGCTTGTGTTCTTCAATATGTGTTCAAAATACCACATAGTTATCTTATCACTTATCATGATGTGCATTTCATATGTGTTCCATCACACTTATATAATATTATGTTGCCTTCATAATGTATTTATCAAGGCACTTGTATGATGTGTTTAATGTTAGAATATGGAGAGGAACATTTGGTTTTAAAGGAGGGGATCATGCATGACACCTTAGATAATTCATTTAGAAAATAGTATTGATGTGTTATTGGTTGGCATGGTGTTTATATCATAGTTGCTTCATTATTCCTTGGATGTATAGGGTGATATTATTTAGCAATATTATATTACCTTCAAAACGGATAAGAAAATTTGCTTTTTTGATGAGTTTGATAGGAGATGGAGAGAAAGATTTGATTATAATGCTTTACACCTTGGAAGATGCATTTTGAATGCACCATAGTTATTTTATCTATTTGGCATGGTTCATATCCATGGGCATACAGGTTAAGATACTAACAACTTTATGATGCCTTTGAAATGCATCTATCAAGGTGCTTATATGGAGAATAAAAAAAAAAAGTGAGTAATTATGAAGCTCTTTAGCATAAATTACAATTTTCTTGAGAAATATAGGTTGATTTTGACCAATGTTAAGTGTATGCTCATCATTTTTCAATCAAACATTCAAAAAAACCCTAGTTCTTGAGGATAAGGATGAATGAAGAAAAATATTTAGCAAGTGGGGAACTAGGAGAGAAGTTGATAACTTAGACGCATAATGTAAGTAAAATTCATAAATGATCTAACATTGCTAGGATCATCATGGCATCATCATGATTCTCTTGATTTGACAAGCAATAAGTAGTCCATGTAAATGTAAATAGGAAATTATGAGATCAAGTAAATGCATATCAAGCATACACGTAAGATCAAATAATGTGATTTTGGGGGAGTGTTGCTAACATTAGATACCTAATGCATAATTATATGTACTTGAATATGATTATCCTTGCATCCATATGGGCTCCAAAAATAAGAACAAATGGTAGATCAAGTGATGAAATAAGAGCTTGGTGCAAAAATACATCAATCCATATTGAAAGGGACATCATATTGGTATGTATTTGGGTTATCATCAAGGAGACCCAAGTTCAATCCATACAATGGGTGTGTGTTCAAAAAATACATCAAGCCAACCAAAGGACTAATGAAGGAAATTTTCTAGCATCAATCACCTAGTACAAGTGTAATGCATGTGCTAACTATGCAAAATAGGATCATCATAACATGCCTATGGAAATCTTAACTCGATATGCATTAGACAACCAAGCACATGCAAATCAAACAAACATGATATCAAGTAGGCAACCATAGATACAAATAGTCATAAACAAATGATACAAGATGATTCAAAAAATTTAAGATGGTGTCGATTAGATGTAATATTATTTTAGGTGCATTATGTTCATAGGTCCTTTAGTTCCTTTCCATTAAATGTAGTTAGGTGGTATGCTCTTGATCCAAACTTGGTGGTTACTATGAAGAGACCTAGTCAGTTTAACTCAAATTTTCCTTTGCTCTCATCTTTTGCATTAGTGTTTTATTGGTTTTCTTTGGGGACAAGATCACAAATTTCAAAGGAATGGGGTTGCACCCTTTTTCTATAGGCCCTATTGAGCCATTAATATTAGAACCATAGGTGTTCCAAGGCAGGAATCTACTTCATCTCCAATTCACTAATGTGAGCATGGTGATACCCATCACCAATTGAGTATTATGTTAAGAGGATTTGTATGGAAGGTACTTCTAATTCAAAAGGTAAGATAACCTCAATTCCATAGATCAAGGTATAGGGTGTAGCACTAGTTGGAGTCCAAATACTAGTACAATAGGCCCATAAGGTAGGGTATAACTGGAGGTTCCAATCATAACCTGTTTTTTAGATGAGTTTCTTTAATATCCTTATTAGGGTTTTATTAGATGCTTCATCTTGACCATTGCCTTATGTATAATGTCATTGGCCACTTGTGCTGGATTTTGAATTTTACACAAAGTTAGGAGATGTTCTTAAAATATATGCCATTATCAGATATTGTCATGTTGGGATTTCTATATTAAGATAAGATATGATTTAGGATAAATATGAACACTTGAAGCCTAGTGCAGGAGGACAAAGGCATAACCTCTACCCATTTTGTGAAGTATTGAACTATTGTGATAAATTTATGTCCATATGATGATGGTGGATTTATTTTATCGATGATTTCAAGGCCCTAAGTAGATAATGGCCAGGGAGAAGCTATTATTTGGAGGTATTAAGACAAAGCATAAATGAAGTTGTCATATTTTTGGTATTTTTCACATTTTTAGATGTAGTTGCAAGAACCTTTACCCATGGAGGGCCAGTAATATCCTAACTAGAGAAGCTCCTTGGTGATGGTATTTCCACTAAAATGACCATCATATGTTCCCTTATGGGTGTCTTGAATGACTACCTTTGCTTTGTTAGAATTTAAGCATCTAAGAAGGATTCCATTGAAATATCATTTGTAAAGTATATCATCTATTATGAGAAATTGGAGAGCATGTTTCCTTAAGTTCTTATACTCATTCTAATTTTAATCCCTCTAAAAAGGTACTATCCTTTAGGAGGTCAAATATGTACTTATACCAAGGATTTAGAGTTGGTGTTATTTTGATAGCAAGGACTTCTGTTGGGCACCGAATTGACATCAAGTTTTACTTAACACTATGACTGTCTATCTTCCAATTTTCTGTCCAAGCATGCACCCAATAGTCATAGCTCAATACTTAACATTGGATGGACCAAAGGCAACTTCAATCCAACCTCCAGATTAGGCTGGTCCATTATCAACTTAAAATGGTGTTAACACAATTAAGTCTCAAATAGGGTTTTGAGAAAAGGGTTAGAAAAGGTTTAGGGTTAGAGATATTATGAAAAATAGTGGCCGAATAGGCTAATAGCATAGGAAACTACAAAAACAAGTTCCCACAAACTATTTCTAGTGTCCCATAACTCAATATTAACAACACCCAAACCCATGAAATCTTCATATATTAAAGCATAAATAGAGATATATTGCAGAAAGCAATTCCAACATATAATATTGATAATCCAAATTAGCAGAATAGACCAATAGTTAGATTTAACATAAATAAACTTCCTAAAAATATAGATCTAACCATGAACAGATTTCAATTACTCTCACAACTAGTAATCCAATAAGCTGGAATGAACTAACCGCTAAAGTATTAATAGAAATGCAGCTCAAAGCTTCGAACCTCTTGCACAAAGATGATGAAGATGACAAATTTTGAGTCAATAATCAGAGTAATGCTCCTTCCATTAGCTCATAGGAATATTTACAATAGGGCAAGCAAATGCACTAGAGCCGACCCTTAAAAATGAGGGTTTAGCCTCTATTTTTAGTTTGTAAAATGAAATAAAATTAAGGATATATTACAAATTTACAGCTCAGCAGAGAGTTTTGCTGGTATTATCTTACTGGCTGATGAAGTATGGGAAATACACTGTGATTAATCCACCATGGCAGCTTGGCTCTCTGCGACTTGTTGGTTCATTGATGACAGTTGTTTTTTAGGCCATTGGAGACCACATCTGATCCATTGATCATTCTTGGAACCTCACTCCACCATATATTTGTAACTACTTTTGGTTATCGTTCTTGAAAATCCTGTGACACTTCGTCTTCTTGCCTGAAGAATTTACAATAATACAATAAAACAAAATTGGAGCAACTATTATCTTCTTATTATCTAGAATAATTTTGGCAAAGTTTCAGTACTCTGTTACAATCTCCTCATAGGCTTTGGAAGAGCTCACACACTTGCTACAATGCAATATTCTTCATTATAAAAGAAAACCCTAAAACTACCTTAAGTAAGAAAAAACAAAGCAAACCCTAACCCTAGCAAATCACATCCATTAGATCTACATCGACAGTGTTTATTACATGTCTTAGTATTTCAGCCATAAATTTTGACATGGGTGTCCATTTGAACCCGTTTGTTTTTTAGATTGCACATATTTTGAAGCTCTACGATTTCATTTTATCTCCTCTAATAGGAGACACTTTCCAAGGTTGAAAATGTCATCTAACAACCTAAATTTTTGTTTTAATGTATGGTTGGCCAGATTTCCAATATTCTCCCCCTTACCGGTAAGGGGATTGACTATCAAGTCCCTTAGCAGCAAAACTGAGGCTTTACTACTCCCTTAGTAAAAATATCTGCTACTTGATCATGTGTGGAGAAATACCTCAATTTAACTTGTTCCTTCTCTACCATGTCCTACATGAAGTTGTACTTGATATCAAAATCCTTGGACCTAGTATGGTGGATAGGATTATGTGCCAACTTAATGGCACTTTGATTATCACAAAATAAAGTAGTTGGAGTCCCTTGCTTCTACCCAATCTCTCCTAGCACCTTTCGAATCCATAATGCTTGTGCACTTGCCGATGTAAGTGCAATATACTCTGCTTCAGTAGAAGACAACACCACTGTAGCTTATTTCTTGGAACTCCATGTCACCAAACCTGAACCAAGAGAAAAGCAATGCCCACTCATGGATTTCTTGTCATCAATATTACTACCCCAATCACTGTCATTGAATCCCACTAACTTCAAATTCTTTGTATGTGAGTAGTGGATCCCATAATCAATTGTTCCATGAACATACCTCAAAATCCTGTTCGCTACCTTCAAATGTAACTGTGATGGATTATCCATATACCTAGAACACTGTGAAACAACAAAGCATATATCCGGCCTACTATTACAAAGGAATATAAGGCTACCAACAATACTCTTGTACTCTGTTTTGTTTTTCATTTCAGCTCCATCCTCCAAACTCAAGATCTCCCCATGTGCAATGGGTGTTGCTATAGGTTTACATTCACTCAAACCAAATATCTTCAACATATCCCTTACATATTTGGATTGACAAACAAAAATATCATTGCTAGTTTGATGTACTTCCATCCCAAGAAAGTAACTCATCAAACCCAAATCAAACATCTCAAACTCCTTCTTCATATCATGTTTAAAAGAATCATTCAAATAAGAACTACTCCCCATAAATAACATATCATCAACATAAAAGAATACAATAAAAATATAATTACCTTCCCTTTTGTAGTACAAAGTGGGCTCACTATTACTCCTTTCAAAATTACATTGCAGGAAGTAGTCATGGATTCTAGCATACCAAGCTCTTGGAGCTTGCTTCAGCCCATATAGAGCCTTCTTCAACCTGTAGACTTGATTTTTTTTCCTTGGACAACAAAACCTTGTGGTTGTTCCACATATACTTCTTCATCTAAATACCCATTGAGAAATGCACTTTTGACATCCATATGATGCACCTTCCAACTTTTATGAGCTGCCAATGATAGCAACATTCTTACTGTTTCTTGCCTTACCACTGGAGCAAATGTTTCCTCATAATCCAAACCATATTTTTGAGTGAATCCCTTTGCTACCAATCGTGCCTTGCACCTCTCAATGGATCCATCATTGTTCTTCTTGATCTTGTAGACCCACTTGCATCCTACACATTTTCTATCCTTGGGCAAATCACACAACTCCCAAGTATCATTCTTTTCAATAGAATGCATTTCTTCTTGCATAGCCTTCATCCACACTTTGTTAGTACTAGCATGCTCAAAACATGAAGGCTCAAAATCATCAACAACAACTTTTAAAACTTTAGAAACTTGTGAAACAAGTGCATAGTTTACAACATCACATTTGGGATCTCCACTGTCATCATCTCCATAAAGATGCAGGTTCTCTAACCTCTCTATTACTGCATTTATCTCTGTATGTTGACTCCTTGTCACCCTCTTATGGAAATTCTTATCAAGAATTTGAGATTTTGGGTGATCCTTCAACAATATTTTACCTTTTCCTTTGGCCGGTGGTGATGGAGGTGGAGAACTACTGGAAGAACCTTCTCTTTCATGGTTGGGCTGAACTGAAACATGGCTTGGTTCCACCTTCTCTTCACCAAAAACATCCTCAAAAAACAATTTTTGTGATACCCAACTTCCCCCTTCATCAAAAATTGCATATCTAGATTCAATTATTTTATGTGAAATAGGATTAAAGAACCTGTAAGCCTTAGATTGCTCATTGTACCAATAAAAATATATTTTTCACTCTTTGCACCCAACTTCTTCCTATTCTTACCATTAACATGCACAAAAGCCACACATCGAAAAACTCTAAAATGATCTACATTTGGCTTCTTGCTGTACCAACATTCATAAGAGGTAATATTCTCAAGACTCATAGTAGGACTTCTATTTAAAATGTAATTAACAGTCCTAATTACTTCAGCCCAATAAAAATTACTCATACCTTTTTCTTACATCATGCACCGTGCCATCTCCACCAAAGTCCTGTTATTTCTTTCAACCACCCCATTCTGTTGAGGTGTGTAAGGACTTGTTTTCTGCCTTTTAATCCCAAACTCACTACAGAAATCATCAAATGCTCCCCCTAACTCAATACTCTCCCCCTTACTCAAATCTCTCCCCCTTTGACATCAATGGTAAAAGGGACACCTATGAGGCTAAAAGATATGACTCTTAAGCTTAGCCCCCTCACCCCCTTCTCTCTTGAGGTGATTAATTTTGGGGTGGAGTACTTTTACTCCCATATCACTTTGTTTATTTCCTCTATCAACTTCCTTCCATGTTTTCTGATATCCTTCTCTTGATGAATTGCTTAATCTTCTTGTCTAGAACCTGTTTGACCTCCTTGCCTTGAACCTGTTTGACCTTCTTGCCTTGAACCTATTTGGAATTGAGTCCTACACCATTTTGCAATATGCCCAAAGTTATTTCAATTGAAATACTTGATATTATAGCTTTTGGATGGTTCCCATGTCTTGAATTCATTCTTAAAATAATTTCCATATCCATTCCTTTCCTAAACCTTGTATTGTGAAGCTCTATTTTCATGACCATTATGACTTCTGAATTGTATATCTCTAAAACCAAAACCATGTTGCTCATTTCCTTTGCACTTAAAAGCTTTATGACCAATCCTATTACATGAGAAGTAATGTCCCTGAAAACCATACCTTATTACTTTGAAGTTTCTTCTAGAAAATTTAAACTTCTTTGATCCATAGACCCTGCAGTGTATAGCCTTGTGTTCAAATCCATTACAAGAAAAACAATATCCTTGAAAAGCCATTTGTTCATGCCCTGGTTCTTCATACCTTTCTTGACCATTATCCTTATGATCATTTTCAACTTATGCATTGCATCCTTGAACCTTCTTTGTAGTATCTAAAACTTCTTCCTTAGTTTCTTCCTTGTTTTTCTATTCAAGAATTTCATTTCCTTTTGAACTTGATTCACCTATATCAAAACAAGAACCAAACTAAATATTTGGAGCCATAGGAACTTTGGAACTTTCCTCACAAATCTTAGGTGCTTCCTTGCTTTCATATTTTAAAACTTCCTTTCCTTTTGAATGTGATTCCCCAAACCTGAAACATGAGACCTTTGGTGCTTTAAAATCTTCCTCTTCTTTCTCTTCATTTGTGTCTAGTAGCAAATTGATATCCATCTCTATAGCCTCTGAAATACATGTTTCCTTCTTAGTGAAAATATCTTGACCTTTTGAGTCATGTGATGGATCAAAATTCTCATGTATGGAACATCTCAATTCTTTTATATTTTACTTAACCTCTTGTAGTTGCTCATGGATAACATTGAAGACTTCCTTTAGATCAACTAAGATATTATCCTCTTGTTTAACTTCTTTTGTTTGGAGTGAATTTTCTTCTTCTACTTCTCTTATCCCATATAAAAACCCTTATTCATATTCACTATCACTAAGATCATTATAATATTCTATAGCAAACAAACTCTCAAGATTTCTTTGACCATGCCTGTTTTCTTGATGTGTCATCTCATCTTCACTATCACTGAAACCATTGCAATATCTTGATCTGTGATCTCTTTGACCACACACAAAGCATTTTTCTCTTTCACCTTCTATTCCTAGAAATAAATTTTCTTCATTTTCATCATCTGATTTGTCTCTATCACTATGATCTAAGCTATCACTTGCTTCTACAATGTAGTAAGATTTCTTTACCTTATGAAAAAATTTCTTCTTCTCATACCTGTTTTGCTTGAATCTATCATCTTTGTCATGCTTATGCTTTCCATATTCTTTTCTTCTATGACCCTATTTTTCATCATCACTGTTTTCTTCATGTGGACACTTGTATGCATAGTGACCAAGATCACCACACTTGTAGCATCTGACTTTCCTTATATCCCTGAAATTCCTTGATTTTTTATTCCTTTTGATGAAGTTAGCTTCCTCATCATTATCTAGAACTCTACTTGTTTTTGAAACTTTATATTTCTCTTTTTATGAAGCCTTGAATGCAATCTCTTTTATTGGAACCTGATGCTTACTTACCCTCATCTCATAAGTTGTAAGAGTACCTTGCAATTCTTCCATTGTTAGCTTATTGATATCCATTGTCTCTTCTATTGCTAAAACCTTAGAATCATATTTCATGGGAAGTGATCTCAAAACCTTTTGAGTAACTTATGATTATTTCATCTCAAAACCTAGGCCTCTCATGGTGTTAGTGAATTCATCAACTCGAAGTAAAAACTTTGCAATATCTTCAGAATCTTCCATTTTCAATTCCTCAAATATTTTTCTATGAGTTTGTATTTTTGCCAACTTTACCTTGGAATATCCTTCATAAGTATTTCGCAACTTGGTCCACATTTCATTAGCTGAAGTACATACCATGACTTTTGCAAAATCTGTCTCATGAAGCCCACTCAAAATACAATTCATTGCTCTTGCATTGATCTCAAACAATTTTTTGATAGTCTTATCTACCTCGGAATCACCTTCAAACCTATACTATTTTTCAATAATTTGCCATATCTCATATCCTTGTGATATCAAGTAGTTCTTCATCCTCATGCTCCATAAAGCATAATTGTTACCATAAAACAATGGAGCCTTATTTGTAGATGACCCATTATGTGAAGCCATCTGTGTTCTTGTAGAATCTACCCTCAAGTTTTTAGCCTTTTCGAAGGAACCCGCTATGATACCAATTGAAGAACACAATCTTATACTGAGATGGGGGTGAATAGTATAATACCACTTTTTACTTTCTTTCAAAATCAATATCAATTAATGTCCTTAATTGTAATAAAAAAATATAGCAGTGTGCATTAATAACTCAGAGAGCAGTAGTAAGCAAGAGCACAAGTCACCACACACAATTGAGACACAAGATTTAATGTGGTTCCCCAATTTCGGGTACTCCACAAACCGATCTCCTTATAATATTTCACAAAGAAATATACAATACAATTATTTCTTTGATCTACTCAAAGCTAGGCAATAACAAGTTCACACAGAACTTGTCCAAATCTGAATAACAAGATCATACAAAACTTATCCAAAGCTAAATAACAAGCTCACACAGAACTTGTCCAAATCTAAATAACAAGCTCACACAGAACTTGTCCAAAACTGAATAACAAGCTCACACAGAACTTGTCCAAATCTGCTCTAGCAAGCTCACCAAAAACTTGCCCAAAATCTGCTCCAACAAGCTCACTATGAACTTGTCCAAATCTGCTCTAGCAAGCTCACCAATAACTTGCACAAAACTGCTCCAACAAGCTCACTATGAACTTGTCCAAATCTGCTCTAGCAAGCTCACCAAGAACTTGCCCAAAACTGCTCCAACAAGCTCACTAATAACTTGTCCAAATCTGTCCTAAATCTTTCCACAAATCTGTCCCAAAAATGTCCACAAAGCTTTCTCAAAACTATCCGCAAATGCCTTCTCAAAGGCTCAATCAATCATGCTCAAGTAGCACTCAAATCTCATCCACAAATTGATCAAGGCAAAGATAAAAAATGAACTCAACAATGAATGGCAATGTACTCTTCAATGGACGACAACAATGATCCACAATGATCTCAACTCAACTCAACTCAAATCAACTCATAGAAGTGATGCGCACCAAAAATGCTCATTTTATATACATGGTTAAGAAGAATTATCACTGGTTCAATTAGCATATGAAATGTATTTTATATAACTTATGCATATAATTGATAGAAAATCCGGTATTATGCTTGATTGGTGTTTTTAGTGGGAAATGTGTATAAATGCAGGTATTGGTACTAATATGGTGTTTTCCAGTCTACATCCACTTGGACCCGGCATACTTCTGCTTACAGAGACTAAGGCAAGAGAGTAGGCGCCTTCCTCTTCAAGGAAGGCGCCCAACAGAAGTAGGCACCTTCCTACAACCGGAAGGCATCCACGGAAGACGAGCGCCTCCCTACAACCGGAAGGCGCCAACGGAAGACGAGCGCCTCCCTGCAACCGGAAGGCGCCAACGGAAGAAGAGCGCCTCCCTACAACCGAAAGGCACCGATAGAAAACGAGCGCCTCCCTACAACCGAAAGGCACCCACAGAAGATGAGCGCCTCCCTACAACCGGAAGGCGCCAACGAAAGACAAGCGCCTCCCTGCAATAGGAAGGCGCCAACGGAAGAAGAGCGCCTCCCTACAACCGGAAGGCGCCTCCATGCCTTCATACTTTGCAAGATTTACCAAGTCAACTTTGACTGGTTGACCAAGGACTATGGAGGAGGTTGCACGTGAAGACAAAGGAGATCTATTTTAATCATGCATTTATTAAATAGAATAAAGTGTTTGTTATTATTATCAACCGATTGGCCGGTTGACCTTGTAAAGCTCTTAAAGCATATTATTATTTTTAGGATGCATTAGTTTAGGATTTGTTGTTACGTACACCTAAGGATGTTTATAATTTGGTGAACGAACATACTTTAAAATAGAAGAATAAAATATGTGTAGAATCAATTGTAACTAAATCACATCACGTGATTAAAATAGACCGATTTGTTATTGTAATGATATCTGGTTGCGCTTTATATAAAGACGCAGGCCAGATGAACAAAGGGGATCGGAGATCAATGATTAATTTTACATAGAACTTATTTTATTTTATTGTTTAATTAATTAAGAGTGCAACTCCTCTTATTCGAGCAAGCTCTACGTAGCTAGCCGGGCGGACTATCTGTGGGAGCTTGGGCCCACTCCCTGCAGTAGTCCTCCCCTATTTAATTTGTGCATTTGCTTTCTGTAGATTATTTTATTGCTTTTTACTGCTTTATTTAATTTCAGTTGTGTGTGTTTATTTCCTCGCATTTTATTTCCAGCACTTTACTTTTTGTTTAATAATTTATTTATTTCATTTCCCGCACTTAGTTTATTTGGTTTGGCTGGAATCCAATTACACAAACCTCCCCACCAAACTAAATAAGGTACAACCAGATTTGTTCCCCAACACTGCAGGCATATACTGTGCGTGACACTCATAAGTTTACGAACTTACCGGATTGATAATTTATGGAAGAGAAATGAATGTTTTTCGGGACATGAATTTCTGCTCACCATTTTGGCGCCGTTGCCGGGGAGTGTCTAAACTGTAGTGTTCTGATTTACAGGTCAGATAAAAAGTCTATTTAAAATTACCTGTAGATATTTTACCTGAGAAGTGTGAGTCCACCATGGGCCTTTTTATAAGGCCAAAAATAGTTGCCGGCACAGTCAGAGCTAAATTCCATTGGCAACTTTTTGCATTTTATAGCTTCTCAGATAAACGTGGGAATGAACCTGATGTACCAAATTAAGTGTAGAAGTAGGAATAAAATGTGTTGTTGAAAAAAATTAAAAAAAAAAATCTGGCATTGAAGGATTTCCATCATGTTCTAAATGGTTTCAAGAAATCAAAAGAAAAAGCACAACCCAAGTCTGATTGAAAATTTTTAGGGACATGTTTTTATACGGAAACCATTGAAAAATTGTGCCTCTAGAAGCTTGGTTTTAAATTAAAAAATTTTACGGGCTTGAAATTTTTGCAACGTATTGGTAAATGTTTTTTTTATGATGAAATTAATAATGCAGGGAAAATGACAGAGCATAATTTAAAGAGAACGCCTTGTTATGGAGTATGCTCTTCACTTGCGCTTACGGCGACCTGGTGAATCAGAAACTAGCATGTGTTTTTAATAGACTGCTATGCCATGTTTTCTTCAGGTTGCTAACTCACGGATAGTCATTTGCTGGCCTGCACACTTTGCCATTACGTTGAAAGAAGTTTGGTTGCGAGGCCATGAAGGAAAATACTCTTCTCATGCTACAACATATCAGACTAGTTGAAAAAAAAAAAAGATTTCGAGAAGACTAGTTCAGATGTAGGCATGGGGGAGACCCCACCTTCATCAAATGCCGCCAACAACACAATGAACGCTATTTATAGTGTTCATGAAAAAAAAAAAAAAAGAGAGAAAAAAATAAATCATCTGCTGAAAAGGCTCCAAGTTAATGAAGCAATTCAAAAATAGAGTTTTATTTTGCTGCTTGTTGAAAGAGAGTATCCTCTTTCCCGAGGACCAGCTTGGTCCAGAAGGGAAATGAGAAATCTCCAACCGGTAGCTAAATAAAACAAGGAAAAATCTTGGAGGAGATCAGATTTCAAATGTCTGCACAAAGGCCACAGGATTAACATTTTTTTTTTATGTGCTAATTGAGGAGGAGCTTGGTGTTTCAAAAATGTGAGTTGTTGGTTGTCATATGAAAAAATATACAAAAGAGAGGCGAGAATCTCACTATGGTGGAAGATAACATCAACTTTGAGAGGATCTGAAACCATGGAGAAATCTGCTTTTCACAAAAAGTGTGAGGGCAAAGATGTTTCAGTACATGGTACATTTTGCCAAATTCTTAGGATGGATCATTGACAAACCTCCTGATGTGAAAATCACCAGCTCAAATGGTTGAAGTAGACATCCTATTCTTTGATGCAGATGATGAAAAAAAAATGATAATCCAAGATCTGTTTTGGTCAAGGCAGAATAGACCGAAAAAAAAATACAAAAAAAAAAAACAGAGAAAAAAAAATTAGTTAGAATTTTATTTTAACGTCTTTAGTTTAGATTTTTCTTTTATGTTTTGCAGGACAACGTGAAGTGCGAAGTAGAAAAATAAGGAGGTGTCTGTGAAGATCTCATGAATTGAGATTCATACATGGAGTTCGTAATAGCACTATACGAACTGTCTCGGGTACTTGATCGTATAGCATCCAATCTAACAGGTGAAAGCCAGCAGAGTTTTGCCTTGGAAACATTGGCACTTGAAGGCGGGCTAAGTAACCCTGATCAAGCGAAAGGCTTCCAGCCCAAGGTGCTTGTGGAATTTGGGGGAAAATTTTGTTGGAAAGTGCATGACTGTTATAGCCTGGATGATAAACAAAGTCAGATATGCTACACCAAGTGCAAGAGAAGAGTTTCGAGACAACGTTCAAGTAACGGTCAACGAGCTCCATTAACCACTGCCTCACATTCACAAGAGTGGATCAGACATCGGCATGGGGGAGACCCCATACCATACCAGTAGCTTGGACGAATGTTCAAACATTCGTTGAAAAAAAAAAAAAAGGAAGAAGAAAAAAAAAAAGAGAGAAAGAAAAGAAAAAAAAAGAAGGGAGGATACGTGAAAAAAAAAAAAATGAAGTGAAAGACGCCTTGTTTATCAAGAAGGCGCCTTCCGCATCAAGAAGGCGCCATACATTGGAGGCGCCTTCCACATCAAGAAGGCGCCATACATTGAAGGCGCCTTTCGCATCAAGAAGGCGCCATACATTAGAGGCGCCTTCCGCATGAAGAAGGCGCCATACATTGGAGGCGCCTTTCGCATCAAGAAGGCGCCATACATTGGAGGTGCCTTCCACATAGAAGGCACCATACATTAGAGGCGCCTTCCGCATCAAGAAGGCGCCATACATTAAAGGCGCCTTCCACCAACATCACAAATACATACAAAAAAAAAAAAAAATCCTCCTAGTGAAAAAAAAAATGCATAGAACATGTCCTGTTTAGCATAAAAATTGCTTTCTTATTGCTTTGCAGGAAATCATGAACCGAATGCAAGCTACGGGCATCCTGAGAGCCAGGGCCTAACAGGCACGGAGTCATGACTCTTGTTTTACTGCTTTCATGTGTGCAGTTTTTGTAGGTGTAGTTTCATAGTACACAACCATGAGCATGATCTGTAGGTGGAGCCGGCTTAAACTAGGCCTAACAGATGTGACATTTTGTGCCCTGCAATTAGGAGTGCGGCAAAGTGGAAAAGGCACTTACTTCCCACTAGGAAGAGAGTGCCTACAATCAGCCCAATACAGCAGGTGCCTTTTTCCACCTGGAGGAAGGCACCAATAAGCAATTTTCTTCTCCCTTGGATGGGGGTACCTGTTGTTCAGTGTGGGACCTGACGTTTGGAGGGCTGCAGACCTGTTGTGCAGAGGGACCTGTTGTTGGTGATAAGGGCATCACCAATTTAAGTGGGGGAAGATGCGGGTGAATCAGGACCTCCCGTAAAAAAAAAAAAAAGGGGAGTTCGGAAGGCTGTTGTCACGAGGACGTGACAAATTTTAGACATGGGGGGAAAGACGCCTTATTGTCGGTGCCTAACTTACTCCTATGAAAAAAAAAAAAAAAGTTCGAAAGGCTGTTGTCACGAGGACGTGACAAATTTTAGACATGGGGGAAAGACGCCTTATTGTCGGCGCCTAACTTACTCCTATGAAAAAAAAAAAACCTTGTGTTGAAATAGCTCCACGATGAAATGCAAATCAAAAGCAAAGTTTTATTTTTTCTGCCCATTGGAAGAGAGTATCCTCTTTCTCAAGGACCAGCCTGGTCCCGAAGGGAAATGAGAAACCTCCAACTGGTAGCTAAATAAAATGGGGGAGGAGTTTGAAAAAAAAATAGATGTCAAATATCTGTTTCCTTCGGAATCAACGCATGGTAAGTAGGCACCTTCCTCTTCAAGGAAGGTGCCAGAAGAAGGTAGGTGCCTTCCTCTTCCAGGAAGGCACCAAGAAAAGATAAGTGCCTTCCTCTTCCAGGAAGGCACCAATAGAAGGCCAGCGCCTTCCTCTTCCAAGAAGGCACCAAAAGAATGCAAGCGCCTTCCTCTCACCGGAAGGCACCGATAGGAAGGTGCCACAGGAAGGCCCGACGAGAAGGCACCATAGGAAGGCACCACATGAAGGCGCCACAGGAAGGCACCGACAAGAAGGTGCCACGAAGGCACCTAGAAGTCCCACAGGAAGGCACCGACAGGAAGGTGCCACTAGAAGGCAAGCGCCTTCCTCATAGGGAAGGCGCCCCTGTTCTTTGCCCATTGACTAGACAAGCACGATGTGGGCAACAAATATTGGTGCAGTTCCAACTCTACGGCATGTAGGTTAATTTGGGGATCGCACCAATGGATGAGAACATCCTACCAACGCCAACACATACAACACATACATCTCAGCAATGCACCTGACAGATGCCGTGAATAATGAAAGAAATACTATTTTTCCTCACTCCAAAAAACAAAGGAATGCAGTGTTGTTCCAATTATGCATGCAAAAGAAATAATTCAGAGGGGAGATCATTTTGGACGCACACGTGTCAGGTATAAATTTTAATATTCATCCTGTAAATGCATTCGGAGAGAGATACGTCAATGCAGGATTAAAATATTTTGTGTGCTATTGAGAAAAAGCTGGGTATTTCAAAGTTTAGAGTCACCAGATCAGTTGTTGCGGATTGACTCTGTTCTTTGATGCAGAGGATGAAAAAAAAAAAATCAAAAAAAAAGAAAGAAAAAAAGAAAAGAAAAAAAAAAGAGAGAGTCAAGATCTGTTCTGTTCATGGCAGAACAGATAAAGATACATATAAATAAATAAATAAAATCTCCAGGAGCACCAACGTGAAGACGTCTCACACCACCGGCATCATATATATCAGATTCTACGAAATTCAACCGGGTATGTACTGATTTTCTTATTAATTATGTGTATAGTTATTTTAAAATCATTTCTATGCTAATACCGATCGACGCTTCCACAGTTTTTCAAAATCTCCCATTAGAATTCAAACACATGATGTGCCTTAAAAATAAATATATAATTGAAAAAAAAAAAAGAGAGAGAGAGGCTATGGCATCTACATGAATAAATTTGGCATCATTTTCATTGCCGCCTCCTTACAATGGTAGTCATCTTGAGCGAACACATATAAATGATGCTACTCTCTACCACAAAGGAGGTTCTGGAGATGTCAAATATGTTTCAGATGTGGGTAAAAGTAGTAGCTGGTGATTGCACTTGTTTTAAACAAATTTGGTCTCACCAAATATGACTAATGTGCAACACTGGAAAATGCCGACATTAAAAGTGCAGTGGTAATTTGCCCTAAACAGTGTGGTCACGATTTAACTATTTATCCGCAATGATTAGTCAGGATGTGTTTCTGACTTATGTTGGTGCCGCATCGCTCTATGGATGAAGAATAGCAGCACTCAATGAAAAAAAAAAAAACACATGCTGAATAAAAAAAATAGTACTGAGAAAAAAAAATAGTAGTGTTGAATGGAAAAAAATAGCAGCACTCAGCGGTAGAGAAACAGAGATGTTGAAGGCCATTAAAAAAAAAAAAAAGAGAAAAAATATATATATATCCCAGGGGTTGTTGTCACGAAGACATGACAAACTTTTTGGCATGGTCATCCTGCGAGAGGGATAACTTCACCTTTTGGTGCCACGAGGGCGTGGCACATGTTAGGCATGGGGGGATGATGAGCACCAAAAATGCTCATTTTATATACACGGTTAAGAAGAATTATCACTGGTTCAATTAGCATATGAAATGTATTTTATATAACTTATGCATATAATTGATAGAAAATCCGGTATTATGCTTGATTGGTGTTTTTAGTGGGAAATGTGTATAAATGCGGGTATTGGTACTAATATGGTGTTTTCCAGTCTACATCCACTTGGACCCGGCATACTTCCGCTTACGAGAGACTAAGGCAAGAGAGTAGGCGCCTTCCTCTTCAAGGAAGGCGCCCAACAAAAGTAGGCACCTTCCTACAACCGGAAGGCGCCCACGGAAGACGAGCGCCTCCCTACAACCGGAAGGCGCCAATGGAAGACGAGCGCCTCCCTGCAACCGGAAGGCGCCAACGGAAGAAGAGCGCCTCCCTACAACCGGAAGGCGCCGATAGAAAACGAGCGCCTCCCTACAACCGGAAGGCACCCACAGAAGATGAGCGCCTCCCTACAACCGGAAGGCGCCAACGAAAGACAAGCGCCTCCCTACAACAGGAAGGCGCCAACGGAAGAAGAGCGCCTCCCTACAACCGGAAGGCGCCTCCATGCCTTCATACTTTGCAAGATTTACCAAGTCAACTTTGACTGGTTGACCAAGGACTATGGAGGAGGTTGCACGTGAAGACAAAGGAGATCTATTTTAATCATGCATTTATTAAATAGAATAAAGTGTTTGTTATTATTATCAACCGATTGGCCGGTTGACCTTGTAAAGCTCTTAAAGCATATTATTATTTTTAGGATGCATTAGTTTAGGATTTGTTGTTACGTACACCTAAGGATGTTTATATTTATCCTTCGGTGAACGAACATACTTTAAAATAGAAGAATAAAATATGTGTAGAATCAATTGTAACTAAATCACATCACGTGATTAAAATAGACCGATTTGTTATTGTAATGAGATCCGGTTGCGCTTTATATAAAGACGCGAGGCCAGATGAACAGAAGGGGATCAGAGATCAATGATTAATTTTACACAGAACTTATTTTATTTTATTGTTTAATTAATTAAGAGTGCAACTCCTCTTATTCGAGCAAGCTCTACGTAGCTAGCCGGGCGGACTATCTGCGGGAGCTTGGGCCCACTCCCTGCAGTAGTCCTCCCCTATTTAATTTGTGCATTTGCTTTCTGTAGATTAGTTTATTCTTTATTTCTTGCTTTATTTAATTTCAGTTGTGTGTGTTTATTTCCTCGCATTTTATTTCCAGCACTTTACTTTTTGTTTAATAATTTATTTATTTCATTTCTCGCACTTAGTTTATTTGGTTTGGCTGGAATCCAATTACACAAACCTCCCCACCAAACTAAATAAGGTACAACCAGATTTGTTCCCCAACACTGCAGGCATATACTGTGCGTGACACTCATAAGTTTACGAACTTACCGGATTGATAATTTATGGAAGAGAAATGAATGTTTTTCGGGACATGAATTTCTGCTCACCAAGAAGCACAAAGAGAATTTTTAGAGACTCAATATGTTCTAGGCTTAATATCAACTCAAACCAACTTAACTCATAGAAGCATAAAGAGAATTGTTAGAGACTCAATATGTTCTAAACTCAATCTTAACTAATCACCACAAGGGATAATTCTTCCTCACACAACCCTAGTTCAAGTATGTATCAACCAACTCAAATGTTTCCAACAATGCTTAACCACACATCTTACATAACAATGATACTCACGTTCTTTTCTAACTCATGTTATTTCACAACCAATGGGCTTCAACAACTCTTCTTATAAAACAAGGTTTAAACACAACTCTCAATTCATAAAACCTTGAAGCATTCAACCAACCACTTTCGAAAATGAAACCACAAACAATACGTTTACCTCCAATAATATTTCAGAAATCAACCACCATAGACAATCAATAGGAGAATGTACCCATACCTTTTATGAAGATGAAGAAACCCCTTTGGAAAATCTGCCACACTCAACAAACTTTGAAAAGAACAAAACAACCTTCACTTGAACCCTTTTACAAAAATAGAAATATCTCTTTATGTACACCTTATTTATCCTTCTAAACAAAATAATCAAATATCCCTTGAAATAAGCTTTCCAACGATATATAATATGATATAATTCTAAAAGGAAAATCACCCTAAATCTTTCTTTTTCACAACATGCACTACAAACCTTATCTCTCCTAGGGCAACCTTAGAAAAATAAAATATTTGGAAAAATTAATAACTTGCCTTTAACCTTAACGGGACTCGATCCCCTGTCGCTGCCCTCGCACCACTTAAACCATGGTGCCAATAACCATGTGATCCAACTGCTCACATAGAAACCAAGAGCACAAGACCTCCTTCTTGCTTCCTCCGAACTTGCCCTCAAAAACCACGTGTGCAAAAGGTTCTCCCTTTTTACCTTGCAAAAACCAGTGCCGGTGGGATTCGAACTTCAGATCTATTGGTGCTTAAACACCTTACATACCTTCCTCTTGCCGCTAGGCCACAAGTGCCTACGGTGATAGGTAAGGAACCTCCCTTACCTTTATTCCCTCTTCTCTTCGCTGGTTTTCAAACGAATACGACACTTCTGCTCCCTTAGCGCTTCGAACAAATTATCTTTGTCGAGAACTTAGGGAAAATAAAAAGTTTAGTGGCATATTTATATATGCCCACCTTTTTCTTTTGATGTTGGCTATGACTTAATATTATTTGCCTCCTCCTTTTTGACATCGACAATATTAAAATATTAATTTTAATTTTAATTTTAATTTTAAATGATTAAAATTTAAACTTAAATATTTAAAATTAATTATCTCCTTCATCGGGGCACCTTTTTCGACGAAACGAAAATTCAACATGAGTTTTAAGAAAAACCCATTTCAAATCTACCATCCATGGTTTTAAATAAAACTTTTTATTTTGCCTACCTTGGTTTTCACAAAAACCCTGTAAATAGCCATGCTTTCCAAAATATCATAAATGCTTATTTATAAAATATTTTGGCCACCAAAACTAAATGTGATCCATGTGACATCAATGATCAATGTGACATCAATGACAACATAAAATGCCTCAAATTTCCAACACATCTTCCAATGTGGCACATGTGAACTTCTACTTCTCTTAATAGATCATTCTTGTAATCCTTATAACTCTTTTGTATAAAATCCAAGACTAATATAGTCACCTTCATTCATTTCTTTTGTACAAAGGAGGTATGGAGAGTTTCTTGAAATATCCTAATTAATCCCACTTCCCACATTCTTTTAAATCACAATCTTCTTACAAAATGATGTCTACCCCCATGAGTCATAGGAATAGATGTCATAAATCTCCAAACTCCTCTTATCACTTTAACTGATTTGATTTTGGCCTCTTATATATGCTTGATAGGTGATGAATTAACACACCTCTTTTACACATGGGCTTATATAGGGGCTAAGAGAGATCAACCACAAAATTTAATCTTATTAACTCATCATTCTTGTAAACCTTATAGACCCTTTAGGTGATGGATTGACATATTTGGTTCCCTAAAGGGTTTATAAGATGCCAAGAATGATCAACCCTAAACTTTTATCTCTTCATCAACTACCACATGAAAAATCCTATGACAGTTAAAAACTTGATGGAACATCCTAAAAATTCTTCTTTCTTCAGTATCATCAATAAGCTACATGACGATCCCCACAATGAATTTGCAATGTGTGGGAAAAATTTTGCATCCTTCACCCACTCTTCCCGTTAGGAAGTGTTCCCCTTTCCTCAAAAGGAGTTCACCAAGTTTGAAGGCATTTATGGAGGGGTGAAAGATGTCAGAGTAGCAACAGTGGCTACAGGGTGGACCAAACCGACAGGTGGATGACAGAATAAAGCAGGGCAGACAACAAAAGTAGGCAGACACCCACCCTTAACGTTGGGTAGAACTTTCCAAAAGACCCACCCAACTGGTTGGGAAAACATTTCGAGGGGCTAGCGTGGGTGGACAAATTGTAAAACCCTGCCCTTGGGAAGGATATAGACACCCGCCCATCCCAGGTGAAAGATACAAGTGCAAAAGGGATGGGACCTCAGAAAGATACCCTCCCTCTCTCCCTAGTAATCCCACAGGTAGAAAGAAGCACTCGCTCAGTACACAAAACTCTCACCATCACTCGAATTTTAAATATGAATATGTACACACGACTGCAGCAGTTTAGGTACCTGACAACGTAAGTAAATGTGATGGATTTTTGTCATGTTTCTCCCAAGGCA
Organism: Wollemia nobilis; assembly: GCA_028583015.1. Taxonomy (NCBI): domain Eukaryota; kingdom Viridiplantae; phylum Streptophyta; class Pinopsida; order Araucariales; family Araucariaceae; genus Wollemia; species Wollemia nobilis. The sequence continues at coordinate 1,464,458 of JAQPPZ010001945.1, forward strand.
CTTCAAAACCTATCACTTATCACCTAATCAGAGGATCACCTATCAAGGAGAAGGACGAGGTAGTTGAGAATTGATAAGTGGGTAGAAGCATTTGAAGATCTAAAGACCTAGATTGAACCAGGTACATCTACCTCCTTCTAGAAGATCGATGCTATCCAGAGGAATAGTGTACGAGTGTGGTGCTTGTCTGCTGCAAGGATTATCTTTTTGCATTCCAAAATTAATGTTTGATTTTATAATTCATGTAAATAGGCCTATAAATAGTGGAATGCTGGTCATTCCTAAGCGTGGCTCTTTAGCCATTATAATTCTGATGTAAGGTTTACCTTTATGTAAATACAAGTTATGCACTGGTTAGTATCTAGCTTTATCCTCTTGTTATTTATTGAATGTGTTAATGCTCATTGTTGTTTAGTTGTTTAGGTTATCTTGTATTATTATATTGTCTAGATTCTGTGGGGTTTACTTTAATGACTTAGGACTACATGTTCATGAATATGGATTTGGGGTTTATTTTTGCTAAAGCTAGTCGGACAGGAGTGCTCTGATTTTGCATCTTGGATTTCATGCACCTGCCCATTGGTTCTAGAATTTGCCTCCCACCCATCGTTGATAGGATCTAGAACTAAGGTACATTTGGGTGATCTATTAGGTGTAGGGTCTATGTTCATACGAGGTATATCACCTGCATAGGTCTTGATGCAACTATACCCATCCTTGTAAGTTCTAGCTATGACCTTTATTTCTTTCTTTCCTTCCCTTTTCCCTTTTCCCATTTTGAAGTGTAGATAGATGGAACCATCCTCAAAGGAACCATACCTCCTCTGAAGATCGTTTGCTTCGTCCTAATGCAACAATCATTCTATGCTTGGTGTTGATCTGCCTCCCTGCCTTAGCACATAGTGCCAGATTGGCGGCCAATAGTTTTTGGTGACTATGCTGGGGAACTCACTAAGTTTTCGTGTTTCAAGAAATTAGAGTTTAGCGGCTCTCTGATTTGCCCAGATCTTCTCAAAGTCACCTAGAAACTCTGACTACATAGCACGTCCAGATCATGAGACCAGTCACCCACCTATGCTGAAGATCCAAATATACTAGAGGACTCAAGGTATGATGAGCAACCTTGATCTCACTATCAAAGATATCATGCTCATCTGGCAACTCTGACTCTGTCTTCGACATCACATCCAAGACTTTTAAATATTGGTACCTTAATGGCTCAGCCATTGTTGCCCCACTGGAATGATTTCAGTCTTCTCAATATCCCTCATCGACATGATATTTTAGAATCCACCTTTGATGCCTTGACAAAATATAGTGGTGTCAAGGGAGATGTGAAGGAACACCTTAAAAATATGGCTTCTTTGGCCACCCTTCACAATATCATGCATGAATATGCAATGATCAGGTTTTTGGTTGCTTCCCTTCAAGGCAAAGCATGGCTCTGGTACAAAACCCTATAGCCTAGAAGTATCTCTACATGGGAAAATATGGCAGAGCCTCTCATGGATATATTTGGTGAAATGGAGGACCCCTTCCAGTATCTAAACCAATTCATATTTATCAAGAGGAAAAACCCTCTTGAAAGTGTGGTGGACTTCAATGTTCATTTTGAAATGAAATGGAAGAGAATTTTACGACAAATCCTCCCAACCTCTGCCCAGGTTTATCTGTTCTACATTCGGGCTCTTGGTATTGATATTAGCTTCCTTCTACACCAATCGGGGAAAACAAGTTTCCCATAACTCTATAAGGAAGCTATCAGAGTCGAGCAAGTTTTGATATGGAGGCTTCATCCTATCAGTTCCTTTCAGGAATTGATGTCGGATCATGCAGCAGGTACATGTTAGGAGTAGGTATGCCACAACGACCACATCCACAAAGGCAATAAGACAGATCAACCCCAGACTCAGTAGGACTTTGGTGAGGATGTGGATGTACATGAATAGAAGTAGGATGCAACGGTGGAGGAAGATTCAACCATGGGATTGGCACAGTTGGTCAATCTCAAATGGGGACAACATGAAAATATAGTCCTTGACAACTCACCACTTTAGAGGTAGGATACAGTGGCAAAATATATTGCCACCCTAGGATTCAAAGGCCTGATGTTAAGACACTAATGCAAAATAAGAAGAATTATGATTTTATCATAATTTTGAGCTAGTGTGGATAGTTCTAGATGAATCACAAGCGATGCCTCAAATACAATATGATTTGGTCGAGCCACTATAGATTTAGAGGATAATTTATAGATGACACCCTGGCTTAGACGTTCTTTTCATGCTACACTTTTATGGCCATTAAATAAGGCCTTACATTATGTAGGGCCAGTGCGTTGGGAATCACAAGTTTTATCACCAACCATTGGTATAATAAGGTCTTATAAAAAGTTACCACTTGGTTAGGCACTAGAGGGCATCAATGAGGATTTCCCTAGAAATTGTTTAGGAAATATAGCATTCTCCTCCATATTTGTGTTGTTTTCATAGTTCTCTGTTATTTTATCTATTTTTGTTGTGACCCCATAGCCCAATGGATACATTCAACAATTTTCAAGACCTCTTAACCCATCCTCAAGATATGGAGTAAGATTTAGAACTCACAGATACAAGCATATGGTAAGGCAAGTATGCTATAAATAGCCCTTGTGGTGAGATGCAAACGATTCCATAAAATGCAAAGCACAAATCATGGTTGAAGTGAAATGGCCCCCTGGTTGATAACAACCAATAAAAAAGGATCATTACTAGATTGTGTGAAGAAGAAGGTCTGGGATAGAAGAGATAAGGAACATTGGCAATGTTCCAGGTCTTTGATGGGTTACGTTTAGGGGGATTCAATTCGTAAGCATGCCTCGTGAAGAAGGATCTATGCTCCATTGGTTTTACTTGATAGGCTTCATATTGCTTTTCCCTTCATGTACCCTTGTTCTCTCACCCTTTCCTCCTCTTCGCATTCCTCTCCCCTTTGTTTCTTGTAACTCTTATGGTTGGTAACCAAGGCTTTACTGCCTTTATTGCTTCTTATTCCCTTTTACCCCTATGTGTGTCTTACAACAAGCTTCTTAAGCATTTACTTATTGTTTCCACTGCTTGTCTTCCTGCTACTCTTATTTGCAACACTCCTCTCTATGTTGGCCTCTTTGACCTTGTTCTTCTGGATTTCTTTTTCTTGTTTTCCATTTCTACTTTCATTGATTGGGTCCATGTTCCTTTCATGTTATATGTCCCATTTCTTCCAACTTCTTTTCGTGCTTGATTTTCTCCTTGCATCGTATCCTTCTTCGCATCCTCCTTTCCTATTTGCCCTTCCTTCCTCTCATTTTTTTCTTTGTTGTGTTTGTTATATTTCCTAATCCTTCTAGGTTCATTTTTCCATGAGATAGAAAACCCCTGTAAGTCACCAGAAGTGTGGATGAGATTTTGCATTTTTCACCCACTCTTCCTGTCAGGAAGTGATCCCCTTTCCTCAAAAGGATTTATCCAAGTTTTGAAGGTATTGATGGGGGGAGCGAAAGTTGTCAGAGTAGCAGTAGTGGTCGTAGTGCGGACCAAACCAATGAGTGGATGGTAGAATCAAGCAGGGCGAGTAACAAAAGTAGGTGAACACCCACCCTTAATATTGGGTAGAACTTTCTAAAAGACCCACCCAAATTGTTGGGTGAACATTTCAAGGGGCTAGTGTGGGCAAAAAAATTGTAAAACCCTACCCTTGGGAAGGAGATAGACACCCTCCCATCCCAGGTAGAAGATACAAGTGCAAAAGGGGTGGGATCTTAGAAGAATTTTCATCCTCGCTCTCTAGTTACCCTGCAGAAAGAAAGAAGCACCCACCCAACATGCAAAACTCCTACCATCACCTAAATTTTAAAGATGAATACGTACACGTTGTTGCAAAAGTTCAAGCACATGAAAATATAAGTGGATGTGATGAATTTTTGATGTGTTGCTCCCACGATGCTTCAAAACCTATCACTCGTCACCTAACCAGAGGATTTCCAGTCGAGAAGAAGGATGAGGAAGCTAAGAATTGACAAGTGGGTAGAAGCATCATAAGATCTAAAGGCCCATATTGAACTAGGTACATCTACCTCTTTCCAGAAGATCGATGCTATTCAGAGGAATAGTGTACCAATGCGACACTTATCTGCTGCAAGGATTGTCTTCCTACCTTTCACCATTAATGTTTGATTTTGTAATTCATGTAAATATGCCTATAAATAGTGGAATTTTGGTCATTCCTAAGGGTGACTCTTTAGCCATTACAATTCTTATGTAAGGTTTACCTCTATGTAAATACAAATTCTACACTGTTTGGTCTCTGGCTTTGTCCTCTTGTTCTTTATTGAATGTGTGAATGCTCATTATTGTTTAGTTGTTTAAGTTATCCCGTGTTATTCTACTACCTAGAATTCATGGGATTTACTTTAATGATTCAATACTGTGTGTTCATGAATATGGGTTTGGGGTTTATTTTTTCTAAATCCAATTGGACAAGAGCACTCTGATTTTGCATCCTAGATCTCATGCACCTGCACGTTGGTTCTAGAATTTACCTCCTGCTCATCACTGATAATATCTATAACTAAGGTAAAATTGGGTGGTCTGTTAGGTGTAGGGTCTATGTTCATACAGGGTATATCATCTGCATAGGTCTTGATGTGGCTATACCCGTTCTTGTGAGTTTTGGCTATGGCCTTTCTTTATTTATTTCCTTCCCTTTTATATTTTTATGTTTTGTGACATAGATAGCTAGAACCATCCCTAAAGGAATCGACCTCCTCCGAAGATCATCTGCCTCATCCCGATGCGATGGTCGTTCTATGCTTGGTGTTGATCCGACTCCCCACCCTGGCGCGTGGTACCGGGTTAGCGGCCAACATAATGCTAATAGCCCCATTACCATTTCCTCTTCTCCCTTAGCATAAAGGGTGGTAAAAAACTAAATAACTCAAGTGCCACCTAAAGCAAGGGGTATAACTAATCAAATAAAAGTGATAAAGCCCTATTGACATAGACTATCCAAGCAATCAAACAAAAGCAACGTAATCCCTATGGACAACTATTCAGACAATTAAAAAAAAATGTAATAAAAAGTACTATAGACAGATTTTCCATGCAATTAAAATAAATAAATAGAGTCCTATGGATATAGACTATCTAGGCAATCAATGTAAAGCAATAAAAGCCTATATATAGATTGTCTAGGTAATCAAACATAAGAAATAAACGCCTACAAACATAGATCATCTAGGAAAAATATTTAAATTTGCCTAAGTGTTTTTCCATTAATTAGTCTTTAATGCCACTACTTAGAAATGAAGCAAATCATTAAATTCCTATAGATGCCATGTGTGTAGGCAAAGCACTTTAGCATGTACATATGCAACAAAAGATAGAATGAAAAATCATGTTAAACACCTCGTTTAACATGCAAATCAATAAAATCTATTACACTTTATCAAAGCAAATGATCATTATGATAGCATCAATGCAAGCATTCATAAAACAATAATTAAAATACACAAATCAATAATAGATGATATATCATAATAATGCTCAAAGTTTTTATTACAATAGACAAAAAAATATACATCATCAAAATTAATGCATAGCATCTATACATCACTAAGAATAAGACCCATTGCTAGGTGTCTTCCTGGAAATCCTTACTTATATTTTTCAATATCAAGTCACTCATATTGAGAGTGTCCATGATTGTGTCCTAGTAGGTAACATAAGTCATCGATCTATATGCAATGCTACATGGTACACCACCCTATAATGTATTGTTTGCCTTGTCTTCACTTGTAGGTCTTACTAATAAACCTATAACTCCTCTTGAGTTACCATCAAGTCTCTCTTTGCTCTATCTAGATCCTCATGCATCTGAACCATCTATCTTCATGTGATCAAACCAACTCTCCCTATGATTATCTTGACTCACTCTAAACCTATGATAGTTAATTAAATAACATACACAATGTACCCCCTCCTCCATATGTTCCTATAGTCATGGCCTATGTTAAATTTACATCTCTCTTGGAAGTCTAGATTTGGATGGTCTTACACATCATGGTGGCCTCCCTAATCAACTTATCCTTCCCCTACCATAAATTAGTTATTTATATCCCATGCTCCATCAACTGCCACTTCAAACATATCACCTATCCTCGTAATGTGGTAACTTCATTGTTACCCTTAGTTAGGATATTATCCCACTCTACTTGGATCTATTCTCGCTCTACATGAACTTTATCCCTCTCAAATTGTAACTAGACCATCTCCCTATCTTGATCCTCATTCTCTAAATATCATGTAGTTTTCTAATTTGCTAAGTGTTTAACCATACAATCTCTCTCTGGCTTCACTTCAACTATTCACCATAGTAGAATCTCTCTCTCCTCATTGAAACTAGCAAGAGATGCTTTCCTACCCACTCCCACAAAAATAATGAATTTGACTAGTGGTGATCTATTACCCCTTGCCTCCTTAATAGCATCCTCTAGTGGTGGCAATATCCAGAGCGAGAACACCATCATTGGATCCCACCTTTGGCTTTATCTATGCCTCCATAGTAACTCATGAATGTGCCTTTGTAGGTATGTATATACCTATATTTGATGTCTTTGTGTCTGATCCTATAGTACACTAACCCATCGATGATCAATCCCCTCTTACCAGTGCTTGTATCCCTCTACTACATCAATATCATCCTATCTAGGATCTGGAATGATTAGATTTTTATATCCTCCTTTACATGACTAAGTGGATTAGTGTGGCCATAAAATTCTAACTCCTAATAGGTATTTCTAAACCATCATGGTCCCTCAAGAATCTACTACATCCCACCAAACTACATGATGACTTGATCAAAACTTTATAGCTCGTGCTCACTCTTAATCGCACCAACTACCTAATGCACCATACTCTTGCCAACTGATATCCATTTTTAGAATACCTTAGATTAAGTTGATAAAGCTACCATACAAGTTAATTTTCCCAATGATCATTTATTTCCCTCCTAGCATCAATAAGCCATCACACAACCCATGCACCTTACCTTATCTCAAAATCATGAGCCCACCTAAATACCATAGATACTTGTCAATCATTCACCCTCCCTAGGATACTGGGTGGTTACATGATTTCTATATACTCCCAAGCCCAAACCTATAAAATTATATAGTATACCAAAATATTGTACTCCATATACACCATTTGATGTAGGGTTCAATACAATCATCCAAATCCATCTACCCCCATGTAAACACAACCTACTCATCTTGCATATTTATCACTACCTCTTCTCAACATCATGACATGTCTCCTACACATATCTCCAAGAAGAACCCCTTATACCATTGCATATAAGATAGTATGTAGCTAGTCTAAGTGCCTCCCCAAGTAAGCAATATTTATATCAATGCCTGAATGAACTATTGCCAAATCCTCATCACCTATCAATCTATCCAAATAATATTCCTAGTATCGACTTGCCTTAATTAGCACACCTCCAATCAACAATCAAAGGATCTTCCATACATCCTTCAATTTCACCATCATCTCCCCTATCGATAACTAAAAGGTACCCATCTTAGAGTATCAATTCTCAACTAATATTGTGAGAAGAGCTTGATCAAACTCTACCTTTGATATAAATACTATGTAACATATACTCATTGCCACCAATACACATATCTTACTATCATATAACAAATCTATAATACTCTAAAGCATGTTCAACCTCTTCTCTCGACATTCTAGCACCTCATGTCATGCTTGCAATTACCAAAAAAATATATCCAAAAATTAGCAAATCCCCCAACATTGTATGGATCATATGGATGCAAATGTGTTGTTCATATGTATTGTATGGACGTAAATTTGTCATACGAACATGAAAATATCGTATGGCACTATATGAATGCCAATCTCCCCTCATAATGCATGAAAAATAAAAATAATAAATAACAAATTTGAACAATAATAAAAGCAAAAAATCCATAGTTTTTATACTTTCCAGAGCCACTATATCATCTCCTAGTTGTGTCACTCGTACCATATCTACATAGTGCCTAAGTTGTACTTGCTACATCATCTCTCTCTCACACATGCATTTTTCCTCCAATTTTTATTTTTGTAATTTCCCTCTAACTTTAATAAATCAAATCCAATCTCTGTATCATAGGGTTTTTCAAATTCATGAATCATTAAAAGAATTTCTCCATCATTTACTTTACACTTTGATTTTATTCAATGTTATTTCCCCTTTGAAACTCGAGGGGACATGTCAAGGCATCAAATTTTGTCAACCACAGACTTAACACCAAGAAAAAGATATCCCTTTTTACCATAAAATAGGGCATCTATGATAGTTTTGGACACATTTAATATACATTAAATGCATCATAAAGTGGCAAAACTAGACATCCAATTTTACCTATCTCCTATTGTATCATTCCAAATTTTTTGCATCCTTACCTTCAGGCTATAGGATCCACGCCCGAAAGGGGGATGTGAAAAGGATGGGACAATACCTCGGACTAAGAGGCCTTTCGAAGGTCCCGCATCTCGGGGGAGGTGTATAAAGGTGAATTTTAGACGGATGGTGGGTTCACCAGGAAACTTTTGAATGGCAGTTTCCATGCCTAGGTTGGGAATGTGTTTTATGTGTTCAATTTTATCTTTAAACATTCAAATCTTAGGTTTGGCCAAATGAATCTAAGTTATTCTATATGAAATGCAGATTTAAATATAGAAAACAGATTTAACAGAAAACACAGAGAACAAACTAAGTGAAGAAATCCATACCTAGTTCCGGATGTCTGATGGAGGTTCTGATTTTTGAAGTAGTCCAGATCGTCTGGAATTTGATAGGATCGTCTCCTATCTGACAGGATCGTCTGAGATCTGACAAATTCATCAAACGAATTCGTCAGAGACCTGCAAACAGAGAAATAGATACAAAATACAAAAATTGCAACTATTTTGATAAAGGAAAATGATAGGAAACAATAATAAGGATGTTAATAAGATAATCCTAAATGGAAATGCAAATAAATTACAATAATTTAATAGCTAATCATGATCTTATTATGCAATTAAACTACATAGGTGAACTCCAAGATACAAGATAACAGGAAATAATAATAAAACTGACTAAATGCAGAATAAAATAACAGCAAAGTATAGAAAAAGTGCAAACTCTAGGCACTGATTGCCCCAATGCAGACTGTAGTCGAAATTGTCTCGGATTGATACGAAATCATCTCAAATTGGATAGGATCGTCTGCGACGATCTGAGCTTGCTACGGTCGAAGAATGACAAGGTTCCTACAACAAAATTTGGAAAGTACAAATGCAGATGGTAATCCTGGGTATTCTAATGCGTGTAAAGGTCAAGTTACAAGAAATTTCAGCCAGGGGAAAGTCAAGGGGGGTCCTAAGGTTTAAATAGGCTTAGGAGGGAAGTTGGGAGGTTGGAGATCATCCTAATTTGGAAGATCTCCAACAAGGGAGGTCTCTAGCGACGCAGACATGCTTCTGCCCAACTTAGAGACGTCGTTGAAATAGAGGCTAATTATGAAAAATCAGTTTTGGGACAAGATCGTCTGGACGTCCTAGTCTAGAAGAAATCGTCCAATCTAAGGTGATATCGTCTGATCGGCGATGATATCGTCAAACGGTCAAAACAAACTCTAAAAATGATGCGAGAAACGAGGAAACGGGTTAAACGGCGGTTTTGGAGTGGTTTTGGGATTGAAATTGAATTTGAATTATTCCTAAGGTAATTTTAATTATTGCTAAGGTTTTATTGTGCCAATTTTAGGGTGCTACATTTTGCCCCCTCTTTAGCGAATTTTCCAAAGAAAATGGGTTAAATATGAGTTCTTCTCGATCTATGAGAAAGCAAAAATTATTCTCATTTTTAGGCGACGATTCTAGGTCGAATCATACGACAGCTTACTATGGTGCCCCCTCCGTGTTTTTACCCAAATCGACGTTTGAGGTAAAAACGTAGAAAAGCAAAATTTTAAAAAATTTGTTAAGTGTTTTTGAATAAAATTAAGAAAAATAGGGAAAAACCCTAATTCATTGTTACTATTCATTTTTACTATTTTCTAGAGCTCTGCAGACAAGATGGTCGAAACAACGCACAGATCGACAGAGGTTCGGCGCGGGCTACGGATAAGGGTCTAAACTGAATTTAGAGTGCTTTAATTTAGAATTTCATGCTTTTTAGATTATATTTGATTGATTTTTGAGCATCACGGCCGATTTTGGGCCGTCGACGTCGTCGGGACGAAATCGTCTCGATTTCGTCGAAATCGTCTTGATATCGTCGATTTCGTCGAAATCGTCTCGATATCGTCGATTTCGTCCAAGGGCGAAATCGGTGATATGGGGACGATTTCGTCCAATAAGGGATGATTCCCTCATGCAAAATCGGGGACGAATTTGCTCAAATTTGGGACGATATCACCCAATGGTGGACGATATCATCATTTGTGAAAGTGAACTTATTTTACTTGCATTTTGATTAATGATTTAATGATTTTTATTGTTGATTTTTTATTGTTTATGTTGTTTATGTTGCAGAGAGGATTACTAAAGAGCCGAGAATGGAAATACGATGGACTAAGGGATGACTTGGCCGCTCTATCTCAGGCAGAGCTTGATCAGCTAGCTCAGGTAGGCTTGTAGCACGTGGCAGATATGCCACAAGTGTCTACAGACATGGGGCTATTGACAACCCTAGCAGAGAGGTGGTATCCGGGTTCTTGTTTTCGGTTATTGACAGGGGAGATGACTTCCACACTGGAGGATGTATGGAGGATCTTGAGGATCCCCATACAAGGATGATTGATCACTCCTATGGCCAATCAAGGCCACGCTATGATGAGACTATGCGGAGATCCGAGCTTCGCCCTGGAGAAGGGCAGAGTGAACATCGAGTCTCTACGCCAGATGCCTGGGGCATCTAGGCTGACACAGGTTTTGGCTGGGGTGGTAGGTGGTCTGCTGCTATGCCATCAGAGTGGATGTAGGCTGCCATGGCTACTGACAGATGTGGTCTACGACATGAGAGACCACGGATACAAGTTTGCTTGGGGAAGCTTTATACTATGTCGATTGTATAGGATCCTGTATGGGGTCGTATATAAGGGCGGTTGATGTCTTTCATGACATCACTACTACAGGTTTGGTGCTGGGAGCACATCGCGGTGCGGAGGTCGGTAGGGCTCCCACTGGCAAGGATTTACAAGGAGAGGCCTCGAGTTTTCTACTTATGGCTTCGGAGAGGGTCACAGTGACAAGTAGATCTGCCAGTGTCCCAGAGAGTACTTGATGACCTTGTCTCCGACCAGATCACCTAGAGGCCTTGGAGATATCATCCAAGGTGGGCCGAAGACGGACATGAGCTAGCTCATGTCAGGCGAGTCTATTGGCTGAGTATGGAGAGGGGAGAGGTGGAGCTCCATCGGTATGACCGAGTTTTGAGGCAGTTCGGTTTACAGCAGGGTATCCCATCTCTCAAAGACTACGAGTTTTCTCGAACCGTTCGGGATAACACTACAGTTAGCGAGGCTCCAGATATGCAATGATTCTAGAGTCAAGACGCGGATGATGCCCCCATCTAACCAGTGGATGGGGACAACGTAGGGGTAGCCGACGACTACGATGCCTGGTACACATGCATCTGCCCTCCTCGGATGACGAGGGCTTAGGGTTCGATTCATGCAGTTGTGCATCGGATAGGGAGGCGGCGCTAGGCGGCCATTGAGGCGGCACAGGGTCACGATGGGAGAAATTTTGAATAATTCCTTTAGAAATTATACCATGGTTGCAAAATTGAATTTGAACATAATGACATGAAAAATAGAATAAGTTGCATTTTGTTTGAAAGCATAATTGTGGAACATAATGATTTAAGTCATATGTTGAAATAAATGGGAAATAAAATTAGTTCGATGGTTTGTGCTAGGCATAGAATATTTAGGTATAGACTTATACCATCATCGCAAAATCCAAAAGAAGAAAATAAATAGTTTTATTGCATGGTTGATTTTTAATTTTTGAAAATAAACAGAAAATATGAAGATGAGGACTTGTGCTAGGCATAAAATTCCAATTTTGGTTTTGGAACTATACCATTGTCATGAAAGTCAAAAATTATATGTAACTTTATTGCATGTTTTTAAAAATGATTTTGATTTGTTGGTAATGCATGTAGTTGTATTTATACTAAACAACTGTTCTCAGAGAAGAAAATGAAATTATTCAAGACAATTTGCAAAAATATTTCAAAGTATCTTAAAGACAAAAGTTAGATTTATAAGGAATCCCATGTGCATATGTGAGTTCATTTACAATCTTGATTTATCATAATGATACACAAAATCTCTCAAATACAAATGTGTGTGCGATTGTATTGTTTATTCACCAGGTTTGAGCAAGATACTATGATACAAGTGATTTAAATTAACCAAATAAGTGTTCATTAACCATGATTTAGATGCATATAACCATACCAGACTACTATGTAAGTCGTATTATCAAGAGCTAGCTAATCCATAAGCAAACATAGGTCTATACAAAATAAGGTCGCTAATGTGATAGACATATCACCACGCTAGGAGTTACCCAAGGCCAAGCGGGTTGGGCACAAACCACCTGTTATGGGGCTTACCTCACAGTTTTCAAATAATTGAGAATTCTAGGGATTCAAGCTCATCAACCCTTCTTTTCTTTTTAAGGGGTAGGGAAAGGATTTTATTGCTTTTGCTTTTGCTCATTTTGTTGTCTTTCTTTCTTTGCTTTCTCTCTCTTTTTTTTTTTTTTTTTTGTATCTTTTGCTTTGATATTTGAGATAATGCTGAAATAATGTAAATGATTTTGCTTGATTTTTCCTTTTCTTTTGCTTTCTATTCTAGGGATACTTGCTCGGATTAGCTGTAGAGCAAGGGATTTTTATTCCAGGTAGCGGTGAGATTGTCCTTTTGCCAATTCTCAAAGATTCTAGACCATGTGCATGATAGGATAGCAAGGGAAACTTTTTGCTCAAGAAACCACTTCTACTATGTAGGATAGCATGGACATTACAAATATAATCATTTTATTGTGAAAGGATATGTTTGGCTTAAGTAAATAACAAGATCAATTCTCTATGCTCAAAAATTTATTTAATTGAATTTTGTAGACTTTGATATAAGAGAGATTAGTAATCATACCAAATAAATCAAGATATTTATTCATGTGAGTGTGAAAGTGCGAGATTCCAAATAAATGCTAATTTATCCAAAATAATTTGAAAATATAACTGCAATGCGTCACAATGTGAGAAGTACAAAAATAAAAGATGTTTTTGATGAGTTTGAATGTTTTTTAGATTTTTAAGTTTATAAATTGAAACAAATACAAGATAATGATTTTTTTGAAATATTTTAAACAAATATATACAATGATGAAATGACAAATTTTGTTATGCATAGTAACATTTAAGATGTAAAATGTTCATGGGTTCTTTAATTTCTTTACCATTTAAGGTAGATAATTTGTATGCTATTGATTCAAATTTAGAAGTGATAATATATGGTCCAAGCCAGTTGGGCTCAAATTTACCTTTAAGGTCTTTAGTTGCATTAGTATTTTTTTTATTTTCTTTTAAAACAAGGTCGCCGACCGTAAAGGATCGATGACGAACTTTCTTAGCATATGATCTTTTAAGCTTGTTTTGGTAGGCACGAAGATGCTCCAAAGCATTGATGCGCTTTTCATCTAGGAGCTCCAGCTGACTAAGTCTGCCAACTCGATATTCATCTCCTACTTCGGTATCTTGAAGTAGTAGAGCCAAAGAAGGAACTTCTAATTCAAAGGGAAAAACAACTTCAGCACCATAAACCAAAACAAAAGGTGAAGTTCCAGTGGGGCTTTGAACACTAGTTCGATAAGCCCACAAAGCTGGATATAATTGAATGTGCCGATCACGGCGATTTATTGACCAATATTTTGAGAATTTTGATTAAGGTTTTGTTTGAAGCTTCGCTTGGCCATTACCCTGAGGATAATAGGGAGTGGACCAGCGATGTTGAATCTTATATTTTTGGCATAATTTTTTAACATCTTTATTTTTGAAACAAGTTCCATTGTCTGAGATGAGATTTGCAAGAATTTCGAACCTACAAATGATTTGATTAAAAATAAATTTAGAGACTTGTGTTCCAATGCAGGAAGCTAAAGGCATAGCTTCAACCCACTTCGTGAAATACTCGATGGCGGTTATGATGAATTTGTGTCCATCAGATGACACAGGATTAATTTTTCCAATAATGTCTAAGCCCCATTTTGAAAAGGGCCAAGGAGATGAAATAGCTTGCAGTTCTTGTGCAGGCGCATGGACAAAGTCAGCATGTTTCTGGCACTTGTCGTAATGGCGCACATAATCATGTGCATCATTCTCCATGGTAGGGCAAAAGTATCCTATCCTAAGGAGCTTTTTAGCAATGACACTACCACTGAAGTGTCCTCCATAAGATCCATCGTGGGCTTCACTCAAAGCTGATCTGGATTCTTCTAAATTCAAACATCTCAATAGGATACCTTCAAAAGATCTCCTATATAAAGTATTGCCAATTATTACAAATTGACTTGCTCGTATACGTAATAATCGATGCTGGTTTCTATTAGAATTGGCAGGGAAAGTCCCATTGTGAAGAAAATCAAATATATTCGTATACCAAGGTTCAGGAGTAGTTTCATTGATTAGAAACACATCCAAAGGTTCTAAGCATGACCTATTTGAAGTGGGTTCTTGGAGTCGACTGAATAATGATGGTGGCATATTCGTCATCTAACTCCAAGTGCAGAAGAGATGCAGTTGCGGCCATAACATCAACCGCACAGTTGCTAGTTCGAGGAATAGCTTCCAAGGTAACTTGATCAAATAGAGACATTAATTGTAAAACATATGCTTTATATGGATGCAATTTATCATCTCTGGTCTGATAAACTTCATTAATTTGGTTTATAACAAGTTGAGAATCACCAAAAACTAATAGATTTTTAATTTTTAGCGCCAAGGCAACTCGTAATCCAAGGATTAGAGCTTCATACTCAGCAGTATTATTAGTGCAAGAAAATGTTAATTTAAAATACAAAGGTATAATGTGCTTTTGTGGTGATATTAAAATAATACCTGCATCAGCCCCACTCATGCATCGGGCTCCATCAAAGTATAAGGACCATTGTTCAACATGGTCTGCCTCTAATTGAAGACATTCATCAGGAAACTCAATGATGAGGGGATGGGTAGATTTTAAGGGTGCAGCAGCTAATTGATCTGCTATTATTTGACCCTTAACAAACTTTTGTCCTATAAACGTGAGTTCAAACTCACTTAGAGCAAGAACCCACTTGGTTGTGCGACCCGATAAATAAGGTCGACTCATGAGATACCGCAAAGGATCATATTTAGCAATGACATACGTTTTTTGACTAAGCATATAATGGCATAATTTTTGCGTAGAAAATACGACTGCTAGACATAGTTTTTCTAATGTTGTGTAGCGGGTTTCATAACTAATTAAAGTTCGGCTAGTATAATAATTAGCACGTTCTCTTTTCTCATCATCAAGTTGAGCTAACATAGCTCCTAAAGCAAAATATGAAGCTGAAATATACAAGATAAATGGGCGGTCAGGTATAGGCGGTGAAAGCATAGGTGGGTTAAGGAGGTATTGTTTAAGAAGTTCAAAAACTTCCTTACATTCATCGTCCTAATTAAAAGGGATATCCTTCTTAAGGAGCTTAAGAAAGGGACCGGTTTTGTCTGCCAGCTTATCGATGAAGCGACGGATGGCTTGAAGTTTACCTTGTAAATTTTGTAACTCAGATATATTGGTAGGTGCAGGCATATCAGTGATAGCCGCAATTTTGAGAGGGTCGAATTCGATACCACGCAAAGAAACTAAAACCCCTAATAGTTTACCGGACTTAACTCCAAATATGCATTTGGTTGGATTTAATCGAATAAGGTATTCTCTTAACCGATTAAATACTTTTCTCAAATCATCTAAATGATCATCTTCATTAATAGAGCGAGCTATAATATCATCTACATAATCATGTAGGATATCATGCATCATGTCATGAAAATTATAAGTCATAGCTCGTTTATATGTTGCGCCTACATTCTTTAAACCAAATGGCATCACTTTCCAACAAAAGGTACCCCAAGGGGTAATAAAGGCTGTTTTAGCCTGATCTTCAGGAGCTATCATGATCTGATTATAGCCATAGAATCCATCCATTAGGGACATCATCCCACTCCTAGTAGTAAAATCAATGATTTGATCCATGTTTGGAAGAGGAAAATCATCTTTAGGGCATGCAATGTTAATATCTCTAAAATATGTGCAAACCCTAACTTTGGTAGCTTCTTTCTTGGTGATTGGAACTATATTTGAGATCCATTCAACATAATCAATAGCTTGTATAAAAATAACATTCAAGAGTTTTTCTAACTCCCCTTTGACTAGCAAAGCCACTTTAGGATGCATTTTTCTAAGTTTCTATTTAACAGGTTTAGCATCCGGATGGACTACTAGGTGATGCATGACTACGTAAGGGTCTAAACCTGGCATATCTTCATATGTCCAAGCGAAGACATCTTCATATTCTTTAAGGAATGCAATGTATTGCTCTTGTTTTTCTTGACTTAATTTTGACCCAATATTGATTATGTGAGGATTATCCTCAGTTCCCATGTTAACTTTAATGACGTTTTCTACTTCCATGTGTAGATCTCTTTCAAAATTAGGTGGGGCGGGTGAGACGCCCAATTCTTGTAATTCTTTTAAAGTTAACTTAGATAAGTCATTTTGAGGAGTAGTGGCCTCAAGATGAGCTATAGTTGGTATAGAACCATCAAAAT
Source organism: Wollemia nobilis (assembly GCA_028583015.1). Lineage (NCBI taxonomy): Eukaryota > Viridiplantae > Streptophyta > Pinopsida > Araucariales > Araucariaceae > Wollemia > Wollemia nobilis. The sequence goes on from JAQPPZ010001945.1 coordinate 1,481,396, forward strand.
AAAACCCATTGTGTAACATCTCTTCAACGGAGACATCATGGAAAATATCACCTTCCAACTCATCATCGGATCCAGCAATCATTTCAGGATAAGCTATGGATAGCATATTGCATGTAAATGGCTGATTTTGTAGAGGCAAATCATCATGCCTATCCAAATAATCTTGATAACATATGAGTTGATCATCATGTTCAAAAGGGAAGGGTTGACCCTTACTAGGAAATAGGCCCACACCACATCGGGCCGGCCATGGTTCTACCTTGAAAGGTTCTTTCATACCATTTTGGAAAGGTCCCAAGCCTTTCCCTTTATATCCCATTTTAAGCATTATAGGTTTAGCTTTAATATACTCATTAGTAAAATAACATCGAGCATATCCCTCATGATGAGTTTTGATATTCCTGGGTATTCTTCCCTAGTCAAATTCCTTATAAATTAAGGCACAACTCCCAACTTAGTAAGTACTTCCCATAGGTTTTGGGAGGCCCAAAGTACGAGGATATGGCAAAAAATTACTTAAGATAATGGAATTTTGCATAGAAGCATTTGTTTTTTCTGATATAAGAATTTTAGATAAATCAGGTAAGAGTTCATCAGAAAGAGCATAAGATGTAGAAGGATCATTCCCTATATCTTTAGATGTGGAAGGTATGATAGGTGTAGATAATGTAGAGGTGTTAATAGATGGGTCTATAGGTTTTGAAATTATAGGGACGAACATGAAGGATTGGTTGTGGATTTAAGATCTTTTTGAGGTTCTAGAGTGGTTTGTTTAGAAGATTGTTGAGTTAAATGTATAGGTGTAGTTGATGGGGTAGATGATGTTATGTGTGTGTGTTTCACACGTTTAGATGAAAAATAAGAATTAGGATGTGTGGATGACAAAGCGAGGCAAAATTGCACTCCAACAGAGTTCGCCAAAGCACACATATCAAAGGGTCTAGGGTCACCATGGATAGTGACCAACTGATTTTTAAATTCAAATTTAACACACTGATGTAAAGTGGAAGGAACCGCTCGCATCGTATTGATCCAAGGGCAACCCAAAAGTATATTGTATGATGTAGGGCAATGTACAATAAACACGGTTGTATCTAGGGTTCTAGGACCAACTTGCAAGGGTATAGTAATGATTCCACACGTTTCTTGTGTCTCGTCATTGAAAGCTTTGATAATCATATCAGTTTTTTTCATTTCATCACTTCTAAAGCCAAATCTTTGGTAGAAGTCAAAAGTGCAAATGTTTAGAGATGAACCATTATTGATCAAGACTCTTTTAACAACTACATCTCCAATTAGAGCAGTAATATATAAGGGGTTATCCTTATGTAAACTATGTTGCGGTATGTATTTATCTCGAAAGTCAATACAATAAACTTCTCTAGTGATGATAGTATTGGCCATGGCTTCGGGTTGAATATTTTTAGGTACCATCATTTGGCTTAATGTAAGCATCAATTCATCCCTATGGGTAGGAGAATATCTTAGCAAGTCCAAAAGGGAAATTCTAGCTGTAGTATTGGATAATTGTTCATTAATATTGTAAGGAGGCTTAGGTTGAACATTAGACATATGATTCCCTTTATTGGGATTTTTCAAAATAAATGGAGCTGATCCATCATTCTGAGTTTGATCCTGTTGAGAGTTTTGAGCCTGTTGTCTGGTAACAACTCTGATGGTACCTACAATGTTATATTGAAGACGCTGAACTAGTCTCGATTGAGCGTTTATGGCTTTTTCATTAGGAAGGAATTGATTAGAAGAGGGTCGAGTAGTAACTCTTCTAGGAAATGGTTCTTCTGGAACCATAGCATCTATGATGGGTTGAATAGGATCTTATTCATCTTCAGAACTATTCGATTGGTTTGAGGTGATGTCTATTTCACTTTCAGTATCCGATTCTACATCACTAAGATCCGAAGTTTGAATATTATGTAGGGGCCTGGTCGTGACCATGGATAAAGTTGTGTCAAATTTTTGTAAATCATGATTAGGTAAATGTTCGCTAATAGTTCCTATATATCGGGTAGGAGGAGGGACATTATGATGCTCAATTTGATTGGCCACCTCTTTACCATGTTTTGGTAAAGGATGTTGAAATATATCTAATGATTGATTAGCATTTTGATTCTGATTTTGGGGAATGGTATTTTGAGCATTATTAGGAGCATTTTGTTTAGGTTGGAAGGCTTGCACCTCCATTTCATTATTATCAATCAAATCTTGTATTTTATGTTTCAATATTTTACAAGATTTTGTAGAGTGTCCAGGTCCTCTATGAAAATCACAATGTAAATCAGCTCTGTATCCAGGTATAGTTCGATCAGGTTCCCGGATAGCAGGTAATTGAATCAAACTTCTTTCAAGTAATTGGGGTAAAATAGTTGACAATGGTTGATTCAATATAGTAAACTCTCGAGGAGGTTTATCAGGAGGTTTCAATATAATTTTTTTTGTTGTCTTCGTTATATTGATATTAGCAACATTTCTGCTATCAGTGACTCCGTCACCTACAACTTGTTTGTTTTTATATTGATTTCTGGATGTTTTCTCATCGTCTTTCTTCCTAAGCTGGCCTCTCCTAATGAGGGCATCTTCTACTCTTCGAGCTAAGTCTATAGTCTGATCGAAGGTAGTTAAGGTAGCAGTTGATAGTTCATAAGATATTTGTTCTTGCAAATTATTAATAAAAATGTCCAACATTTCCCTATAAGGTAGCACAAAGTGCAGTTTTCTTGTCAACTACTTCCATCTAGCTAAGAAATCAGCAAAACATTCATCTTTGTCTTGTTCAAGTTGTACAAATCTTTAATGGTTACATGCCTCTCGATATAGGCACTAAATTGATGCACAAAAGATTCAGCAGTCTCTTCAAAATTTCTCAAAAAATGAGTGGGAAATTGATAGTACCACTTTAATGCCATTCCTCCTAAAATTTTTGGGAACATTTTTAGTAATAGCAATTCATCATGTGACATATCATGACATGCTATCCTAAACATGCAAAGATGCTCTATGGGATCTTCACTTCCTTTATATATAGGCAGAACGGGCATGGGAAAATGTTTAGGGTATGGTTGTGCTACAACCATAGGATCTAGAGGTTGACTACACATCTCTCGATAATTGTACGAGGGAGGGTAGGGATCTATTTGGTCCATACGCGAAGCTAACTGTTTCACCATGGCTTCCAGATTACTGGTTTGCCCACCATATTGATTCGATAGGGCATCAATATGGGATTTGTGAGCATATGATGGAGGGACATGCATATTAAGTTCAGTTGATTTGCCTAAGTTCAGTTGATCTAGATGAAATGATACCTAGCCTCCTATTAAGTTCATTTCACAGAAGTTGGTTTCTATCTGTTTCAGGCACACTAAGCACAGAATTAATTTCTAAGGCTGCTAATTGGTTTTCAACATTTATAATAACCGCTAGTCTTTTCTTAGGAGCTACCATCTAAACATGATATGCAACTTAGTAATTTTCTAATGATTTTAAATGCATCTATTTTTTTTTGTTTTTGTTTTCGTTTTCAAAAGGTTTTAGTTTCACGTCGGGTTCACCAAAATGTATCGTTCCAAATTTTTTGTACCCTTACCTTCAGGCTATAGGATCCGTGCCCGAAAGGGGGATGTGAAAAGTATGGGACAATACCTCGGACTGAGAGGCCTTTCGAAGGTCCCACCTCTTGGGGGAGGTGTATAAAGGTGAATTTTCGATGGATGGTGGGTTCACCAGGAAACTTTTGAATGGCAGTTTCCATGCCTAGGTTGGAAATGTGTTTTATGTGTTCAATTTTATCTTTAAACATTCAAATCCTAGGTTTGGCCAAATGAATCTAAGTTATTCTATATGAAATGCAGATTTAAATACAGAAAACAAATTTAACAGAAAACACAGAGAACAAACTAAGTGAAGAAATCCATACCTGGTTCTGGATGTCTGATGGAGGTTCTGATTTTTGAAGCAATCCAAATCGTTTGGAATTTGACAAGATCATCTCCTATCTGACAGGATCGTCTGAGATCTGACAAATTCATCAAAGACCAGCAAACAGAGAAATAGATACAAAATACCAAAATTGCAACTATTCTGATAAAGGAAAATGATATGAAACAATAATAAGGATGTTAATAAGATAATCCTGAATGGAAATGCAAATAAATTATGATACTTTAATAGCTAATCATGATCTTATTATGCAATTAAACTACATGGGTGAACTCCAAGATGCAAGATAACAGAAATAATAATAAAACTGACTAAATGCAGAATAAAATAACAGCAAAGTATAGAAAAAGTGCAAACTCTGAGCATTGATTGCCCCAATGCAAACTGCAGTCAAAATCGTCTCGGATTGATACAAAATCATCTCGAATTGGACAGGATCGTCTACAACGATCTGAGCTTGCTCCGACCAAAGAATGACAAGGTTCCTGCAAAAAAAATTGGAAAGTACAAATGCAGATGGTAATCCTGGGTATTCTAATGCGTGTAAAGGTCAAGTTACAGGAAATTTCAGCCAGGGGAAAGTCAAGGGGGGTCCTAAGGTTTAAATAGGCTTAGAAGGGAAGTTGGGAGGTTAGAGATCATCCTAATTTGGAAGATCTCCAATAGGGGAGGTCTCTAACGGCGCAGACATGCTTCTGCCCAACTTAGAGATGTCGTTGAAACAGAGGCTAATTATGAAAAATCAGTTTTGGGACAAGATCGTCTGGACGTCCTAGTCCAGATGAAATTGTCCAATCTAAGGCGATATCGTCTAATCGACGACGATATCATCAAACGATCAAAACAAACTCTAAAAAATGGCACGAAAAATGAGGAAATGGGTTAAACGATGGTTTTGGAGCGGTTTTGGGATTGAAATTGAATTTGAATTATTACTAAGGTAATTTTAATTATTGCTAAGGTTTTACTGCGCCAATTTTAGGGTGCTACATTTTGCCCCCTCTTTAGCAAATTTTTTGAAGAAAATGCGTTAAAGATGAGTTCTTCTCGATCTATGAGAAAGCAAAAATTATTCCCATTTTTAGGCGACGATTCTAGGTCGAATCGTACGACAACTTACTATGGTGCCCCCTCCGTGTTTTTACCCAAATCGACGTTTGAGGTAAAAACGTGGAAAAGCAAAATTTTAAAAAAGTTAAGTGTTTTTGAATAAAATTAAGAATAATAGGGAAAAACCCTAATTCATTGTTACTGTTCATTTTTACTGTTTTCTAGAGCTTTGCAGACAAGATGGTCAAAACAGTGCACAGATCGACAGAGGTCCGATGTAGGCTACGGGTAAGGGTCTAAACTGAATTTAGAGTGTTTTAATTTAGAATTTCATGCTTTTCAGATTATATTTGATTGATTTTTTAGCATCACGACTGATTTTGGGCCGTCGGCGTCGTCGGGACGAGATCGTCTCGATTTCGTCGAAATCGTCTTGATATTGCCGATTTCGTCCAAGGGCGAAATCGGTGATATGGGGACGATTTCGTCCAATAAGGGATGATTCCCTCATGCAAAATTAGAGACGAATTTGCTCAAATTTGGGATGATATCGCCCAATGGTGGACGATATCATCATTTGTGAAAGTGAACTTATTTTACTTGCATTTTGATTAATGATTTAATGATTTTTATTGTTGATTTTTTATTGTTTATGTTGTTTATGTTGCATAGAGGATTACTAAAGAGCCGAGAATGGAAATACGACGGACTAAGGGATGACTTGGCCGCTCTATCTCAGGAAGAGCGAGATCAGCTGGCTCAGGTAGGCTTGCAGCACATGGCAAAAATGCCACAAGTGTCTACAAAAATGGGGCTATTAACAACCCTAGCAGAGAGGTGGTATCTGGGTTCTTCTTGTTTTCGGTTACCGATAGGGGAGATGACTCCCACATTGGAGGATGTATGGAGGATCTTGAGGATCCCCATACAAGGACGGTTGATAACTCCTGTGGCCAATCAAGGCCACGCTATGATGAGACTATGTGAATATCTGAGCTTTGCCCTGGAGAATGGTAGAGTGAACATCAAGTCCCTACGCCAGATGCCTAAGGCATCTAGGCTAACACAGGTTTTGGCTGGGGTGGTAGGTGGTCTGCTGCTATGCCATCAGAGTGGATGTAGGCTGCCATGGCTACTAACAAATGTGGTATGTGATATGAGAGACCACGGATACAGGTTTGCTTGAGGAAGCTTTGTACTATGTCGATTATATAGGATCCTGTATGGGGTTGTATACAAGGGCGGCTGATGTCTGGTTATGACATAACTACTATAGGTTTGGTGCTAGGAGCACATCATGGTGCAAAGGCCGTAGGGCTCCCATTGACATGGATTGATAGGGAGAGGCCCCGAGTTTTCTATTGGTGGCTCTGAAGAGGGTCACAGCGGCGAGTAGATCTACCAGTGTCCTAGAGACTACTTGACGACCTTGTCTTCGACCAGATCACCTAGAGGCCTTGGAGAGATCATCCAGGGTGGTTCGAGGACGGATAGGAGCTAGCTCATGTCAAGTGAGTCTATTGGCTAAGGATGGAGAGGGAAGAGGTGGAGCTCCACCGGTACGATCGAGTTTTGAGGCAGTTCGGTCTACAGCAGGGGATCCCATCTCTCAGAGACTATGAGTTTTCTCGGACCGTCCGGGATAACACTACAGTTAGCGGGGCTCTAGATATGCAACGATTCTAGAGTCAGGATGCGAATGATGCCCCCATCCAGCCAGTGGATGGGGATGATGCAAGGGTAGCCGACGGCTACGATGCCTGGTACGTAGGCATCTGCCCTCCTTGGATGATGAGGGCTCAGGGTCCGATTCACGTAGTTGTGCATCGGATAGGGAGGCGGCACCAGGCGGCCATTGAGGTGGCATAGGGTCATGGTGGGAGAGAGTAGAGGAGGCCACAATCTCAACAGAGGTCGTGGCAGTGGGAGAGGAGGAAGGAGAGACCCCCTTCTCCAAGGAGAGAGAGGCCACCATCGCTCGATAAGGACAAGGGTGTTGAGGTAGGAGAGAGTAGTGAGATGACTACTCTCTAGGTGAAGACTATCCGTCTCCAGGCACAGTGCAAACTTTATAGGATGAGGCTACACATCATCGAGCGAAGGCTACATAGCTCAAAGATGAGGTTGCACGCCTCAGAGCACAGAGCAGAGGAGCGAGCACTCAGGAGCTGGCACGGTCAATTATTAAGACTGCGTTCTACCAGGGTATCTACTTCTAGCTGGTGCCAGAGGGCCAGAGGGTACAACTACCAGTTGGCATTTCGGATCCAATCAGGGTTGGGTCATCGAGGACTTCATCCCGATCGACAACTAGGACTCGCAGTACCACACATACTGCGATGGGGCCACCTCGTCCACATCAGGGCGAGGGAGGAGATGAGGCTGAGAGCTCGAGGGGTTCTCGAGGCTAGGCTACTGCACTACACAGACTGGATATATGATTGAGAGGATTGAGTATGCCAAGATGTAGATTGTCGCTATTATAGACCATTTCATGGAGTCGCTGCTCAATCGGTCGTCAAGCTAATCCCGGTATAGAAATATTGTTAAAAGTAAAGAGTGCTTAAGAGACTGTCTTAAGACTTTGTTGTGATGATAGAAATGATGATGGTTTGATGGTAATTTGTTTTTAGATTTTCATAAAAATGATATGCAGGAAATATTTTAAAATGATTTTTGCTAGGCATAAATTCCTAAGTGTGATAAAATTTTGAATAATTCCTTTAGAAATTATACCATGGTTGCAAAATTGAATTTGAACATAATGACATGAACAATAGAATAAGTTGCATTCTGTTTGAAAGCATAATTGTGGAACATAATTATTTAAGTCATATGTTGGAATAAATGGGAAATAAAATTAGTTTGATGGTTTGTGCTAGGCATAGAATATTTAGGTATAGAATTATACCATCATCGTGAAATCCAAAAGAAGAAAATAAATAGTTTTATTGCATGGTTGATTTTTAATTTTTGAAAATAAATAGAAAATATGAAGATGAGGACTTGTGCTAGGCATAAAATTCCAATTTTGGTTTTGGAACTATACCATCGTCGCGAAAGTCAAAAATTATATGTAACTTTATTGCATGTTTTTGAAAATGATTTTGATTTGTTGGTAATGCATGTAGTTGGCTTTATACTAAACAACTATTCTCAGAGAAGAAAATGAAATTATTCCAGACAATTTGCAAAAATATTTCAAAGTATATTAAAGAAAAAAGTTAGATTTATAAGGAATCCCATGTGCATATGTGAGTTCATTTCCAATCTTGATTTATCATAATGATACACAAAATCTCTCAAATACAAATGTGTGTGCGATTGCATTGTTCATTCACCAGGTTTGAGCAAGATACTATGATACAAGTGATTTAAATTAACAAAATAAGTGTTCATTAACCATGATTTAGATGCATATAACCATACCAGACTACTATGTAAGTCAGATTATTAAGAGCTAGCTAATCCATAAGAAGACATAGGTCTCGTACAAAAGAAGGTCGCTAATGTGACGGACATATCATCACGCTAGGAGTTACCCAAGGCCAAGCGGGTTGGGCACAAACCAATTGTTATGGGGCTTACCTCACAGTTTTCAAATAATTGAGAATTTCAGGGATTCAAGCTCATCAACCCTTCTTTTCTTTTTAAGGGGTAGGGAAAGGATTTTATTGCTTTTGCTTTTGCTCATTTTGTTGTCTTTCTTTCTTTGCTTTCTCTCTCTTTTTTTTTTTTTTTTTTGTATCTTTTGCTTTGATATTTGAGATAATGCTGAAATAGTGTAAATGATTTTGCTTGATTTTTCCTTTTCTTTTGCTTCCTATTCTAGGGATACTTGCTCGGATTAGCTGTAGAGCAAGGGATTTTTCTTCTGGGTAGGGGTGACCTTGTTCTTTTGCCAATTCTCAAAGATTCTATACCATGTGCATGATAGGATAGCAGGGGAAACTTTTCGCTCAAGAAACCACTTCTACTATGTAGGATAGCATGGACATTACAAATATAATCATTTTATTGTGAAAGGATATGTTTGGCTTAAGTAAATAACAAGATCAATTCTCTATGCTCAAAACTTTATTTAATTGAATTTTGTGGACTTTGATATAAGAGAGATTAGTAATCATACCAAATAAATCAAGATATTTATTCATGTGAGTGTAAAAGTGCAGGATTCCAAATAAATGCTAATTTATCCAAAATAATTTGAAAATATAACTGCAATGCGTCACAATGTGAGAAGTACAAAAATAAAAGATGTTTTTGATGAGTTTGAATGTTTTTTAGATTTTTAAGTTTATAAATTGAAAGAAATACAAGATAGTGATTTTTTTGAAATATTTTAAACAAATATATACAATGATGAAATGACAAATTATGTTATGCATAGTAACGTTTAAGATGTAAAATGTTCATGGGTTCTTTAAGTTCTTTACCATCTAAGGTAGATAATTTGTATGCTCCTAATTCAAATTTAGCAGTGATAATATATGGTCCAAGCCAGTTGGGCTCAAATTTACCTTTAAGGTCTTTAGTTGCATTAGTATTTTTTTGAATTTCTTTTAAAACAAGGTTGCCGACCATAAAGGATCGATGACGAACTTTCTTAGCATATGATCTTTTAAGCTTGTTTTGGTAGGCACGAAGATGCTCCAAAGCATTGATGCGCTTTTCATCTAGGAGCTCTAGCTGACTAAGTCTGCCAGCTCGATATTCATCTCCTACTTCGGTATCTTGAAGTAGTAGAGCCAAAGAAGGAACTTCTAATTCAAAGGGAAAACAGACTTTAGCACCATAAACCAAAACAAAAGGTGAAGTTCCAAGGGGGGTTCGAACACTAGTTCGATAAGCCCACAAAGTAGGATATAATTGAATGTGCCAGTCGTGGCGATTTATTGACCAATCTTTTGAGAATTTTGATTAAGGTTTTGTTTGAAGCTTTTGCGTGGCCATTACCCTGAGGATAATAGGGAGTGGACCAGCGATGTTGAATCTTATATTTTTGGCATAATTTTTTAACATCTTTATTTTTGAAACAAGTTCCATTGTCTGAGATGAGATTTGGCAGGAATTCCGAACCTACAAATGATTTGATTAAAAATAGAGACTTGTGTTCGAGTGCAGGAAGCTAAAGGCATAGCTTCAACCCACTTCATGAAATACTCGATGGCGGTTATGATGAATTTGTGTCCATCAGATGACACAGGATTAATTTTGCCAATAATGTCTAAGCCCCATTTTGAAAAGGGCCAAGGAGATGAAATAGCCTACAGTTCTTATGCAGGGGCATGGACAAGGTCAGCATGTTTCTAGCACTTGTCGCAATGGTGCACATAATCATGTGCATCATTCTCCATGGTAGGCCAAAAGTATCCTATCCTAAGGAGCTTTTTAGCAATGACACTACCATTGAAGTGTCCTCCACAAGATCCATCATTGGCTTCACTCAAAGCTGATCTGGATTCTTCTAAATTCAAACATCTCAATAGGATACCTTCAAAATATCTCCTATATAAAGTATTGCCAATTATTACAAATTGACTTGCTCGTCTACGTAATAACCGATGCTGGTTTCTATTAAAATTGGCAAGGAAAGTCCCATTGTGAAGAAAATCAAATATATCTGAATACCAAGGTTCAGGAGTAGTTTCATTGATTAGAAACACATCCAAAAGTTCTAAGCATGATTTATTTGAAGCGGGTTCCTGGAGTCGACGAATAATTATGGTGGCATATTCGTCATCTAACTCCAAGGGCGGAAGAGATGCAACTATGGCCATAAGCGTCGACCACACGGTTGCTAGTTTGAGGAATTGCTTCCAAGGTAACTTGATCAAATAGAGACATTAATTGTAAAAAATATGCTTTATATGGACGTAATTTATCATCTCTGGTCTGATAAACTTCATTAATTTGGTTTATAACAAGTTGAGAATCACCAAAAACTAATAGATTTTTAATTTTTAGCGCTAAGGCAGCTCGTAATCCAAGGATTAGAGCTTCATACTCAGCAGTATTATTAGTGCAAGCAAATGTTAATTTAAAGGACAAAGGTATAATATGCTTTTGTGGTGATATTAAAATAATACCTACACCAGCCCCACTCATGCATCGGGCTCCATCAAAGTATAAGGACCATTGTTCAACATGGTCTACCTCTAATTGAAGGCATTCATCAGGAAACTCAATGATGAGAGGATGGGTAGACTTTAAGGGTGCATCAGCTAATTGATCTGCTATTATTTGACCCTTAACAAACTTTTTTCCTATAAACGTGAGTTCAAACTCGCTTAGAGCAAGAACCCACTTGGCTGTGCGACCCGATAAATAAGGTCGACTCATGAGATACCGCAAAGGATCATATTTAGCAATGACATACATTTTTTGACTAAGCATATAATGGCATAATTTCTGCGTAGAAAATACGATTGCTAGACATAGTTTTTCTAATGCTATGTAGCAGGTTTCATAACTAATTAAATTTTGACTAATATAATAATTAGCACGTTCTCTTTTCTCATCATCAAGTTGAGCTAACATAGCTCCTAAAGCAAAATATGAAGTTGAAATATACAAGATAAATGGGCGGTCAGGTCTAGGCGATGAAAGCACAGGTGGGTTAAGGAGGTATTGTTTAAGAAGTTCAAAAGCTTCCTTACATTCATCATCCCAATTAAAAGGGATATCCTTCTTAAGGAGCTTAAGAAAAGGACCAGTTTTGTCTGCCAGCTTATCGATGAAGCGACAGATGGCTTGAATTTTACATTGTAAACTTCGTAACTCATATATATTGGTAGGTGCGAGCATATCAGTGATAGCCGCAATTTTGAGAGGGTCGATTTCAATACCACATAAAGAAACTAAAACCCCTAATAGTTTACCGGACTTAACTCCAAATATGCATTTGGATGGATTTAATCGAATAAGGTATTCTCTTAACCGATTAAATACTTTTCTCAAATCATCTAAATGATCATCTTCATTAATAGAGCAAGCTATAATATCATCTACATAATCATGTAGGATATCATGCATCATGTCATGAAAAATATAAGTCATAGCTCGTTGATATGTTGCGCCTGCATTCTTTAAACCAAATGGCATCACTTTCCAACAAAAGGTACCCTAGGGGGTAATAAAGGTTATTTTAGCCTGATCTATAGAAGCTATCATGATCTGATTATAGCCAGAGAATCCATCCATTAGGGACATCATCCCACTCCCAGCAGTAAAATCAATGATTTGATCCATGTTTGGAAGAGGAAAATCATCTTTAGGGCATGCAATGTTAATATCTCTAAAATCTGTGCAAACCCTAACTTTGGTAGCTTCTTTCTTGGTGACTGGAACTACATTCGAGATCCATTCAGCATAATCAATAGCTTGTATAAAAACAACATTTAGGAGTTTTTCTAACTCCCCTTTGACTAGCAAATCCACTTTAGGATGCATTTTTCTAAGTTTTTGTTTAACAGGTTTAGCATCCGGATGGACTACTAGGTGATGCATGACTACGGAAGGGTCTAAACCTGGCATATCTTCATATGTCCAAGCGAAGACATCTTCATATTCTTTAAGGAATGCAATGTATTGCTCTTGTTTTTCTTGACTTAATTCTGACCCAATATTGATTATGTGAGGATTATCCTCAGTTACCATGTTAACTTTAATGACGTTTTCTACTTCCATGTGTAGATCTCTTTCAAAATTAGGTGGGGTGGGTGAGACACCCAATTCTTGTAATTCTTTTAAGGTTAACTTAGGTAAGTCATTTTGAGGAGTAGTGGCCTCAATATGAGCTATAGTTGGTATAGAACCATCAAAATAAAACCCATTGTGTAACATCTCTTCAACGGAGACATCATGGAAAATATCACCTTCCAACTCATCATCGGATCCAGCAATCATTTCAGGATAAGCTATGGATAGCATATTGCATGTAAATGGCTGATTTTGTAGAGGCAAATCATCACGCCTATCCAAATAATCTTGATAACATATGAGTTGATCATCATGTTCAAAAGGGAAGGGTTGACCCTTACTAGGAAATAGGCCCACACCACATCGGGCGGGCCATGGTTCTACCTCGAAAGGTTCTTTCATACCATTTTGGAAAGGTCCCAAGCCTTTCCCTTTATATCCCATTTTAAGCATTATAGGTTTAGCTTTAATATACTCATTAGTAAAATAACATCGAGCATATCCCTCATGATGAGTTTTGATATTCCTGGGTATTCTTCCCCATCATATCCCTTATAAATGAAGGCACAACTCCCGACTTGGTAAGTACTTCCCATAGGTTTTGGGAGGCCCAAAGTACGAGGAGATGGCAAAAAATTACTTAAGATAATGGAATTTTGCATAGAAGCATTTGTTTTTTCTGATATAAGAATTTTAGATAAATCAGGTAAGAGTTCATTAGAAATAGCATAAGATGTAGAAGGATCATTCCCTATATCTTTAGATGTGGAGGGTATGATAGATGTAGTTAATGTAGAGGTGTTAATAGATGGGTCTATAGGTTTTGAAATTATAGGGACAGAACATGAAGGATTGGTTGTGGATTTAAGATCTTTTTGAAGTTCTAGAGTGGTTTTTTTAGAAGATTGTTGAGTTAAATGTATAGGTGTAGTTGATGGGGTAGATGATGTTATGTGTGTGTGTTTCACACATTTAGATGAAAAATAAGAATTAGGATGTGTGGATGACAAAGCGGGGCAAAATTTCACTCCAACAGGTTCTGCCAAAGCACACCTATCAAAGGGTCTAGGGTCACCATGGATAGTGACCAACTGATTTTTAAATTCAAATTTAACACACTGATGTAAAGTGGAAGGAACCGCTCGCATCGTATTGATCCAAGGGTGACCCAAAAGTATATTGTACGATGCTGGGCAATGTACAATAAACACGGTTGTATCTAGGGTTCTAGGACCAAATTGCAAGGGTATAGTAATGACTCAACACGTTTCTTGTGTCTCGTAATTGAAAGCTTTGATAATCATGTCAGTTTTTTTCATTTCATCACTTCTAAAGCCAAATATTTGGTAGAACTCAAAAGTGCAAATGTTTAGAGATGAACCATTATTGATCAAGACTCTTTTAACAACTACATCTCCGATTAGAGCAGTAGTATATAAGGGGTTATCCTTATGTAAACTATGTTGCGGTATGTCCTTATCTCGAAAGTCAATACAATCAACTTCTCTAGTGATGATAGTATTGGCCATGGCTTCGGGTTGAATATTTTGAGGTACCATCATTTGGCTTAATGTAAGCATCAATTCATCCCTATGGGTAGGATAAGATCTTAACAAGTCCAAAAGGGAAATTTTGGTTGTAGTATTGGATAATTGTTCATTAATATTGTAAGGAGGCTTAGGTTGAACATTAGACATATGATTCCCTTTATTGGGATTTTTCAAAATAAATGGAGTTGATCCATCATTCTGAGTTTGATCCTGTTGAGAGTTTTGAGCCTGTTGTCTGGTAAAAACTTCGATGGTACCTACAATGTTATATTGAAGACGTTGAACTGGTCTCGGTTGAGCATTTATGGCTTGTTCATTAGGAAGGAATTGATTAGAAGATGGTCGAGTAGTAACTCTTCTAGGAAATGGTTCTTCTGGAACCATAGCATCTGTGATGGGTTGAATAGGATCTGATTCATCTTCAGAACTATTTGATTGGTTTGAGGTGATGTCTATTTCACTTTCAGTATCTAATTCTACATCACTGAGATTCGAAGTTTGAATATTATGTAGGGGCCTGGTCGTGACCATGGATAAAGTTATGTCAAATTTTTGTAAATCATGATTAGGTAAATGTCCGCTAATAGTTCCTATATATCAGGTAGGAGGAGGGACATTATGATGCTCAATTTGATTGGCCATCTCTTCACCATGTTTTGGTAAAGGATGTTGAAATATATCTAATGATTTATTAGCATTTTGATTCTGATTTTGGGGAATGGTCTTTTGAGCATTATTAGGAGCATTTTGTTTAGGTTGGAAGGCTTGCACCTCCATTTCATTATTATCAATCAGATCTTGTATTTTATGTTTCAATATTTTACAAGAGTTTGTAGAGTGTCCAGGTCCTCTATGAAAATCATAATGTAAATCAGCTCTATATCCAGGTATAGTTGGATCAGGTTCCTGGATAGCAGGTAATTGAATCAAACCTCTTTCGAGTAATTGGGGTAAAATAGTTGACAATGGTTGATTCAATCTAGTAAAATCTCGAGGAGGTTTATCAGGAGGTTTCAATATAAATTTTTCTATTGTCTTCATTATATTGATATTAGCAACATTTCTGCTATCAGTGACTCCGTCACCTACAACTTGTTTGTTTTTATATTGATTTCTAGATGTTTTCTCATCGTCTTTCTTTCTAAGCTGGCCTCTCCTAATGAGGGCATCTTCTACTCTTCGAGCTAAGTCTATAGTCTGGTCGAAGGTAGTTAAGGTAGCAGTTGATAGTTCATAAGATATTTTTTCTTGCAAATTATTAATAAAAATGTCCAACATTTCACTATAAGGTAGCACAAAGTGCAGTTTTCCTGTCAACTGCCTCCATCTAGCTAAGAAATCAGCAAAACATTCATCTTTGTCTTGTTTTAAGTTGTACAAATCTTTAATGGTTACATGCCTCTCGATATAGGCACTAAATTGATGCACAAAAGATTCAACAGTCTCTTCAAAATTTCTCAAAGAATGAGTGGGCAATTGATAGTACCACTCTAATGCCATTCCTCCTAAACTTTTCGAGAACATTTTTAGTAATAGCAAGTCATCATGTGATATATCATGACATGCTATCCTAAACATGCAAATATGCTCTATGGGATCTTCAGTTCCTTTATATATAGGTAGAACGGGCATGGGAAAATGTTTAGGGTATGGTTGTGCTACAACCATAGGATCTAGAGGTTGACTACACATCTCTCGATAATTGTACGAGGGACGGTAGGGATCTATCTGGTCTATACGCGAAGCTAACTGTTTCACCATGGCTTCCAGACATCGGTTTGCCCACCATATTGATTTGGTAGGGCATCAATATGGGATTTGTGAGCATATGATGGAGGGACATGCATATTAGATGCTATATTGCTATTGTGTAAATTTTTGGTAGGAAGGGTGTTATGAAGAAGTTTTGAAGTTGTATTATGTTGTATCCCAGATTGTTGAAAATTGGTGTTTGGCTTCATTTTAGATTTTTGTCGATTTGAAGCATATTGATCAATAGTTTGGCGAAATAAAGCAGTGAATGAAGGTTTCTTTTGTGTTGGAATGATTTTAGGCTCAATAACAGGTTCCTTAGGGGGTGGGGTAACCTATTATTTTTGCATGTTCTGAATCATAGTGACCATATCTCTATTGGATGGTCCAACTTTATCACTTTCCTGATCAATGAAAGACAAGTGATTAGTGTGTATGTCAAACATATGTTCCATGGCTACTTAAATGTGACTAATTTGTCCTCTATCAATACGAACTGCCATATTAAGAGCACCAATGTTATTATTGAAAAATTTTCAGAAATGATCTAAGTTATCAAAAGCAATAGTTTCGTCTGGAGCTATTCTAGGGGATGAGGATCCTTCCTCTTTAAGATTTTCTTGTTGTTTATTTTCCTCAGCCAGCTCATCTTCTGGTTGTTCTAGAGTTTCTCCTTCCGGAATTGATTCCTCAAGAAGGACATTTGGGTTTTTTGTTTTGTCTCCTAACCAATCTTCTCCTTCTTCTTTAGTTTGTTTACCATTCCTAAGTCTAGGCATTGTGCTTAAATTTAGATTTCAGCAAATATATATATACTTTTTATATATATATATATATATATATATATATATATATATATATATGCAACAAGCTTAAGAGGTATATATTTTAATTATATACCTACTATAATATTTAAAAATGTTTTGGGTTTTTGTTATGTTTTTTGGTTTTTCTTATTTTTTATAACAATATTATAAAGATAACCAACAACACTCAAAACGCAAGAAATAATAATAATGAAAGCAATGATCTAGTTTTCTATAAAAAAATTATAAATATCATTAATGGGCTCAAGTTCTTCAGGATTCATGAAATGTTCTTCTTCAAATTGAAAATTTTCTTTCAAAAATTTGACAAAAAGTGCTATAGTGATATTATCTGTTTCAAACTTTGGTTGGTAGAAATAAATCTCGTGGCAATACTCTCGATATAACATAGCTCTAGGAACTTTATTCCATCTTTCTCTATCCGTAAGAACGACCTCTTGGTCTTCTACACGACCTAGGAATTGGTGTATAATGGCTGCGTTCTCAAGGTATTCCTCGAAGGTGAACAATTTTGAAGACACAAGAGCTCTCCTATAAGCTAACCACCTATGGCAAGCTCTCTGAAGTTCATGATAAAAAATGAGTTGATGAGGATCCAAGATTCTATCTAGGACAAACCTCTTGATTTTCCTAAGTTCAGTTGATCTAGATGAAATGATACCTAGCCTCCTATTAAGTTCGTTCCATAGAAGTTGGTTTCTATCTATTTCAGGCACACTAAGCATAGAATTAATTTCTAAGGCTGCTAATTGGTTTTCAAAATTTATAATAACTGCTAGTCTTTTCTTAGGAGCTACCATCTACACATGATATGCAACTTAGTAATTTTCTAATGATTTTAAATGCATCTATTTTTTTTTTTTTTTTTTTTTTTCGTTTTCAAAAGGTTTTAGTTTCACGTCGGGTTCACCAAAATGTATCTTTCCAAATTTTTCGCACCCTTACCTTTAGGCTATAGGATCCGCGTCCGGAAGGGGGATGTGAAAAGGATGGGACAATACCTCGGACTGAGAGGCCTTTCGAAGGTCTCGTCTCTCAGGGGAGGTGTATAAAGGTGAATTTTTGACGGATGGTGGGTTCACCAGGAAACTTTTGAATGGCAGTTTCCACGCCTAGGTTGGGAATGTGTTTTATGTGTTCAATTTTATCTTTAAACATTCAAATCCTAGGTTTGGCCAAATGAATCTAAGTTATTCTATATGAAATGCAGATTTAAATACAAAAAATAGATTTAACAAAAAACACAGAGAACAAACTAAGTGAAGAAATCCATACCTGGTTCCGGATGTCTGATGGAGGTTCTGATTTTTGAAGCAATCCAGATCGTCTGGAATTTGACAGGATCGTCTCCTATCTGACAGGATCGTCTGAGATCTGACGAATTCGTCAGAGACCTACAAACAAAGAAATAGATACAAAATACCAAAATTGCAACTATTATGATAAAGGAAAATGATATGAAACAATAATAAGGATGTTAATAAGATAATCCCGAATGGAAATGCAAGTAAATTACGATACTTTAATAGCTAATCATGATCTTATTATGCAATTAAACTACATGGGTGAACTCCAAGATGCAAGATAATAGGAAATAATAATAAAACTGACTAAATGCATAGTAAAATAATAGCAAAGTATAGAAAAATTACAAACTCTGGGCACTGATTGCCCCAATGCAGACTGTAGTCGAAATAATCTCGAATTGGATAGGATCGTCTGCGACGATCTGAGCTTGCTCCGACCGAAGAATGACAAGGTTCATGCAAAAAAATTTGGAAATTACAAATGCAGATGGTAATCTTGGGTATTCTAATGCGTGTAAATGTCAAGTTACAAGAAATTTTAGCCAGGGGAAAGTCAAGGGGGGTCCTAAGGTTTAAATAGGCTTAGGAGGGAAGTTGGGAGGTTGGAGATCAACCTAATTTGGAAGATCTCCAAAATGGGAGGTCTCTAGCGGTGTAGACACGCTTTTGCCCAACTTAGAAACGTCGTTGAAACAAAGGCTAATTATGAAAAATTAGTTTTGGGACAAGATCGTCTGGATGTCCTAGTCCAGACAAAATCCTCCAATCTAAGGTGATATCATCTGATCGACGACGATATCATCAAACGGTCAAAACAAACTCTAAAAAATGGCACAGGAAATGAGGAAATGGGTTAAATGACAGTTTTGGAGTAGTTTTGGGGTTGAAATTGAATTTGAATTATTACTAAGGTAATTTTAATTATTGCTAAGGTTTTACTGTGCCAATTTTAGGGTGCTACACCTATACACCAATTGCATCACTAATCACCCCTTTTTAACCGAATTCGTGGCAAAAAGCAAAATTGGTTTTTATGATTAGAAAACTTTAGTAAATCTTCATGAAATCCCAAAATCTTGCATAATTGAAAAGTACTTGTAAAGAGATTTAAAATAAATATAAACATGCCCATGTTTTGACACAGAGTTGACCTCAAAAAATATGCAAAACATAGGCATCATATGCTTGCATAAGAACTATAGTTAATTTCGTGTGATACTTACATAAGCACCATACCAAATTTCATTTGATGCATTCGTACTCCCATAGTGTATTTCTACCAACACTACTAAAATATAAGTCTCGATGGTGCAGCTATATGTCACTGTCTATATTTCATAGATCTCATTTGTTGACTCGATTTATGTGTATTTGATTTCTAATCACAACACCTAACTACTAATTAAGTTCAATCCAACCAGTTAACTAGTGAATCAAAATTATGCAATATCCAAACATCTTTGTTAACTCTCAGCAAGGGCATATAACTAGTCTTAGTATCTTGTTTAACTAGACATATCACTCTACAAAAGTGCCACCTTACCTAAAAAATTAGGATATCTCACCTTCTCTATGTGCTTTTATAATACATTATCCAAGGGAGAAAAGTAGTCTATAATAACACTCTTAGAGGAAGAACAAAAGGATTTTTAATATTGGTGTAGAAAATTGATCTTCAACTTCAACTTCAGCAATCTTCAACTTTCAATCTTATTTGGTTTTGGATCTTAATTCTTGTTTTGGTAGGTACATGTTATTGGATTGGCTTCAGGATTAGAGGTATAACAAACACTATCATGCATATAGATCCATGAAGAAACATGTCAAAGCACATTAGACAACTAGTATCTATCACATGTTAGGATAGATCCATGGATCCAAATAGGGATCACTCCCTTCTCTTTGCTCTCTTTACATTTTGGCATATTTTTATCACTTGCATGATATCGCTTTTTGGTACCTATTTTTTTCTTTCATTAAATTATCATAATATATATTACGGGTTTGATCTCTTTACCTAGGGAGATCAACATTCCAAAAAATCTAGACAGACCCCCTAACTCTGATCATAGATTTTTAGTTTTCTATTTGTAGGTTTTGTTTTTTGCAGGTACAAGACATACAAAAGTGTTTCATATAAAAATTACAACAGTATAGCGCCCTCACACTGGTTCGATGCATATATCATAGATAAGATCCTATTTTGTTCTATTCTTCTCTAATATGTTTCTATTTTGGCATCATTCTATTCTAATTTTTAGGAATCCTAGGATATTTTATTAAATTATTATTTTTTAAATAAAGGGGTAAAAACTTATTGATAAAAATTCTAGATTACAGAGTACAATTGAGATTCCAACCAAGACTCAAATAAACATCCAAACAGGCTAAAACCACTAGACTAGAATGAAACCCACAAAAGACAACAAGAACAAACCACATTAAGTCTGTACATCCTTGTGGATCAAATCCCATAGGCATTGAGAATCCCTAGACGGGAGACTCTCCCAATTATCAATACTCTAAGGATCCAGCAGCTCAAAAGCACTTTTGGCTAGGTAATAAGCAACCACATTCCATTCCCTTGGAATGTGCACAAAGGATATAAATTCAAACTCTTCACTCATTCTAAGAATCTGAATGGCTATAGAGGCCAACTACCAATTAAATTCCTCCACCCTTTTACTGTTTAAAATATTAACCATAATTTGAGAGTCAGACTCACAGATAATCCTATGCCAGCCAAGAGAAAACCCCCTCTGAAAGGCCTCAAGAATTGTAAGAGCTTCCATAAAATTATTGGATTGAACACCTTTATAAATGGAAAATAAAAAACTGACACCACAAGTAGAATCTCTCCCAACACTACCAATGCCAGCATGTCCAGGATTACCCCTGGATGATCCATCAGTATTAATTTTTAAAACTCCTCTAGGGGGTGGCCTCCACCTACCATCTCTCCTAACCTTCTTGCTGAGTTGAGGAAACCTACTAGGGATAGAAGAGTTCAAACCATCCCCAAATATACCAAGGGCTTGATGTACCTTCTCTTCCCTATAATCCAAAAGAGGGTCCACATCACATTTGATATGGATGGTTTCTTGAACCATATACAGGATCCTTTGACAGATCTGTTGAACAGCCAAATAACTGCCCTAAAATATGTGTTGGTTCTGCTCGAGCCAAATTTACCAGATGATGCAAGAAGGGCCCAAATTCCAAGCCATCCAAAGGAAGGGGGCCTTGGCCGAAGGTCTGCCCAGACTACTACAAAACTCCACCAGGGATAGCACATGAAAACATGGATGGTTCCAGGCGCTCCACCAACGGTGCCAAATATCTCTGGCAAAGGAACTTTGTAAAAATAAATGAGAAGAGTCATCCTCAATCTTAATGCAAAGGACACAAAAAGAGGGACCCTGAAATCCCCTCTTCCTCACATTATCCCAAGTGAGGCATTTATTATGAGATACCAACCAAAGAAAGAAGTTACATTTTGTCCAGACAAATTTGTTCCACACCTTTTTCCACCAAGTGACAGGAAGACTCCCATACTTTTGCTTATCAAGAACTTGATAACCATAGGCTACCTAGTAGGTTCCCTTAGGATCAGGGTTCCAAGTCAGAATATCTTTACCCCTCAATGAATAACAAGGTCTCCCCATAAGAATAAGAGCAAGCACCTCTCTATCCTTGGCCAGTCCCCCCTGGGGCCATTCTTGTGGATCTTTCCACCTGTACATCTCCATATTTCCAAAAGACTAGATTTTTTTAAAGTCCTCCACACGATACTAGCCTTCTTCCAAGAAAAAAATGCTTAGGGAATGTAACCTAGGATATTGATTCAAGATAGGAGGGTGGCCATCCCAAGAATCCTCCCAAAAAAGAGCATTTGATCCATGATTGCAAATCCAAAACAAACCCTGCTTTATTAAATTAGCTCCTCTTTTCAAAGTGCCCCAAATAACTAAAACTTTCCCAACCAAGCTGACTCTAGGGATCTCAGCATCATAAATACCTCTCAAGTATTTACAAGATAGTATTTTAGCCCAAATCTAATCTTGAGAGGTACACCATATCCAATAACATTTTGCAGCCAAATCCTGCCCAAAAAGAGTTGTCTATCGCAACCCAAGGCCTCCCTCTTGCACCGGCCTACATATAGAATCCCACCTAACCAAACTCCATTTATATTGATCAAGTTTTCCAGACCATAAAAACTATCTTGACAAAGCATCCATGTCCTTGATGAAGTGAGAGGGAGCTATTTGTACAAAACATCTATAAATAGGTAAATCTTGAACAACAGATTTTAAAAGCAACACTCTAGCTGCAGTGGATAGCCATCTGAAAGTCGAGTGATTCACCTTCCTTCTAAACTTATCAAGCATAGACTGCCAAGAATATCTAGGTAGAGGATGAAATGAAATTGGAATACCAATATAAATGAAGGGGGGAGTCCCAACCTAGAATCTTAGAATACGAGCAATCCTGGATTGAATAAGAGGAGGGGTATTGAAGAAGAAAATAGAAGACTTGTCCTCATTAATCAATTGTCTAGAAGCACCAAGATATATGTCAAGAGACTTTCTAATATTTCTAGCTTCCTTGATAGTGGCAACTCCTAACAAAGCAGTATCATCAACAAATTGAAGGTGGGAAAGAGGTGGCAAACTACTATCCCACTTCCACCCCTGAATGAGACCCTGCATGACTTGAGACTTGAGCAATCTTCCCAACCCTTCCGCCATAATGATAAACAAATAAGGAGATAAAGGATCTCCTTGCCTCAATCCCCTTAAGGCCTCAAATAGCTCTGATGGCTCATTATTAACAAGAACATAGAATGAGGAAGAAGAAACATAGCTCATCACCCATATAATCCATTCCTCCTCAAATACAAAAGTAGCAAGAACTTTCTAAAGAAAGGACCATCTGACCCGATCATAGGCTTTGGCCATGTCCAACTTAATGAACATAGTTTTCTCCTTGGAAGTTTCCATCGAGTTAATAGCTTATGTAGCAATAACAACCCCATCCAAGATTTATCGGCCAACAACAAACCCTCCTTGCTCCTCAGATATGATTTTTCTCAACCATATCTTCAACCTCTCAACAATAATTTTTGTGATGATCTTATACACAACATTGCAGATAGTAATAGGCCTGAACATATCCAAGGAATTTTCTCCCTCTTTTTTGGGTATAAGCACCACAAAGGTAGCATTTAGGGCCCTTAGCATCTGTTTGTTCTTTTGGGACTCATGGACCACCTCCAAAAGATCAAATTTGATTAAATCCCGAAACTCCTGATAAAACTCAATCGAGAATCCATCTGGGCCTGGGGCTTTTCCTTTTTTCATCTTGAATACAACATTTTCCAACTCCTCAAGGGAAATTGGACCCATCAAGTGCTCATTCATCTCTCTAGAAATAATCACCGGAATACAGTTTAGAATAAGCTTTTCATTCTCATCATCTGATAGGGAGTCCTCCTTGAAGAGGGAGGAAAAATACCTCTTAGTCTCTAATGAAATATCCATGAAAGAAGAGAGCGAGGCACCCTGAGAATTCACAAGAGAGGGAATCGAGTTACCATTACGGCGAGCCTTAACTGAGTTATAAAAGAAGGTTGTGTTCCTATCCCCTTCCTGAAGCCAATATACTCGAGCTTTTTATTTCCAAAAAAATTCTTCCCTCAGTTCCCATTCAGCAAGGTCTTTTGCAACCTCATATTCCTCAACAAGAAGCTCCTTCGTGAATCTCTTATCTCTAATCTTCTTTGAAGCTTCTTCCATCCTCCTAAGAGTTGCCAGCTTAGCCAAGGAAAGGTTCCAAAATTTTAGTCTATTCCATCTCTTCAATTTATGTTTTACAAATTGTAGTCACTTCATAAAGGAATACATAGCGGTGCCATGAGGAGGTTTGCCAGTGGTCCACCAACCTTGCATGAAATCATGAAGCTTAGGATCACGAAGCCACATAAGTTGAAACTTAAAGGAGGGATTATTTTTTAGCCCTAACTCCAAAGCAGAGAGTTTGATAGGCCCATGATCAGATCCCCTACCTTCTAGAATCACAGAACTAGCACTTATGTTATTACCCATCCAATAACTGGATATCAAAAACCTATCCAGTCTCTCTGATATGGAAGCTTCCCCACACCTTCTATTGTGCCAAGTAAATATCCCATTATCTGGCTTGATGTCAACCAAGTTTAGGGCCTAGATATGAGAACTGAAGATAGAAGAAAAAGGCTCGAGACGGTCCACCCCACCACGTTTCTCCTCCAAACAAGTGATAGAGTTGAAGTCTCCAACCAAAATCCATGGGTACAGGGGAACCAAACTTCTCACAAAGCAAATGTGCTCCCACAAATTCACTTTACCATTGTAATAAATAGGAGCATACACATTTGTAAGTAGGATGGTTTCATCAGATTCATTATCATGCGCGACCATCGAAATAGACCATCTTCTAGAAATCCAAGTAAGAGGGGATATCTTAACCGAATCCCATAAACAAGTGATGCCACCAGCATATCCACATGCACAAATACACTAGAATTACCCCCTTATCCACAACTTGGGAGAAATATTTAACATACTATCAATAGCCAATTTAGTCTCCTGAATAAACACATCCGGAGAATGCACACGAACCAAATCACGAATAATTTTTTGTCTGGGGATGTTTTTCAACCCCCTTACATTCCATGAGAGGATAATTATTTTTGGGGGTTATAAAAATGGGAGTCCAATGTTCTCACCAAGCCTGACTCCACCAAAGTCTCCCCCATTAACTTAATTTTATCCTGGTCCTTCTTTCGACCCACCTTCATATTCTTATCCGAAAAACTTTTTTTAATTATTTTCTACTGCAATCCCAACACCGTAGGAGTTTTGCAATCCAAGGATGACTGCATCAGTGCCTGAGTAGGAGAGGGCATAACTAAATCTGTACCAATTTTCAAAATATTTTCCCTTATAGGGCTAGACCCATCCATATCCCCTATACTCAGATCCAAAGCCCTTTGTTCTTCATTTAAACCCCCTAGATCTGATTCCTTAAGTTCCCCCTTAAGAAGAGACATATGATTCGGCCTTCTTATATTTTCATCAAGTAGTGACGTTTTAGGTATCTCCATGCACTGATCAAGATCATCTAATATTTCAAAATGATTAAGTAGATCATCTGGCTAGCTATCCTTAAGGTCTTTGTTTACCCTTCGTCCTTTGTTTTGGGCTTTTATCGGAACAAAACCTTCCTTATCTCGTTCCCCTTCCTTTATCGGGGCATTTCATTTATCCAAACTTTGTCCAGACCGAGAGGGCCCAGGATTTGAAGCCACGAGTGGGATAAACTTAGGGTATTTTCTTTGCAGGTGGCCATATTCATGGCAAATCCGATAATGAAATGGAAAAGCTTCATAGTCAAGTTTTTGAACCCATGTAGTTGATCCAAATTGTATTTCAATAGAATCTGGAATAGGATTATTTAAGTCAATTTCAACACAAATACGAGCAACAGAGATTACCTTTTTATCCATTGTTTGTTGTGATGGTCCAACTGGCTTCCCAAGTAGAAGGGCAATCTTATGCAAGATATCAGTTCTCCATAATTCCAACGGGAGCCATGGAAGCCACACCCATACTGGAACCCGCAACGATCGCTCCTCTTATGGGTTGAAACCCACATGCTAGGGTTTAAGAAAGAGTCCCACTTGGTTATATAAATAAGGACCCCCTTCAAATGCTTTGTTACGATCTGCAATACAAGAGAAAACCACCATAAAATAGTTGTTCACACTCAACATCACCTCCACATCGCCTTCAGGATTCCAAGTTTTCCTGACCCAAGCCTCCACAAAGGGGAGAGAAATTTGGATGCCCAAAAATTTGCCAATAAGGGCATGTTTGGTTAGATACTCCACATATTCCACCACCGAGTTTGGTTGAACCACTAGAACTGGCCTGGCTTCACATCGTTCCAAACATCCATTGTTCTTTAACAAGTGGTTCTCGACATGCACTAGAAAATCTTGTTCCTTCCAGTCATTTTCAGATGAAAAAACATCACGAGCATGCACTCTCTGTGCCGGACCCGATGCCATCATGACATTCCTCCAATTTTTTAGACCTCCTCCGAAGCTGCTGTCATCCTCGTAGAGCAGTTTTTCTTCATCAAACCCTAGCAGAGTCGATATTTTATTAAATTATTATAAGAAGTGTCAAGATCATATTTTTTCTTATAAAAGTTTGTACATGTTATAAGTTATGTTCCTTTCTTACATTTAGGTATAAAAGCAAAAGTTCATGTAGCAATATTTCATGTTAGTGTGCCTGTTTGCATGTTTTCTTAATCTCTTAATCCAAAGGGATAAAAAAAGAAATAGCTTTTTACTTTCTACAAGCATTGAAAGGAGAAAGGCACTTAGTCTAGGATTTGTATTTCGCACTTATATTTTCATTCAAATCATGCATCTAGGATAAATAAAAAGAAAGGAAAGGTAATTTATATTTCTAGAAAAGGGCATTCAAAAGAAAGAGAATTGTAAGATTAATGAAAACATTGCATTGCATCTCCTTAGTCTTACTTCAAAAGAAAAGAAAAATTGCCATTTCTTACAATAGAAAGAGCATGGAGATTTACATCTATTTCTTGCATAATTGCATTCTTTTTGTGAGTATTAGAATATTTTGTGAAAGGATATCATAAAAATAAATATCAGTTCTCCCTTTCAAAAGCTTAGGCAACAATCGCAAATACATATAGTCTACATCCTAGGCTAGTTGGATTGTTTTACATACATTCTATTTGATATTTTGTTTTAAAAATAGAAAATATGAAGAAAATATTTACTTTTCTCTCAAGCACTAAAAACAAAAAATTATTTAGACCTAGGACTTGTATACTTGCATTAATTGTATGTACTTGCATTACACCCTTCATCTTAGAATCACATCAAGGATAGAATAGGAGTTTGAACCTTTGGTGTATTTTATTAAACACATCAAACTTAGGCTAGTAGGATACACACTATAAGCCTTCCAAAGCACGAGTGAGGGGTGCACATGGTTTTTGTGCCCCCACACTCCACAAAACCTATTTAAGCCAATGGTTTTTGTTTTAGATCATAATAGGGCCTTAAGGCTTCAACCATGCACTAGACCTAAATTTGCAAAATCCTCCCATTAATTGACCACCTAATTTTTTTTTATTATTATAAACTCTTTGATATGAAGTTTTATATTTCCAAGAACCTAGAAAGGATTCATTTTTTATTTCCTTAACAATCTACTTACATCCATAATCTCTTTCTCTCTCTCTCTCTGTCTCTCTCTATATATATATATATATATATATAGAGAGAGAGAGAGAGAGAGAGAGAGAAAGAGATTATGGAAAAACACACACACATGTTTTCCTAACTCATTCCTTGATCTATGAGTAATTATTAACCAAGTTTTGCCCCCTAATTCCAAACTCGTAAGTTTGAAATTTTGCTAGCTTTCACCTTTAATATTTTTCCTTTATAATTCCTATCCCAATTATAAGGAAGAAAGCTAAATGTTTCCTCACATACCTTCAAAGGAAAATATTTTTAAATTATGTCAAATATGAATGCTATATATATTGATAATATTGAATATGACATCAACATATAGAGATAAATTCAAATGTAGTCTTTATGAGGTTTAGTCTTCCAACTATGGTTAAGATCTTATATTTCCACCTATTAGACAAGATTTTATTCTATCTAAAATTGAGTTCTAATGCTCTTTCTTTTTTCTCTATTAGAAAAAGAAATATCTAGATATGTTCATGGTAATTTTTTGACTTTAATCCCTAAAATCTCTATGATAATAAAGTTATAAATATAGGGTAGCAATAATGAAAAATATTCTAGATGATATAGTATTAACCAATTGTCCAATAGCCTTCTTGTAGCATGATATAATTAATGTAAAATCCATAGCATTTGACTTAGAGATGATCCATATGAAAATGATCATCAATAAACTGAAATGTATTTTAAGGGATTATTTTTTATAATCTAAATACAGTTGATTTTGTCTTCTATTTTATCCTATATGAAAAATCTCTACCTAATACCTCGTCGGTAAAAATAAAGACAAAAGAATATTTTGGGGTGTTATAGAAATATCTAATCCATTCATATTGACCTTAATCAAAACCAAACTTTATCATAATATTGTGTATAATATGCTTTGTTCATATCTAGTTTTATATTTATGCCTATTTTTTATGGAATGAAGAGAAGGTATAGCCTCTTGTGCAATTATTATACCATCAATAATTGTTTTACCACAAACAAAACCACTTTCTTCCTTTGAGATAATATGATCTAGAATTATTTTAATCCATTTACCATAATTGTTAATTTTATCCTATAAATAATATTACAAAGGGTTACTGATCATAATTATCAAAATTATATACCTCACCTTTCTTCAAAACCAATTTAATAAAGGTGGAATTGATATCACTTATTATATCCTTTTTTTTTCTAATGTTTTCAATCATAGTTTTTTTTTTTAAATTTGAAAAAACTTGTATTAAAACAAAGATCAATTACAATATGGGAAGAGACTCTTCCCACCCGAATTCAGAGAGAACACAAGCTTACAATAGTAGAAAAAGATTTGCAATGAAGCTAAATATCCTTAACCAACAAGTCGCGAAATCGTGACACTTTTCTCTCTCGATCGTGATGAAGCAACATGTCGCAATATCGCGACACCTTTTCTCCTTTGGCCGTGAAAATGCAACATGTCGCGATATCGCGACACCATTTCTCCTTTGGTCGCAAAAATTCAACATGTCGTGAAATCGCGATACCTTTTCTCCTTTGGCCACGAAAAAGCAACATGTGATATCGCGACACCTTTTCTCTCTTGGCCGTGAAAAAGCAACATGTCACGATATCACGACACCTTTTCTCCGTTGGCCACAAAAAATCAACATGTCGCGATATCACGACACCATTTCTCCCTTGGCCGTGAAAAAGCAACATGTCACGAAATTGCGACACCTTTTCTCCCTTAGCTACGAAAAAGCAACATGTCGAGATATCGCGACACCTTTCCTCCCTAGGCCACGACGAAGCAACATGTCGTGATATCATGACACCTTTTCTCCCTTGGCCACGACGAAGCGACAAGTTGCGAAATCGTGACAACTTTTCGCCCAAGACCGCGATGAAGCAACATGTCGCGATATCGCAACACCTTTTCTCCCTTGGTCGCGATGAAGCGACATGTCATGATATCGCGACAACTTTCCACCAGCGACCATGATGACACAACATGTCACGATATCGTGACAACTTTCCTCCAGCAACTGCGACGGCGCAACATGTCGCGATATTGTGACAACTTTCCTCCAGCGGCCGTGATGGCGCAACATGTCATGATATCGCAACAACTTTCCTCCAGCGATCGCACCGGCGCAACATGTCGTGATATGGCTACAACTTTCCACCAGTGATCGCGACGGTGCAACATGTCCCGATATCGCAACAACTTTCCTCCAGCGACCGCGACGACGCAACATGTCGCGATATCGCGACAACTTTCCTCCAACGACCGCGATGGCGCAACATGTCACGATATCGTAACAACTTTCCTCCAGCGACCGTGACGGTGCAACATGTCATGATATCGTGACAACTTTCCACCAACGATCGTGACGGCGCAACATGTCGCGATATCACAACAACTTTCCTCCAGCGACTACGACGGTGCAACATGTCACGATATTGTGACAACTTTCCTCCAGCAGCTGCGATGGCGCAAAATGTCGCGATATCGCGACAACTTTCCTCCAACAACCGTGACGACGCAACAAGTCGCGATATCACAACTTTCCTCCAGCGACCACGATGGCACATGTCGTGATATTGTGACAACTTTCCTCCAACGACCGCGACGGTGCAACATGTCACGATATCACAACTTTCCTTCAACGACTGTGACGGCACAACATGTCGCGATATCGTGACAACATTCCTCCCTTTGCTCTTTCTTTGATCATTCGCTCAAGGACCTTTCTAGACCCTGTCTAATCACCTCATCCTTAATATCCATGTCAGTGTGCAACTGAACTCCAACCTCCTTTTCCGCACCCATCTTAGCCAGAAAGTCAACCGCTTTGTTCAAATCTCTACTCGCATAAACTGGAATCACGTCCTCAAATTCCTTCCATAATTCTTTAATTTGGGTAATAAGAGCCCTCAACCTCCAAGCTTTTAGATCAAAGTTTTGCATGCAGTCTAGAGCTCCAACCATTATTTACGAGTTTGATTCCAGAATAATCCTACGGTGGCCATGTTTCACTGCCCAAACAGAAGCAGACTTGATGGCAATGGCTTCGACTTCATTGTTAGTGGATCTTCCCAAGCCTTGCAATTCCCAATAGAGCACAGTCCCAGCATGGTTTCAGCACACCACTCCAATTCCGGCCCTACCTAGATTGCCTTTTGCAGCACCATCAGTATTGATTTTAATCCAACCTTCAGGGGGAGGTTTCCAACAATTTATGTGTTGTCCCTCTTGCAGTTCAGGGCATTCTTCCAAAGCTCCAATGCCAATTTGAGCTTCCTCCTCAGCATGAACAGCCATAGTTTTGGTAACCTTGCTCCAAATGGTCTGCCAAACCCCGTCTAGAGCAGTAAAAGTTTCTCAAATAATTTTGGCATTTCTTTCCAGCCAAACTTGCCACCAAATAAAGCTTAAATCGAGCTCCCAGCCAAAATGAAGAGATTTAGATTTGAATCTACCTTTCTGCCATTTTGCCCAGATATTCATCCGATTCAGGTCACCACTTACTTGAATTTTAAAGTAAGCAAACCAACGCAGCCAAATCTGTTGGGTGAAAGGGCAACCAAACAACAAATGGTCAATAGTTTCCTCGCTCTTTTAGCATAGTACACATTGAGAAGGGCCGATGATACCTTTTGATTTGAGATTATCAAAAGTGAGGATTCCATTGTGCATGCACTACCAGGAAAAAAATTTAACTTTCGACCAACCTTTAGAGTGCCAGATTTTCCTCCAGTCATCAACCTAAAAAGTGTGAGGGGGGGGGCATTAGGAGAATGTTGTCATATCCATCCTTTACTATATAGATGCCAAGACTCACAAAGCCCCAGGATAATTCATCCTCCACGTCTCCCCCTGAATGAAATCTTTCTATCAAAATTTTAGTCATGATAGGCGACAAATCCGGAGGGATTGAAATGGGCCACTCATCCAACTTCTTAAACTGCTTAAACTTACACTCCCCCAGCTGAGTAGTTGTGAAATAACTTTCAATACGGATCCATCCCTTGGCTTCAATGGATGCTTTTATTGGCAGTAATTCTAGAAATTCAGCAATGATGGGAGGGAACTGATCCCAAGAATCTATCCAAAAATGAGCCTTCTCCCCTCTTCCCACTTTCCAAAATAAGCGGTCTTTAACAACCTGGGACCCTAACTTGAGAGCCTGCCAAACTAGGGACCCAGTACCATCCAAGGGGATGCGAGCTACATCGATTGGGTTGGCTTCGTCCCGGTATTTGCTAGTTAGGATTCTACTGAAAATGGAGGTGGGTTGAGAGATCCATCTCTAGTACAACTTTCTAGCCAAATATTTATTATTCAGCTTAGATTTTCTCAAACCCAGACCACCTTTAACCTTGGGTTGGGTAACTTTGTCCCGACCCACTAAGGCCCACTTTCTCTCCGTTTGCTCCTTCCCACAAAAAATTTCTAGCCATCCTGTCCAACTCTTTCCATATTGTGAACGGGGCAGCCAGGATAGAGAATTTGTAAATTGGCATGGCTTGAATGACTGACTGTAAGAATGTTAATCTGCCACCATAACTTAACCACTTATGAGACCAGTGATTAATTCTATCCTTGATACACTCCAGCAGATTCCTCCAAGTGTCTAATTTTAGCTTCTTAAAGTGCAATGGGACCCCCAAGTAAACCACTGGGAGAGAAGTCCTTGTGAATCTCAGGATTTCTAAAATTATGTTCTAAAGCCTTTGCTCCAGATTAAAAAAAACCACTTTGGATTTCTTGTCATTAATGACCTATTGAGTAGCCTTGAGATAGACATTAAGAGTATCCCTAATCATTCTTGCTTCCCTGAAGTTGGCCACTCCCACCAAACCAGTGTCATCCACAAACTGCAGGTGCGTTAAAACTTCGTCACCCACCCTAATACGCAATAATCTACCTTGTTGTCTTCTCCTCAAGAAAATTCTGCCAAGACCTTCAGCCAAGATGAGAAAAAGATAAGGAGAACATGCATCCCCCTAGCATAGTCCCCGAGTAGATCCAAATGGTTGCGAAGGAAGGCCCTTGATTAGCACAGAGTAAGTCGGGGTAGAGACACAGCTCATGACCCACTCTATCCAGTCCTAAGAGAAACCAAAGGCTGCCATCATTTTAGCAAGGAAACTCCATTCAACCCTGTCATAAGCCTTTGACATGTCCAGTTTTATGAACATCCCTTTATTACCAGAAGTGTGCACTGAATGGATTGCTTCCTGGGCCACAACCACCCCATCCAGAATCTGTCGTCCCTCAACAAAACCCCCTTGCTCAGAGAAGACAATGTTGTGAAGAAGAGATTTTAGGCGCTCATCCATTACCTTTGTGATTATTTTGTACAGCACATTACATAAGGCAATAGGCCTATAATCTGAAATATGAACCCCCGCCTCCCATTTTGGAATTAAGGTAATGAAAGTGTGGTTTATAGCTTTAAGCATTCTCTTATTTTCTCTGGACTCTTCAACAACAGCCCTTACATCTTCCTCTAAGTAGTCCTAGAAAGCCTAAAAAAACTCAATTGGGAAGCCGTTTGGACTTGGAGTTTTACCAGTGCTCATTCCAAAGACCACAGTTTTCAATTCATCTCTATCAATGGGTTTGAGGAGGGCCTGATTTTCATCCTCAGAAATAACAGCAGGTATGATAGAAATAACTTCATTTTGGGCCTCTACATCTTGTACCACACTTTCCTTAAAAAGCTTAGAAAAATAATCCATAGCATGGGAATGTATACCTAGAAGTGTATCAAAGGAATGACCGTTCTCATCTTGAAGGGCCTCCATATTATTCATCTATCTTCGAGCACAAGCAGTCCGATGAAATAATTTTGTATTTCTATCCCCTTCTAATAACCAGGTGGTTCTTGCTCTCTGCTTCCAATAGGTCTCCTCCTGGTTGTCAATGTCCTCAACCGCTGAATGCAAGGCATCATCCTTAGCTTTGAGTTGGTCTGTAATTACTCCTTCTCTGAACTATTTTTGGACCTCATCCCATCTGGCCACCAATGGAGCTCTTTGGGCCTAGAAGTCTGTTTTATTAACACGCCTCCAAAACATCAACTGAGCTTTGACATATTGTAGTTGTTTATGGATTCTGAACATTGCTCTCCCATAAGCTGGGCGACCTTCTTCCCACCACTGTGGAATTTTCTCCTAAAGTTCTTCTTTCTGAAGCCAAACATTCTCAAATATGAAAGGTTTGTGATGCTGCCCCATCCTAGTCCCGCCTTCCAACAGAATGGGATAGTGATCTGAAACTGGGCCTTCTAAAATCTAAAAATTTATATTCCATTTTACAAACACCTCCTCTGAAACCAAAAAATGATCTAGCTTAACCTTCCTGCTATGTGGCTCCCGCATTTTATTAGTCCAAGTGTAGTTAATTCCAAGACATTTAATGTCCACTAAGTGCAAAGCCTGGACTTGGGCAATCATGAAACGGTCCCCTGGGTCCAAAAATGGTGTTCCCCCTTCCTGGTCTCTAGAATATAATTTAGCGTTAAAGTCCCCCGCTATAATCTAGTCTAAATCTTCCCTTGAGGTTCGCATGTTATGCACAGCCTTCCACTGCCGCCTCTGACCATCTAGGTTTTTAGACCCATAAAAGTTTGTGATTAGAACGTGTTTCGCAGTGACATTATTCCTAAAAAGAGAAGTGAGAACCCCCCTCCAGGAAATATGTTCTATTGCAGACCATTCAAGAGAGTTCCACAGAGTAACAATCCCCCTTGAGGCACCTTGGGCAGCCACATCCATATGACCAAGCACCCCTCCAAATTTCGTTGACTATTTTGGACATAAGATCTAATGACATCTTAGTCTCCTATAAAAGCAAAAAATCAGTATTACGATTCTCTAAAAGTCTTCAAACAGTAGATTGATGGGTTCTACTATTTAAACCCCTCACATTCCATGATTGTATAATCATTGGTTACCCTGGGAGCAATAAGAGTCTATTGTCCTCACCGATCCTCCCGTGATCAATTTGTCTCCTTGGGCTGCTAGCAACTCCTTATTGGATCTTCTACCTACTCCCTGAGAATTGCTATTTTTTGATAATTTTTCTACCTGGGTTATCCCCAAAGCTGGCCTTTCCTTATTTTTCTCTGGTATTCCCATGCTAACATCCTGAGATACTGTCTACTCCTAGTTATGCACTACTAAAGCACCTAAACACACTAGCTGTGATACCTCACAGAGTTCAACTACCTACTATATGACGGGAGGAGACGAGAGAGGGAGTTGCCCGAGAATATTAGAAGTTTCCTTAATACCCTCCATAAATTGTTCCTCTTCGTCAACCAGTGACTTAAATATCTCATGCCTATTGGCAGGTCTGAGATGGGTTTGCTCCTTTCCTTATTTTTTCTTTGTCCATCTTTTTCTTCTAGGCTGTTCAAAACCCTCTCTCTGAGCTTCCTGGCCCTGAACGGTTCTATTAGAATCTTTGTTAAGTGTTGCCTTATCCTCTTTAGGTAGGTTTGGCATTCCTAAAGGGGCCTCCATTTTAGCATTCATATTATTAGGGAAAAAATAGGCCAAATGTCCATGTTTGTGACAAACCCTACATCTAAATGGTAGGGCCTCATAGTCTAGTTGTTGAATCCAAGAGAGACCCGCCAATTCAATTTCCATCTCTGCCGACAAAGGCTGGCTGAGATCCATCTCCACACATATTCTTGCATACAACGCCATACTCCCTTCAAGTGTGTCTCTGGCAACACCCAGATGTCTTCCAATAGAATTGCCTATCCTAGCCAACACCTGCTCACTCCAGAATTCCATTGGGAGAGCATATAGTCGAATCCATACTGGGATAGCAGTAGGTTCAACTCGGGGATCGAATCCCACTCTCCATGGCTGAACAAATAGCCTTGTCGGGCCATGACTTTTCTTCTCTAACTCAAAAGCCTTATTTCTATCGGCCAAAGATGAAAAGCTAACAATAAAATATCCATTGCTAATAAACCACAATGAATACTCACCGTGAGGCTCCCAGTTTTGGCGGATCCAAGAGTGCAAAAAGTTTAGGGAAGGACGAATACCCATGAACTTGAAGATTAAGTCATGATTAGCTCTGTAAATGATTGATTCTTCAACCATACTTGGCTCAATGATAATTTTTGGCCTGGTTTTGGCCTGCGGCAAACATCCATTCACACGAGATGCTGTCGACCTATTCCCAGCAGCCGTGAAGAGCTTTTTATATGCCATTTTCTGTGCTTCGTCGTTCTTAGGAGGAGAATTTTCTTTAAACAAATTTGTGTAAGAGCTGCTACTCCCTGGAAAAGGTGCTGGAGAAGTCCCCATTGGACCCTCCTGGGGCACCGATCTAGCCTTCAGATCCACTGTACCCCGAAGGCACTTCTACAAACCAGTTGACGCCCTAGATTTTTTGAAGTTCCAAAAACCCTAGTTCAGAGGAAAAAATCGCCAGAGCTCATTTTCCTGCCTTCAATGTCTTTTTATAGTTCATGTTTTCAATCATAGTTGACATATCGCTCTTCAACAAATAAAAATAAATAAAAGCTATTACAAGTCCACCACGACTAGCGCCTTATCATGGTGGAAAGACAAGAGTACCTCTTAGAGCTCCTCCATAGAGATATTCCTTATCTAGATTTTATTATATATTCATGTGATAATTAACAAAATATTTTCTACAAACTCACTTTGATGCTTGTTATCTTGCCAAATACCTTATAGAATATCTTCTAAATAATTATTGGTTCCTTTGTTATATCTTCTTCCATTTGTAGTTAAAATATTTTTATTTTATGGAAATAAAATATTTTTTTGATAATATCATGAAAAGGATAATGCAAGGCAGAAAGTAAGAAGAGGCCAAGAGTAGGAGGGACATTTTTCGCAAGATTGCCCAAACTACCAAACTTGTTTCGGTCGTATCTCACTCATTCGGACTCGAATTGAGCTGAAATTTTGAGGGTAGATGCCTGAAAAGCCCTAGAATGTCTCCACCAAGTTTTATATCATTTGGAGCAACACATATCCTAGTGCATCCATATGTGTGAACGATATATTTAGCAAGCGACTATGCGAGGGTTTCATCTAGTTTGAGTGCAAGCAGCTCCAGAGGTTGGTTTTTAGGGCCTTTAGGCACAAGCGGCCAATATTTTTGTGGTTTATGCTCAATATTTTAGCAATAAATGTTGCAAGGGATCCAAGATGGGTTAGAAATTTATCTTTCAATAGATCATACTATGAACTTGAGTGACAATGACTTCCAATTTGTTGCACAAAAGAAAAGTGAAAACCATACCTTTCCATGACATCTAGGGCAAGGATTAAAGAGATCATGAAACAAGTTTCAAGCAATTGATCAAAAAATGACTCATATCTCAAGTGAATCTACTGCTAAGGTGCACCCACAAAATAATTCTACTATGAAAAACCCTGTCAAGGGTAAGAATTTTGAAGACTCAGTCCCAAAAATGAATTTTAGGGATGCCCTTCGTGGTGGAAAGCCTCAGCCCAATGCTAATATCAATATTAGGGCTTCCCATAAACCTCTAATAACGCCTAATATTGATCCCAGGAAAACAGATTCAGGA
Organism: Wollemia nobilis; assembly: GCA_028583015.1. NCBI lineage: Eukaryota > Viridiplantae > Streptophyta > Pinopsida > Araucariales > Araucariaceae > Wollemia > Wollemia nobilis. The sequence goes on from JAQPPZ010001945.1 coordinate 1,518,461, forward strand.
TGTCTTAAAGGAGCTGATGGAACTCCTATTGTTAAGCTTGATATGGGTAACATTCAGACTGGCATTGAAGATTTGGAAAAAAATGACTAATTTTTCGGTTCGTGGGTTTTCTTTTGAGTCTATCTACTTTCAAATTCTGGGTGGCAAAAAGCTAGAAAACTAAAGGTGAATTACAAATCTCTATTTATCCAAATGGTTATTTTCTTGTTTTATTTGCTAATAATGAAGATAGAGAGAAAACTTTTCAAGGGGGTCCTTGATTTTTTGGAAGGGCAGGGCTTTTCATGAAGCCCTGGCATACTAAATTTAAATTCAAATAAGAGATGCCTTCTATAGCTCCCATGGGGGTTAGACTCTTTGGCCTCTATTGAATTTTGGAATCCTACTATTTTTCTTCAATTGGAAACTCTTTAGGAATTTTATGATGATTGCTGATTGTACTCAAAATTTTGAACATATTATTTATGCTCGGATTTGTGTTTTAATGGATTTTGACAAACCCCTACCTAAAAATATCATATTACAATTTGGGGAAGACACTTGGGAGCAAGTAGTGGACTATGAGAACATTCCTTTTCATTGTAGAATTTGCCATGAATATGGTCATTTGGCCAGTGCTTGCCCAAATAAAATTCTTGATAAAAAGAAAGAAGATATAAACTCAGTAGGTTTCCAAATACCTAAGAAGAAGAACACTAAAAAAAAACAGTTATGAAGGATCAATCAAAGTCATCTGCTAATATGTTTGAAATCCTTTCAAAAAATGATGTCCCAAGTGAGGAAGAGGAAATAATGGAAACTGAAATCTTAGAAACACAATTTAAATATGAAGGGAAGAACTCGGAGACAAACCAAAAAATCAAAGGTTTTCAACGAGAAAAAAAAGAGAAAATTTACACAAGAAAAACAATATTTCAAATGTCAAAACTTCAAATAATGAAGGTCCCAATATAGACTCCGTTGAACCATCTAGTAAAATTTTTGCTGTGTACGAGCATTCTTCAAGGTTAGAAGCCATCTCAGATTCAATTGGAATAAGTCAAGAAATAGGGAAAAAAATTGAAGATGGATTCTAATCAAAAAGCAGGTTGCAAGACCAATCAATGTCATATGGTAAAAGAAGGTGAAAAGCTTGTAGAGGAAGGTAATATTAATGCCCTTCCCAACTTTTTTAGCCCCGGTATTAATGAAGATCATCACTTGGAATATTAGAGGACTCAAAGGGAGTCTTTCAAAACAAAATGAAATTAGAAGAATGATTCAGATAAATCATCCACATCTAGTTTTTCGTCAAGAAACAAAGATTTCAATGGAGGATATGGACTCACTTTCCAGTAAAATTTTGCCAACTATAAAAGTGATTTCCCTCAGTTACCAAGGGACTTCGGGTGGCATTGCTTGTCTTTGGGACCCAAAAGAGGTAGTTATTCACCATATGGTTTGCAGTTGGGGTTTGTTGGCTATAGCTATTCAAAGTAGACATTCCAACCAGATTATGCTTTGCATTACTGTTTATGCTCTGAATTCTTTGGAGGAAAAAAGAAGACAGTGGAAGGATATTACTCATATTATCTCTCATTTTCCTAAAGCTTGGATCTTGATCGAAGGAGATTTTAATACCATCCTCTCTAGATGAGAAAAGGGGGAAAATAGAAATTTGGACAAAAGCACTGACCTCATGAGCGAATATATTGCAAACCTCCATCTTGTGGATATCCAACCAGATAATTTTTGAGCAAGGTGTTGCAAGAAGGTTGTCATTGTTGTCAACACAGGCAGTTAGATCCAAGGATGCAGTGGGTAGACAGATCAGAAGTCATTCAGATGCAAAAAATTCAAAGAAAAAGACAAGTGAGAAAACTGTCGCGATATCGCGACATGTTTTTTGTCGCGATTTCGCGACAAGTCGGAGGAGAGAGAAAATGTAGCCAGAAATGTCGCGATTTCGCGACGAAAATGAGGAGAGAGAAAGTGCAGCCAAAAATGTCGTGATTTCACGACGGAAGTAAGGAGAGAGAAGGCGCAAGGCAAACTGTCGTGATTTCGCGACAAGTCGGAGGCCAAGAAGTCAAGTCGAGAAACTGTAGCGATTTCGCTACATGTTGACTTTTCGCTGGCAAAAACAAGGAGAAAGTGTTAAGTGAAAAAGTTGTAGCGATTTTGCTACAAGTTACAAAGACGAAGTAAAGGTGTAGCGATTTCGCTACGAGCTGCAAAGGCACAAAGTAAAGGTGTAGCGATTTCGCTACGAGCTGCAAAGGCACAAAGTAAAGGTGTAGCGATTTCGCTACGGGTAAAAGATGCGCAAAACAAAGGTGTAGCGATTTCGCTACAGGTCTAAAGTGCAGACATCAAAGGTGCAGCAATCATACTTCAAGTCGAAAGTGTAAGGCACAAGTCAAAATTTCTCAAGAAGAAGCAAGTTGGAAGCACAAGGCAAAGTTGTAGAAATTTCGCTACTGCATGAAGCTCAAATTGTACGAAAGCCGAAAGCGTCGCGATTTCGCGACAAAGATGAAGATGACGTCAGCAAAAGCTGAAAGTGTCGCGATTTCACGACAAGGTGCAAGAAAAGCTGCTGGAAGCCAAAAGCGTCATGATTTCACGACAAGAATGATGATGACGTCAGCAAAAGCTGAAAGTGTCACGATTTCACGACAGGGTGCAAGGAAAGCTGCTGGAAGCCGAAAGCGTCGCGATTTCGCGACAACATTAAGGATGACGTCAGCAAAAGTTCGAAGTGTCACGATTTCACGACATGAACGGTGGGAAAGCTTTCAAAGGCCAAAACAGTCGCGATATCGCGACGACAAGGTCAAGGAGGCGTACGGCCACAAAAAGTGTCGCGATATCGTGACATGTTAGTTTTTCGGGGCAACAGCAACAGAAAGGTGACAGAGAAGCAGCAGCGTTTGAGGCCGACAAGTTGAATCGAGGCCGATGATTTTTAGGGTTTCGAAGCCGACTTTTTCTAGGGTTTTACAACGGACGTTTTTAGGGTTTTGAAGCCGACATTTGCTAGGGTTTTTACAGTGGAAGTGTTTAGGGTTTGCAGCCGACAATCATCAGGTTCAAGCAGTCGAAAAACTCTAGGGTTTGAAGATGACATCATTAGGGTTTGCGTACCGACGTCCGAGAGTTACGACCGACTATGATTTAACATTTGTCTTAAACATTTCTTCTATAAAAGGAGGGCTAATTGAAGATGGATAGTGACTTGGACGAACATAAAGTGCGTATGCGAAAGTTACTGTGCACAGAGAGTGAGTTGATTTGATATGAGCTAAGATAGAAGCGATATTTCTTCAGTGACGCAGTGAAGAGTGCATATCAACTGATCGAGAATCAAGAGCACGATGTGCAGAAGGTGTGTTTCAAGTCCGAAGCAATAATGCGCAGACTACAGATGTGAGAGTTCTTTGGAGTTGCAATAGAGTGTGCATTGCGACAAGATAGTGTGCATTGCGATGAGATGATGTGCGAGAGCGAGCAGAGTGACTTGTGCGAAGATAAGAGCGCGATGTCCAGAAGTTGTGTTCTAAGTCCGAAGTGATAGTGCGCAGTTCACAGAAGAGATCGATCGGCTGAATACAGCAGAGAGCGCGAAGAAGTATAGAGAAGCGGTCGGAGAGTGTGAATTATTTTGCGCAGAAGCAGCAGAATGCAAAAAAATAGCAGATCATGAAAATTGAGGTGAAAGTTTTATTCTGGAATTTTTATTTTTGTCTTCCAAGTTGTAGCTTGGCAAAAGGGGTTGGTGCCTCTTTCCAGTAGGTGCTGGTAAAATAGGAGTTGGTGCTCCATTCTGTTGAAACAGATAAAGTTAAGGGGTTGGTGCTCCTTCCAGTTGGTGCTTGGTAAAGGATTATGTAAAGTTGTAGCTTTGCATTGACTGGATTTGGATGGTAGTCCAAGCAGTCATTTTTGAGGAGTAGCCACATTGGTGAACCTCGTTAAATTGCCTTGTTATGTGTGATGCTTTCTTGATGCATTTAGTATTCTTTTCATCTGCTTTAAACTGTTGTTGGTTCTAAAATCATATGTTTTAGAAAATTTTAAAGAACACATTGATTCACCCCCCCTCTCAGTGTCATTGTGATTACAACAATTGGTATCAGAGCCAAGTTCTCGAAGAGGCTTAAACAGACTAAGGTGATCTTGGAAGTTACGCAATGGCAAGTGGTGAAGGATTCTCTTCGAACAAAGCACCATTGTTTGATGGGACCAATTATGCGTTCGGAAAATTAGAATGCGGACATATCTCGGTGCTTTGGGTTTTGACATCCGGGGTGCGGTAGTTAATGGTTACAAAGCTCCCGCCACCGCTCCAACAGGACACTGCAGGTAAAAAGGCATTTGAATATGATTCAAAAGCAAGAAATGCTATTATGTGTGGACTAGTTGACAGTGAGCTAGTCAAGGTCATAAACTATGAATCAACAAAAGATATCTGGGATAAACTAGAGAACATTCATGAAGGAGATGATAGGATCAAGGAGGCCAAACTTCAAGCACATCAAGCTCAATACGAATCTTTAAAGATGGACAATGATGAGAACATTGAGACCTTCATGCAAAGAGTCAATGGGATCACCAATTCAATCAGAGGTCTTGGTGAAGAACTAACCGATGTTGCTATCGTGAAAAAGGTATTGAGATCACTTCCTCCTAGATTTGATTCTAAAGTCTCTGCCATAGAAGAAGCCAAAGATTTAAATCATTTTAGTATGGATGAGATGCATGGTTCTTTGACTGCTTTTGAAATGAGAATAGGAAGATCTAATCCCACAGATAGAGAAGCAGCCTTCAAAGCCTTAAAAGGCAAAAGCACAAAACAAGAATCTGAAGAAGAGAATGATTCAGATGAAATGGAAGCAAATTTTGTAAGAAAGCTGAAGAAAGGAAAAGGAAAATACAAAGGAAAGCTACCTCTTAAATGTTTCAATTGTGGAGGCATTGGACACTTTGCTACCAAATGTCCTCTCAATGACAAGAACAAAGGTGAAGAAACTCAGCATCAAGAAAGAGGTGAATGGAGGAAGAAAACAAACTTCAGAAAAAGCAATTTCAAAAAAAAAATCTTTCTCTCGAAATGCAGAATCTTCAGAGGACAGTTCTAGTGAAGACTACGAAGAAGGAACAGTGAGGCTCTCTTTATGGCGTTTGAAATAGACGAATCGAGAAGAGGCAAAAACACAAGAAAACAGAGAGGGAATGAACTCGAAGTATCAATTGAAGAAGATGAGGCTGAAGTTGATTTAGAGGGTGAGTTGGTGTCTGCTCTTATGGAATGGAAATCTGAGAAAAGGAAGAATGAAAAACTGTCAAGGAAACTTAAGGATGCAAATGACATTATAGCCGGTCTAAAGACACGAGACAGAAGAATACAAGAAAATGTCCGAAGATCTTGAAATTCGGGTAACCATGAAGATAGATTACTGCTACAAATTGGAAGAAGAAAATGTTAGTCTCCGAATACAGATACAAGAGCTGGATCGAAAAATCAATTGTCATTTAAAACATGAAGAAAGTTTGATGAAGCTAGACAAAATTCTAAGCAATCAAAGATCCACAGGTATCAAATTCGGTCCGGGCTTTATCGAAGGAGAATCATCAAGTGGACCAAAGGCAAGCAATGTTGAAAGTAAAAAGAGTAAAGACAAGAAACAGGTTGTGGAAAGAAAAACAAATCAGGCAAAAGAAAGTTGTAATGCCAGTCCTGAAATAGCAGCTGACAATGATGGCTTTACCAAGGTCATACATCAAAAGAGAAGAAGATCTAAGGCTCCTGCAACAACTTGGCCAAGACCATCTTTCAGGTTTAATCATTATTTCTATGGTTTCTATTTTAAATGTAATGGTTATGGGCATAAAATTGTTGATTGCAAATACAATATAGGCCCAAGAAGTGTCACTAGTAGAAATGCTTTTGCTCCTCTAATGAGTTATGCAGTAGAGTGCTTTAAGTGTCATAACTTTGGGCATATTGCCAGAAATTGTCGTAGTATTTCTGTTTCATATCAATCTCAGAAAAGAAGAACTCAACCGTATAGGGCAAAACAAAATAGAATTTCTTCGAAGGAAATGTGCAAGACTCTAAAAAGGGGAAATCCCAGCTAGAACCCAACACCACAGTTAAAACAAAATGGCAACAAAAAGAACAGCTCAGGAAAGAACAAGAATCTTTAATAGTGCAGACAGCGTTTAGAGCTCGGAATAAGTATGTACCATGGATTCTTGACAGTGGTTGCTCAAGTCATATGACAGGTGATAAACAGAAATTTGAAAATCTACGAAGTATGAGGGTGGTTCGGTGAAGTTCGGCAATAATGGTGGAGCCAAAATAATAGGTAAAGGATCGGTCAAAATTAGTGAAGGGAAAATCAAGTCAGAAGAAGTTTTATATGTGGATGGTTTGAAACATAATCCGTTAAGTGTGAGTCAAATTTGTGATAAAGGACATGAAGTGGTTTTCAAGAAGCAAGGTTGTGAAGTCAGAAAAATAAAAAGCGAGAAATTGATAGCAACCGGCTCAAGGACGTCTGGTAACCTATACACACTCTCAAAATTTTTAGAAGGTATGTGCTTTATTGGACAAGAAGAAGAGAACTGGTTGTGGCATAAGAGACTAGGACACATAAGTTTTGATAATTTGGTGAGAATCAGCTCTAAACAAGCAGTAAGAGATATTCCAACTATTAAGAAACCCTCAAACAGTGTTTGTGCTTCATGTCAGAAGGGAAAGCAAACCAGAGTTTCATTTAAAACAAAAGAATATCACACGAGCAGACCCTTGGAACTCATTCATACGGACTTATGCGGACCCATGAGGACTCAAAGTATAAACGACGACAAATACTTTATCGTTGTGTATCGATGATTATTCCAGAATGACATGGATATTCTTCCTAAAAGATAAAACAGAAGCGTTTGAAATGTTCGGAACCTTCAAACAGACTAGTCGAGAATGAAACAGGGAAAAGGATTAAATGCTTGCGATCGGACGAGAGGAGGAGAATTCATTTCGAATGAATTTGCAGAATACTATGAAAAATATGGTATCGGGAGACAATATTCAGCAGACGGAACTCCTCATCGGAATGGTGTAGTAGAGAGGAAGAATAGAACTATACAGGAAATGGCACGCACCATGTTGGCAGAAAACAAAATAGCAGACAGATTCTGGAAAGAAGCAGTTCACACAGTAGTATACATTCAAAACAGGTATATGTTAAGAACTCGTGAATGCAAAACACCGTATGAGTTGTGGTTTGGTAGAAAAGCAACAACAAAACATCTCAAAGTATTTGGCTGTAAGTGCTACATCAGAAAAACTGATGACAACCTTGGAAAGTTTGAAGATAGAGCGAGATGAAGGTGTTTTTGTTGGTTATTCTCCACATAGCAAAGCTTACAAATGCTACAACAAGAGACTCAAGAAAATTGTGGACAAGTGCCAGATGTTAAATTCGATGAAGGGAGGAAACAAATAGTTAATTTTCAAGAAAACTACCCAATCTACGAAGAAGTAATTGAAAGTGATGAAGTTCATGGCACAGAAAATACATCTACGACTGATACAGATGACTTATCAGATGACTCAGAGATGCAAGAAAACAAAAAATTCAAAAGGGGCAGACATTGCGGAAAAATCATCCTAGAGACCAAATAATTGGAGATCCCACAGCTGGCATTCAGACAAGAAAGAAAGTAATAAGTAATTACTCTCTTTTATCCAACATTGAGCCCAAAAACATAGATGAAGCAAGCAAAGATGACAATTGGATGAAGGCAATAAATGAAGAATTAGATCAGATTGAAAAGAACAGAACTTGGGAGTTAGTACCTAGACCTGCAAACAAGAATGTAATCGGCACCAAGTGGATATTTCGAAACAAATTAAATGAAGACGGACGGTCATTAGGAACAAAGCAAGACTGGTTTGTAAAGGATATGCACAGGTCGAAGGCATTGATTTTGAAGAGACATTTGCTCCAATGGCCAGATTAGAAGCAATTAGAATGTTTTTGGCCTTAGCAGTTCACAAAAACTTCAGGGTGTATCAGATGGACGTAAAATCTACCTTCTTAAATGGGAAACTCGAAGAGGAGGTCTTTATTGAACAACCGGATGGATTTCAAATTAGTGAGGATCCTAACCTTGTCTGCAGATTAAAGAAAGCACTGTATGGACTAAAGCAAGCACCACGGGCTTGGTATGCTAGGCTAGATAACTATCTCTCTCAACAAGGATTCAAAAAGGGTTTAGTAGACAGTAATCTGTATGTGAAAACAGAAGATGGGCATCTCATTGTTTTAGTTGTCTATGTAGATGATATCATATTTGGCAGCAACAAAGATGAAGCTTGTAAAGACTTAGCAAATAAGATGCAGAAGGAATTTGAGATGTCTATGATTGGTGAACTGTCTTACTTTCTAGGGCTACAAGTTAATCAAAATGAGAAAGGAATATTCATTTCCCAAATCAAATATGTGAAAGAAATGCTAAAGAGGTTCACTATGGAGGACTGTAAGCCAGTAAGCACTCCCATGACAACAGGCTACAAATTGAGTAAAGAAGACAAATCTCCACCTATAGATCAAACCATGTATAGATCAATGATAGGAAGCTTACTATATTTAACGAAGCAACCAGACCTGATATTCTGCAGGAAGTTTGCATGGTAGCCAAATTTCAGGCCAGTCCCAAAGAGACTCATGTAACAGCAGTTAAAAGGATATTTCGGTATCTCAAAGGCACCATGGAGTATGGGCTGTGGTATCCAAAAGGCAAAGATTTCACTCTTATATCATATTCAGATGTAGATTGGGTTGGATGTGTTGATGACAGAAAGAGTACCAGTGGAGGAGCATTCTATTTGGGGGACAGATTGGTTGCATGGCACAGTAAGAAGCAAGAGTCAGTTTCTCTATCTACAACTCGAGGTAGAATATATTGCAGCAGCAACATGTTGTACACAAGTTTTGTGGATGAAACAAACTTTGAAAGATCTAGGCATTAATTTTAGTGAACCAATATCAGTAAAGTGTGACAACACCAGTGCAATCAACATTTCTAAGAATCCAGTAATGCACTCACGGACAAAGCACATTGCTATAAGGTATAATTTCTTGAAAGAAAAAGTTGCGGAAGGAGAAGTTAAATTGGACTATGTCCCAACTACAGAACAGGTAGCAGATATTTTTACAAAACCTTTGCCCAAGGAAGTATTTGAGTATCTTCGAAGCAAATTAGGAGTAGTCACACTTCCTAAGAAGTGACTAGCTACAGGGATCACTTTCTCAGGGGGAGCATTTGAGTATTTGAGGATGGACTCAGGGGGAGTCAAATTGTGCCTGAGAAGTGTGAGGATGGACTCAGGGAGAGTCTGCAGTAGCCCTTTGGTATTATTGACAAAGGGGGAGAAGAGTTACAGGAATGTATACAGGTGTTGCCAACAATTCCAAAGGGGGAGATTGTTGAGCAAGGTGTTGCAAGAAGGTTGTCATTGTTGTCAACACAGGCAGTTAGATCCAAGGATGCAGTGGGTAGACAGATCAGAAGTCATTCAGATGCAGAAAATTCGAAGAAAAAGACAAGTGAGAAAACTGTCGCGATATCGCGACATGTTTTCTGTCGCGATTTCACGACAAGTCGGAGGAGAGAGAAAATGTAGCCAGAAATGTCACGATTTCGCGACGAAAATGAGGAGAGAGAAAGTGTAGCCGAAAATGTCACGATTTCACGACGGAAGTAAGGAGAGAGAAGGCGCAAGGCAAACTGTCACGATTTCACGACAAGTCGGAGGCCAAGAAGTCAAGTCGAGAAACTGTAGTGATTTCGCTACATGTTGACTTTTCGCTGGTAGAAACAGGGAGAAAGTGTTAAGTGAAAAAGTTGTAGCGATTTCGCTACAAGTTACAAAGACGAAGTAAAGGTGTAGCGATTTCGCTACGAGCTGCAAAGGCACAAAGTAAAGGTGTAGCGATTTCGCTACGAGCTGCAAAGGCACAAAGTAAAGGTGTAGCGATTTCGCTACGGGTAAAAGATGCGCAAAACAAAGGTGTAGCGATTTCGCTATAGGTCTAAAGTGCAGACATCAAAGGTGCAGCAATCATACTTCAAGTCGAAAGTGTAAGGCACAAGTCAAAATTTCTCAAGAAGAAGCAAGTTGGAAGCACAAGGCAAAGTTGTAGAAATTTCGCTACTGCATGAAGCTCAAATTGTACGGAAGCCGAAAGCGTCGCGATTTCGCGACAAAGATGAAGATGACGTCAGCAAAAGCTGAAAGTGTCGCGATTTCATGACAGGGTGCAAGAAAAGCTGCTGGAAGCCGGAAGCGTCGTGATTTCGCGACAAGAATGATGATGACGTCAACAAAAGCTGAAAGTGTCGCGATTTCGTGACAGGGTGCAAGGAAAGTCGCTGGAAGCCGAAAGCGTCGCGATTTCGCGACAACATTAAGGATGACGTCAGCAAAAGTTCGAAGTGTCACGATTTCGTGACATGAACGGTGGGAAAGCTTTCAAAGGCCAAAATAGTCGCGATATCGCGACGACAAGGTCAAGGAGGCGTACGGCCACAAAAAGTGTCACGATATCGCGACATGTTAGTTTTTCGGGGCAACAGCAACAGAAAGGTGACAGAGAAGCAGCAGCGTTTGAGGCCGACAAGTTGAATCGAGGTCGATGATTTTTAGGGTTTCGAAGCCGACTTTTTCTAGGGTTTTACAGCGAACGTTTTTAGGGTTTTGAAGCCGACATTTGCTAGGGTTTTTACAGTGGAAGTGTTTAGGGTTTGCATTCGACAATCATCAGGTTCAAGCAGCCGAAAAACTCTAGGGTTTGAAGACGACATCATTAGGGTTTGCAACCGACGTCTGAGAGTTACAGCCGACTATGATTTAACATTTGTCTTAAACATTTCTTCTATAAAAGGAGGGCTAATTGAAGATGGATAGTGACTTGGATGAACATAAAGTGTGTATGCGAAAGTTACTGTGCGCAGAGAGTGAGTCGGTTCGATCTGAGCTAAGACCGAAGCGATATTTCTTCAGTGACGCAGTGAAGAGTGCATATCAACTGATCGACAATCAAGAGCACGATGTGCAGAAGGTGTGTTTCAAGTTCGAAGCAATAATGCGCAGACTGCAGATGTGAGAGTTCTTTGGAGTTGCAGTAGAGTGTGCGTTGCGACAAGATAGTGTGCATTGCGATGAGATGATGTGCGAGAGCGAGCAGAGTGACTTGTGCGAAGATAAGAGCGCGATGTCCAGAAGTTGTGTTCTAAGTCCGAAGTGACAGTGCGCAGTTCACAGAAGAGATCGATCGGCTGAATACAACAGAGAGCGCGAAGAAGTATAGAGAAGCGGTCGGAGAGTGCGAATTATTTTGCGCAGAAGCAGCAGAATGCAAAAAAATAGCAGATCGTGAAAATTGAGGTGAAAGTTTTATTCTGGAATTTTTATTTTTGTCTTCCAAGTTGTAGCTTGGCAAAAGGGGTTGGTGCCTCTTTCCAGTAGGTGTCTGGTAAAATAGGAGTTGGTGCTCCATTCTGTTGAAACAGAGATAAAGTTAAGGGGTTGGTGCTCCTTCCAGGTTGGTGCTTGGTAAAGGATTATGTAAAGTTGTAGCTTTGCATTGACTGGATTTGGATGGTAGTCCAAGCAGTCATTTTTGAGGAGTAGCCACATTGGTGAACCTCGTTAAATTGCCTTGTTATGTGTGATGCTTTCTTGATGCATTTAGTATTCTTTTCATCTACTTTAAACTGTTGCTGGTTCTAAAATCATATGTTTTAGAAATTTTTAAAGAACACACTGATTCACCCCCCCTCTCAGTGTCATTGTGATTACAACAATAATGGCCTTATAAATTGGTCTAACATAAGGCAAGGCTTATCTTGTATAATGGAGAGATTAGATAGGTTTTTTCTCTTTGAAAATTTCTTAATCCATTGTCACATTCCTAAAGTGAAGACTCTTAATAATACTAGTTCGGATCATTGGCCAGTCATGGTGGAAATGTGTAAAACCAATGTGAGTTTCTCTCCTTTTCATTTTCAATTAATGTGTATTAGAGACATTTCCTTCAGACCTCGTGTGCAACAATGGTGGAAGGAAGGTAAACCTAGGCATGCGACTAAGATTTTTTTTTTTGCCAAAAGACTGCAATACATTAAATCCAAAATCAAGACTTGGAACTGGAAAGAGTTTGGGGATGTTCATAAAAAAAAACATGAAGTTATTGCTCATATTGAAAATTTGAATAAGAAAATCCATTTAGATGGCCTCATAGATAAGAGAAGTGCAGATGAAATTAAACTCACAACTCAGTTAGAGGAATGGGAAAAAAGAGAAGAAATCTTATGGAAGCAAAAATCTAGAATTAAATGGCTCAAAGAAGGAGATCGAAACACAAATTTCTTCCACAAATCTCTTCTAGCTCGAAGATCTCACAACTTTATTTCTTCCTTAAAATCGGATTCTGGAGATGTTGTTTATACTTGGGATGGCATGAACTCTATTGTTGTTGATTACTTTTCCAATATCTTTCCTGCTACTCCTCTTGACTCAACTTCACAACAAAATGTTCTTCAAGAAATCCCTTCTCCTATCACTTCTGAGGAGAACTCTATTTTGACTACTATAGTTACTATCAATGAGCTTCAACAAGTAGTTTTTAAAATGCAAAAAAGAAAAACCCCAGGTCCTGATGGTTTTCCCATTGAGTTCTACCAAGAGTTATGGGATAACCTTCATGTTTATTTATTAGAGGTGGTGGAATAATCCAAGAAAGCAAAAGAAATTTTGAAGGTTATCAATAAAACTTATATTACTCTTGTTCCAAAATCTTAAGAGGTTGATCATATCTCATCTTTTATACCTATTGCTTTATGTAATGTTCTTCTCAAAATCATTACTAAAATAATGGCAAAAAAGTTGAAGCCTCTTTTGCATAAGATTATTTCCCCAGAGCAAGGGGGTTATGTGGAAGTACATCAAATAGTAGATGAGATAGTTCTTGCTCAGGAAGCCATCCATTCCATGGATATGCAAAATTCTCTTTCCATTTTCATTCGGTTAGACTTATCCAAAGCTTATGACATAGTGGATTGGCACTTCCTTATCAAAGTTTTGAGGCAATTTGGTTTCTCTAAGGATTGGATGGATTGGATTATGGGATGTATCTCTTCGATTTCCTACTTAGTTATTATCAATGGCAGACCTTCTTAGTCATTCCCAGCTTCCAGAGGTATTAGGCAAGGTGACCCACTATCCCCTTATTTATTCATCATTCTTCCTGAATGCTTGGGTAGGACCATAACCAAAAAGAGGGAAAACAAAAACCTTGAGGGAGTTACCATTGCTCACGGAGCTAGACCTATCTCTAATCTTCAATTTGTGGATGACTCTACTCTTTTAGGTAAAGCTACAATTAAGAAAGCTTCTAATATTAAGCAAATCATTAGTTGTTTTTCTAAGGCTACTGGGCAGTTGATCAATGAAGACAAATCTAAAGTTATTTTCTTTCACTACTCTGCTAGACAGGAATCCATGGTATTGGAAAAATTAAGATATAAGATGACCTCTCTTCCAATCACTTATTTAGGTATTCTCATAAATATTCAAAGGCAAAAAAATAAATATTGGAATTGGTTGTTGGACAAAGTCAAGAAGAAAATTGGAAAGTGGACCAACAAGTGGATTTCTTCTGGGGGTAGAATCACGTTGGTAAAATCAGTCCTTCAAGCTATTCCTATTTATGTTTCTTCCGTTTTAAATATCCCAAAGGTTGTTCTTCGAGAATTGGATCAAATCGGTCATCGTTTCCTTTGGAGTGGTACTAAGGAGAAAAGAAAATGGGCCTTGGTGAAATGGAATACTTTGTCTTCCTAAGAGTGAAGGGGGGTTAGGATTCCGGTCTTCTATTAATAACAATAAAGCTTTAGCTGCTAAATTATATTAGAGGATGTTGCATAACCCCAATGCTCTTTGGGCCAATAATCTCCGTGTTAAATATGCTGAGAACAAAAGTCCTGAAGACCTTGTTCGCTATCATCTTCCTACCAAAGGTTCTCCCATTTTAGCAGTTCTTAATACTGGTGAGGATTTGATAAAGAAAAAATTATTTTGGATCATTCATAATGGTCAACAGGTAAATTTTTGGATAGATTCTTGGGATGGTCACAAGCCTTTGATAACTTAGTTTCCCGATTGGAGGCCTTGGATGGAGGAGCTTCACCGAGTTAATTGGATAAAGGTGGCTAATTATTGTTGATGCCATATTGGTAATTCAAAGGTTGGTAGATATTGGATCCCTATTGAGGACTAGCCTATTAAAATACCAGAAAGGCAAAGACAAGATATCCAAGGCATCCTTCATATGATATCCCTCTCTTGGTCCCATGAAAAAGATTGTTTTGGATGGAACAACACTACTAAGGGTAAGTATTCAGTTGCTCAAGGTTATTTGACTTTTTTCCATAATAATCCCAACCATTCTTCTGACATATTTTCTTGATTGTGAGCTCAAAATATCTGGCCTAAGGTGAGGTTCTTTAATTGGCTTTTATTGCATCGTAGGGTGCTTACTGGTGAGCAACTTATGAAGCGTGGTTTTTATGGCCCTTTTAGATGTGAAATGTGTGAAGAGAATGTAGAAAATCTCAACCATATTTTTATTGAGTGTACTTTAACCTCTGAGCTATGGAGGAGAATGACCACTTTACTTGGCTTACAGTGGTCCAATTTTTTTACTTTTGAACAACTTTGGAGGGATTGGCCTAATCAAGAGGGTGTTGATAATTTTATTAGGCAGTTAGTTTGGATGGGTTCTACCATTCTTCTTTGGAATATTTGGAATGAAAGGAATAGCCAAATTTTTAATCAAGATAGGAAGGATATTCACTATATTTGGCAAAAGACCATAGCCAACTTAGTTGAATAAGTCCATCAACTCCTTAATCACCCCCAAAACTCCCACCAAAGATGGGATCAAGTGATGCAAATATTGAAGATTAAATCTTCTAAGGGCAACCAACTTAAAGGGAATGTGATTATTAGTAATATGGATAGGACTAGAAATTGGCGACCTCCTCCTAAGGATTTTGGAAAAGTCAATATTGATGGAGCCTCTAGAGGGAACCCTAAAAAAGCCAGTGTGGGAGGAATTGGTAGACTTTCAGATGGCTCCCTGGTTTTTACTTTTGCTAAGAATTTGGGCATTCTTTCCAATAACCTTGCTAAGGGGTATGGTATCCTCAGATGCCTTCAGGAGGCTACTAAGGTTGGATGGGAAAATGTGTTAGTTGAGTCTGACTCTCAACTTATGATTAATCTCTTGAAGACTCCTTCTAAGAATCATAATGTGGATTGGAGAATAAAAAGAATTATTGAGAAGATTAAATTAATCCAAATGGGATTTTTGAAATTTGATTACAATCATGTGGTCATAGATCAAAACAAGAGTGTTGATGCTTTAGCTAATTGGGCTTTGGACAAAGGTGATATTACTTTTTATGGCCACCCTCCTATATGGTGGGCTTCTCAAATTAGGGAAGCTCTTATTTCTATCATTTCTTTGGATGGCTCCAGTTCTAAAGGTACCTAGTTTCTTCTTGTTTTTTTTTTTGTTTCTCTTTGGTTCATTCAGTTTTTTTAGTTCCCTAGCTCATTCTATTCTTTATTTTGTTTCCTCTGTTGATTCTTGCCTTACTAGTCCTATGGTCTAGATAGGTCATTGTTATGTTCAATTTTTTTTTATTTTTTATTTTTTTTGTTTAGTTTTTTAAGGTGGGTGGGTTCTTTTGTTTTGTTTTGTTTTTGTGTTCTTTGTGTTGTTTTTTGTTGTTCATGTGTTTTTGTTGTTGTTTTTTTTTTATGTTTTTTGTTATTGTTCTTGTGTTTTTTTCGTTCTTGTTCTTAGGTTTCTCTTTGTTTGTGTTATTTCGTGTTTTTATGTGTGAGTGTTTTCTATTTTTTTTGTTTTTGTTTATTGTCTGTTGTTGGTTGTTTTTTTTTTTTTTTTTTTTAGGTTTTGGTTGTGTTTATTTTTCATGTTTTTTTTGGGTTATCTCTTTGTAGTGTTCTGTTGTTTTTGTCTTGTTTGTGTTTTGTTATGTGGTTCTTGTGTTTTTCTATGTGGTTTGTGTTGTGGTTTCTTTTATATTATTGTGCGTGTTTTGTTGTGCTTTTGTTTTTGACACACTCAAGGAGCATGTTTTTTATTTTATTTTATTATTTTTGTTGTTATTTACTTATTTTTAAATTTGTTTTGTGTGTTTGTTTGCTCCTTGAGTATGTCAAAGGTGGTAGGCCAGGTCCGAGTCCTGGGCGTTTTTGGCGGAATGGATACCCCTGCCTCCTTGGGTCTTACCCGAAATTGGCATCCCTTTTGGGATGTTTTCCACAAATAAAATATAATATTGATATTTCCATCCTCTTTTTTAGGCCATCTCTCGATAGAATTTTGGGCCCAATTTGACTCTTTCTTTTGTAATATATTATGATAACAATAAAATATATAGTTTTGTATCGATAAGTATCATGGTCCATTTTATTGTTTTCTAGTAGATCTCTTATTAAATATTAAGTGTGGGGTTAATTTTTCCCTAAGTTATTTTAGAAATGTTACCAAAATATACCATATTATGATATGACCTTACACTTTTTATGTATGGCTATACATGCACACAAAAATTGAGCATGATACACAAAGTATGACGTAAATCTATGGGTTTGCCATATGACATTTTAAATCTTCATTCATCCCTTTACATATTTCATATTTGAAAAAAATTATGCATACATGATCCTTCAAACCTTTTTTATTTCACCATAAACTAAAAAAGGAAGAAATTAGGGTCTTAGATCATCCAAATAGATTAAAATCAAAATGATTTTAGATGACCATTATTAAGTATATCACATGTGAGGAGTATGTGTTTGTGATCTTGCTCATATTAAAATGTATAAAGAAATTATGTACTTTATCTTTATCCATTTATTAGATAATAAAAACTTGTTTGTTGTCTCTATTGTGTGAGTTTTTCCAATACATCTATTATTTCACGTATACTAAAAGTTTAAAAGTATAGCATCTAAATACCATTCAATTGAAAAAGGAATCAAAATTCTCCATTGATTTGCACCATTTAATAATATTACCCTTCTTTCGCAAAGGAGATAAAACTATGTTAAAACCACCCCCAAGAATCTATAAATTATAACTTGGAATCAATATTACATTTAACATGAATAAAATAAGGTGCTTCCAACATTTATCATGAAGAGTAACTATAGTTGGATCATATAAATTAATGACTTTAACTTTTATATTTTACTCTTTCCTACAAATAAATACTATAAATGCATTTGTTTCTTTCTTTCTAACAATTGTCCATTTGATTGATGTTTGTCCCAATATTTTTGTAACACTCATGAAGCTTCTATAGTAAAAAATGCTAAACAATCTCCCTATTTTGAATTTTCATAAAGCATCCTTACATTCATCCATGCTTTTTTTTTTCTTATACTAAAATAAACTTAGGACTATAACAACTTATTAATTTCCTAGTAATTCTTTTCTAGGAGTATTATCTACCCTAAGTATTCCAAAATACCATATCCATCATCACTCTTTTTCCTTATTTGTGATCTTACCCTATTTCTTATTAGCAATTATGATATTTATTTATAGTTTCTGAAATACCTCTAAGTTTTCTTTTCTCTTTAATCTTACTTTGAGGTTGTCTCCCTTTTCTATTCCCACCAGTACTTTTGACCTCATTAATCTCTTTATTTTTTGTAAAATATTTATAATCCAACTTATCGTCTATAGGTTTTTACTACCCTAGAGAACATAGTATAGCGAATAGCCTTGGAAAGACTTTTTTTCTCTATGCTTCCCTCAAAATCTTAAAGTCCTAGGGACATCCTCCATAGTAGTTACTTTTTTATGTTATTATAAAACCATATATTATTATGAATATCCTCTATATTCCTTTGTTTATTATACTATGCATGAAACCTACAAGGAATAAACTCTACACTATTTTCACTAATATTATATGGAAAAATAATTTTCTACTACTTGGAAAAATGGAGATGATTTACTTGGATTAAAATTGATCTCTTTCGTCTTCCTCATTTTAAAATTTTCTACTATATCTTTATTTTTGTCTTTAAGTCCTTATAAACTAAACTTGCATCTTGTAATTCTCCATCTCTTGTATCCTCCTTAGTTTCTTCTAGTGGTTGTTCCAAATAAACTGTTAAGGCCTTCACCATTTGATGATTTCCTTTAACCCATTGTTGGGATTGGAAACTCTTTGCTCTATGTCAACTTCTATATTAAAACAATCTTCTTGATTTATGTTGAAATATGTCTCATGGCCAAATGTTTCCATCATATTCTTGATCATTTTCACTTTGCAATCTCTTGAAGTATGTTGAGCATGATAATACTTAGGACATCATAATGCAACATTTTCATAGTTCCTAATTTTTGACCTATTCTCTTATCCATATTTAATATTAATAGATATTGTCAAAGGTTTTAATATACACAACATGTTTTCACTTCTCACTGGTTGATCCCTCTTGGGTGAATTCCCTTTAAGTATTACCAATATTACTAAAGCCTTTTTGATAGGCTGAAATGGAAGTCCAAAAAGCTTAACCCACGCTAGAAACTTCTTAAGAGTTTTTCTCTATAGAAATATTCTCTCTCCATGGTCTTAAATATAGGCCATCATGACCCCTAAACCATAGGCTACCATGGATTAAATTATCCTTCATTTTTAAACTAGAGAAGATGATGAGAAAATATTATTTTTAAGGAAAGTCATGAAATAATTTGAATTCAATCCCCACTTCCATTTTTTATTGGTGAACAGGGATTTTGAAAGGATCCCGTAACCTTTTACAAGAATATGATGATTGGGAGAAGAGCTCCCAACCAATCTATAATAAAAGCAAAATATCCTTTATGGGTCATCATAGATAAACTACTAAAACTAAGAGGAGAATCCCACACAGGGGCAAGAGAGAAAGCCTCATCGAGCGAGAAGAGAAGCCCTCCTAGGGGAATAAGAAATATCACCTATGCTAAAACATATCTTCCATACATGGCACTAGGTAATATCTATGAAGTCCATGTTGTAACAGGTCCTCCATATGGGGCAATTTTTATCGCCCGTGAGACTCACATTGTGGTGGATCAAAACTAGGTATCAAATGACACTTGTGAGATATTCATTGATACACATATTCCCCATGCACCTAGGAATAAGAACATACATAGTTCAAAGAAATATCTGAATACCAATGACCTCAAAGAGTTAGATATGCACCACAAAACCTTCCACAGGAATATAGGAACTTCATACTATAGCAAAGATGTGGATGATGGTAATGTTGGCTAAGTCCCATAAAAGGAAAACAACATCCCTCCAACCCTTTGGGGAGAGATCACTTAAAAGACACAAATAGGAAATTACCATTGA
This sequence comes from Wollemia nobilis, assembly GCA_028583015.1. Lineage (NCBI taxonomy): Eukaryota > Viridiplantae > Streptophyta > Pinopsida > Araucariales > Araucariaceae > Wollemia > Wollemia nobilis. Next base: position 1,537,967 of record JAQPPZ010001945.1, read on the forward strand.
GCAGTGCAGGAGGGATATTCTCAGTCCATATGGTAAGGTTGGGCTTAGAGATACACAAATTGGCTAACTGATCAACAACTTGGTTACCTTATCTATAGACATATTGAATGATAACATTGGTGGATAAGCTTAGGAGGGTTTAAGTTGGAGATGTTCCAGGAAACAGATTGAGTCCCTGCAAGGATTTTAATGATGTTTATAAAATCACCTTCAATAACTAAGTTAGGATAATGTAAGCGAGGTAGAATATATAGATCTTAAAAAGTAGTTTGTGCCTTCAAAAAATGATTAGTTTGGACCCTAAGGTTTTTTGCAAAGGCTAGATTTTTGAAAATACATCTAACACCAGCAGGGCTAGGGTTACCCTTGGTCGCTCTATCAAAATTGAATTTTATCCATCCTAGGGGTGGAGGAGACCATTTAATGAGTGTGGGGGAGAGCTAGGACAAGAGGGAAGCTTTAGGAACCTAGCCAAACTGGCTTCATCCAGAGATTCAAGGGGCCTAAAAACCTGGGTGACTGAGAGGTTCTCAGTGGTCTCTTGGAGGATTCTTGAGAGCACAAACTAGAAATCATAGATAGAGTTATTAAATTCTATAGACTTACGTTCTTTCCAAACTTTCCATAAAAAATGTAGGAGACAAAAATTCCAAAATGTTTTTAAGCGAAATCTCCTGAAGGGGTTGGGCCACTGCAAGAAAAAATTATTCAAGAGAAAGGGTGGAGCCTAAGTAATCCCAATGGTGGAAAATAAGTATAAAATAATGTTGAGAGAAAAACTACAAGACAAGAAGATGTGTTGGGTGGATTCACAAGCTTGATTGCACATGTAGCAACAGTTAGGAATATGGAGTCCACAGATTTGGAGGTTAGGAATGGAAAGGATTTTATCTTGGACAACAAGCCAAAAAAAGAAATTGACTTTGGGTATGAGGTGTTTATTCTAGATAATCTTCGAAGGGAACCATGGCTGACCTGGACTCTTAGTGAGGAAATAGATAGATTTAACAGTAAAAAATCATTCACATTAGGTGCCCAAAGGAGTTTGTCTTCCAGTAGAGAGTTAGGGATGACACAAAGGCACAACATGTCAGATAAAATATTAGTAGCTCTTATTTTTTCCTCATTTAGATCACCAAGAGGAAAGTATTTCCAACACCTATTATTGGTGTCAATGAAATTACACACTTTTGAACCAAACAGGGTATCAGTAACAAGTTTTAAGCAAATTAGGTTAGTGTAATTCCGGAGTGGACTGTCATCCAGCCATATGTTGTCTTCCAAAATTTTATTTTTTGATCATTGCCAAGCTTCCATCATATGCCTTTATTGATGATCTCTCTTGACCTTATGATGGAATTCCAAACTACAAAACCTGGTATGGGTGAGGGGTCATCCAAGAAATTTGCTTGGTTCCAGAGGTACTTGACCTTGATAATGTCAATCTAGAGAGAGTTTTTATTCTGAAGGACCCTCCACCCTTGTTTGACTATAAGAGCTAAATTCATGTTTTTGAATTTCCTGAGCCCAATGCCTCCATATTCTTTATTGGAACAAACTTGATCCCATGCAACTAAATAAAATCTTTGCTTATGTTCAGAGCCTAGCCATAAGAAGTTCCATTGGCTCTGTTCTATTTTGTTGCACACTTCAATCAAAATCTGAAAGATGGAAAGAAAGAAAATAGGGATGCTATGGGGGGTGGATTTGACTATGGTGGCCTTTCCAGCCTAACTGAGGAGTCCCACTTTCCACCCAACCAACTTTTTATGGATTCTTTCAGTGATGGGATTCCATAAAGATTTTTTTGCAGATCCATAAAAGAGAGTAAATCCAAGATAAATAGTTAGGATTTCAGTAACAACACAACCAAGGATGTTAGTTATACGGGCTTTTCCTCTTACGGGAGTATAGATAAAGTAAAATTTGCTTTTGGAGAAGTTGACCTTTTGACTAGTAGTTGACTCAAAATAGGGCAATATCAACTTGATGGTTTTAGCTTGAGGAACAGAGGTACAGGTGGTAAGGATGGTGTCATCGATAAATTGTTGATGGGAGATGGGATTGAGAGAGGAGGCTGGTTTAATACCCAAAATTTCCTCTTTAGAACAAGAAGACCTTAAGGCTCTACCCAAAGTTTCAGCAACAATTATGAAGAGAAAATAAGATAAAGGGTCTCCATGTCTTAGACCTTTAAAGCTCAGAAAGTATCTAGCAGTAGAGCCATTGACAAGAACTAAAAAACTAACTTTTGTAATGCATTCTAATTAGGTCGATCCACTCAGAATGGAATCCAAACCTGGAAAGGATAGAAAAAAAAACTTCCATGATACCCTATCGAAAGTCCTATTCATGTCTAATTTGAGTAAAGATCAGTCTTGTTACTTTTGGATACTGAATGGAAAATTTCATGGATGGTGATGATGATATCGGTGGTGAGCCTCCCTTGAGCAAAGCTACCTTGGTTAAGATCAATGATGTGTGGTAGAATTAGCTTCAATTTGGTGGTTAAAACTTTGGTGAGGATTTTGTAGAAGATATTACAAAGACTGATTGGGTGAAAGTCAACAAGGGTATGGCATTACCAATCTTGGGGATAAGGTTCAGGAATGTGGAATTGACATTGGTTTTTAGAAGAAGAGAGGTCCCCACTTCCATTTAATCCACCTATATAACAAATAATTTTTCAATATTATATAACAATATTAAATATAATATAAATATTTATAGATAAATAAAATAAAATCAATTATTTCTAATTTCATCAATGAACAATTGATGAAATTATATTATTGAAATTCACTTCAAGGTTGTTGTTATGTGTCATATAAGACTTTTTATGTTCATTCTTTAATTTTAAAGTTTTCAACTTTCTTTTGATTATAGAATAAACAAACATATTTTTACAACTAATTATTTGGTAAGGTCTGAGTGAACCTGATAGTGGAAATATTGAAACTCTAAATAGAGGTTAAAGATTTGAATCCTATGAGGACAGGGTCATACATCATGCTTCAATAGCAAAAGTACGATTGATGAACCATATGTTGGGTAAACAACATCCTCTGTGAGGGTTATTCCCTATGGTTGAGCACACTCTAAAAACATATTTTAGCTTGTAGATTTACCACTATATAAAATTATAAGACATTTATTAATAGTATTTGTTATCAAATAATAAAATAATTATCAATAAATAATATATTATTGTAGCACCCTAAAATTGGCGCAGTGAAATTGTAATAATTACATTTACTTTAGTAAATAATTTAAATTCAAATTTTAACCTCCCAAACCGCCCGTTAACCATCGGGTAATCCGTTTCCCCCTTTTCCACGCCATTTTTAGAGGTTGTTTTGACCGTTTGACAATATCGTCGCCAATCAGACGATATCGCCCCAGATCTAACGATTTCGTCTAGGCTAGGACGTCCAGACGATCTTGTCTCAAAACTGATTTTGCATAATTATCTTCTATTCCAACAGGCCTCTAATCCGGGAAAAAGCGTGTCTGCGCCGTTAGGGACCCTCCCCCGTTGGAGATCTCCCAAATAGGGATGATCTCCAACCTCCTAACCTCCCTCCTAAGCCTATTTAATCCTAAGCCCTTCCCTTAGCACCCCCCTGGCTGAAATTCCCTGTAACCCGACTGCATACATGTTAAAACATCCTAAGTTTCTATTTTGCATTAGTTCTATACAATTTTGTTGTAGGTACCATATTGTTTTTCAGTCGGAGCAAGCTTACATCGTCGTCGACGAACCTGTTCAGATCGAAGGCGAACCTATCGAATTAGAGACGATTTCGTACAAATGCAAGATGATTTTGACTGCAGTCAACATTGAGGCAATCAGTGCCTGAAGTTTGCATTTCTTCTTCCCTTTTTCTGTTTTTTTAGGTTGTAATTAACTAGTTTATTCAGTATTTTATTCTGTTATGCATTTTGGAGTTCACCCATCTAGATTAAATGCATAATTATTATCTAATTAGCATAATTCATTCCTGTTTCTATTTGTAAGTTTCAGTTTGATATTATTGCTGTCATTTTACACTATTTTCCTCTGTTAGAATAGTGTTATTTTCTATGTTTTGCACCTATTTCTCTGTTTGCAGGTCTCTGAAAAATTCGTCAGATCTCAGACGATCCTATCAAATCAGAGGCGATCCTGACTGCTTCAAGATCAGAATCTTCATCAGACATCCGGATCAGGTATTCTGCTTTTAATATTTTGTAATTTCTCTGTTTTTTTATCTTAATTCTATTTTTTGTATTCATTTAATTTGCATATTCATATAGAATAGCTTAGACGCATTTTGGCCAAACCTAGGATTTGAATGCTTAAGGCTAAAACGAACACATAAAACACATTCCCAACCTAGGCGTGGAAACTGCCATTAAATGTTTCCTGGTGAACCCACTATCCATCGAAAAATCACCAATATATACCTCCCTTGAGAGGCGGGACCTTCGCAATTCCTCTCAGTCTGAGGTACCGTGATATCCTTTTCACATCCCCCTTCCAGGCACGGATCCTATAGCCTAAAGATAAGGGTGTGAAAAATTTGGAGCGATACATTTTGGTGAACCCGACGTGAATGCATTGTAAACCTTTTGAAAACAAAAACAAAAAAAAATATAGAACAACTAAAACATAGATGCATTTTAGATCATTTAAATTTAATATCATGTTTAGATGGTAGCTCCTAAGAAAAGATTAGCAGTTACTATAAATGTAGAAAACCATTTGGCAGCCATAGAAGTCAATTTTGTACTTAGTGTGCCTGAAACAGATAGAAATCAACTCTTGTGGGACGAACTTGATAGAAGACTTAGTGTCATCTCATCTAGGTCAACAGAACTTAAATAAATTAAGAGGCTAGTCCTAGATAGAATCCTGGATCCTCATCAACTTGTCTTTTATCATGAACTTTAGAGAGCTTGCCATAGATGGTTAGCTTATAGGAGAGCTCTTGTATCTTCAAAATTGTTCACCTTTGAGGAATACCTCGAGAACGGAGCCATTGTACACCAGTTCCTAGGTCTTGTAGAAGACCAAGAGGTTGTTCTTACAGATAGAGAAAAATGGAATAGAGTTCCTCAAGCTGTGTTATATCGAGAGTATTGCCATGAGATTTACTTCTATCAACCAGCATCTGAGATGGATAATATCACTATAGCCCTTTTCATTAAATTTTTAAAAGAAAACTTTCAATTTGAAGAAGAACACTTCATGACTCCTAAAGAACTCGAGCCCATTAATGATATTTATAAATTGTTTATAGAAAATTAGATCATTACTTTCAGTATTATTTCTTGCATTTATTGTGTTATTTGTTGTCTTTACAATATTATTTCAAAAACAAAGAAAAACTAAAAAAACTAAAAAACATAGCAAAAACTTAAACATTTCATTTTAGATATTGTAGTAGGTATATAATTAATATATACCTCTTAAGCTTGTTGCATATATATTTTCTGAAATCAAAATTAAAGCACCATGCCTAAACTTAGGAATGGTAAAGAAACTATAGGAGAAGAAGAAGATTGGTTACAAGATACAACTAGAGACCCAAATGTCCTTCCTGAAGATCCAATTCCAAAAGGAAAAACTCTAGATCAACCAGAACATGACCTAGGTGAAGATAATGAACAAGAAGGAAGTGTTAAAGAGGATGGACCCTCATCCCCTAGAGTAGCTCCAGATGGAACTATTTCTTTTGACAACGTAGATCATTTTCGAAATTTTCTCAATGATAACATTGACGCCCTTAATGTGGCAGTTCGTACTGATAAAGGGCAAATTAGTAACACTCAAGCATCCATGGAATATATGTATGATGTGCGCAATAATCCCTTATCTTTCATTGATCAAGAAAGTGATAAGGTTGGGCCATCCAATACAGACATGGTCACTATGATGCAAAACATGTCAAAACAATAGGTTACCCAACCTCCTAAGGAACCTGTTATTCAACCTAAGATCATTCCCACACAAAAGAAAACTTCCTTCACTACTTTATTTCGCCAAACTATTGAGCAATATGCTTCAAGTAAACAAAAACCTAAAACGAATCCAAACACCAATTTTCAACAATCTGGAATACATCATAATACAACTTCAAAATTCCTTCATAACACTTTTCCTACCAACAATTTACACAATAGCAACATAGCATGTAATCTTCATGTCCCTCCATCATATGCTCACAAAACCCATGTCAATGCCCTACCAAACCAATACGGGGGGCAAACTAGTAATCTGGAAGCCATGGTGAAATAGTTAGCTTCGCGTATGGACCAGATAGATCCCTACCGTCCCTCGTACAATTATCGAGAGATATGTAGTCAACCTCTAGATCCCATAGTTGTAGCTCAACCATACCCTATGCATTTTCCCATGCCCATCTTGCCTATATATAAAGGAACCGAAGATCCCATAGAGCATCTTCGCATGTTTAGGATAGCATGTCATGATATATCGCATGATGACTTGCTATTACTAAAAATGTTCCCAAAAAGTTTAGGTGGAATGGCATTAGAGTGGTACTATCAACTGCCCACTCATTCCTTGAGAAACTTTGAAGAAACAGTTGAATCATTTGTCCATCAATTTAGTGCCTACATCGAGAGGCATGTAACCATTAAAGATCTATACAACTTAAAACAAGACAAGGATGAATGTTTTGCTGATTTCTTAGCTAGATGGAGGCAATTGACAAGAAAACTGCACTTTGTGCTACCTTATAGGGAAATTTTGGACATTTTTATCAATAATTTACAAGAACAAATATCTTATGAGCTATCAACTTCTACTTTAACTACCTTCGATCAAGCTATAGATTTAGCTCGAAGAGTAGAAGATGCCCTCATTAGGAGAGGCCAACTTAGGAAGAAGGATGATGAGAAAACATCCATAAATAAATATAAAAACAAACAAGTTGTTGATGACGGAGTCACTGACAACAGAAATGTTGCTAATATCAATGCAACGAAGACAACAAAAAAATTTATATTGAAACCTCCTGATAAGCCTCCTCGAGAATTTACTAGATTAAATCAACCCTTATCAACTATTTTACCTCAATTACTCGAAAGAGGTTTGATCTAATTACCAGCTATCCGAGAACCTGATCCAACTATACCCGGATACAAAGTCGACTTACACTTGTGATTTCCATAGAGGACCTGGACACTCTACCAACGCTTGTAAAAGGTTGAAACATAAAATACAAGATTTGATTGATAATAATGAAATGGAGGTGCAAGCCTTCCAACCTAAACAAAACGCTCCTAATAACGCTCAAAATACCATTCCTCAAAATCAAAATCAAAATGCTAATCAAACATTAGACATATTTCAACACCCTTTACCAAGACATGGTAAAGAGGTAGCCAATCAAATCGAACATCATAATGTTCCTCCTCCTACCCGATATGTAGGAACCATTAGCGGACAATTACTTGTTCAGGATCCTCAAATATTTGACATAACCTTATCCTTGGTTACGACCAGGCCCTTACATAATTTTCAAACTTTAGATTCTAGTGATATAGAATCAGATATTGAAAGTGAATTAGACATTACTTGAAACCAATCGAATAGTTCTGAAAATGAATCAGATCATATTCAACTCGTCACAGATGCTATGGTTCCAGAAGAACCATTTCCTAGAAGAGTTACTACTCGACCCTCTTCTAATCAATTCCTTTCAAATGAACAAGCCATAAATGCTAGATCGAGACCAGTTCAGCGTCCTCAATATAATATTGTAGGTACCATTGGAGTCGTTACCCGACAACAGGCCCAAAATTCTCAATAAGAACCAAATCAGAACGATGGATCGGTTCCATTCGTTTTGAAAAACCCCAATAAAGGGAATCATGCTCCTAATGTTCAACCTAAACTCCCTTACAATATTAATGAGCAATTATCCAACACTACAGCCATAATTTCCCTTTTAGATTTGTTAAGATCTTCTCCTACCCATAGGGATGAGTTGATGCTTACATTAAGCCAAATGATGGTACCTCAAAACATTCAACCTGAAGCCATGGCCAATACTATCATCACTCAAGAGGTTGATTGTATTGACTTTCGGGATAAAGATATCCCAAAACACAGTTTACATAAGGACAATCCCTTATATATTACTGCTCTAATTGGCGATGTAGTTGTCAAACGAGTCCTGATTGATAATGGCTCATCTCTAAACATTTGCACTTTTGACTTCTACCAACGATTTGGCTTTAGAAGTGATGAAATGAATAAAACTGATATGATTATCAAAGCTTTTAATGACGAAACACAAGAAACGTGTGGAGTTATTACCATCCCATTGCAAGTTGGTCCTAGAACCCTAGAAACAATCGTGTTTATTGTACATTGCCCGGCATCGTACAATATACTTTTGGGTCGACCTTGGATCAACACGATGCGAGCGGTCCCATCAACTTTACACCAATGTGTTCAATTTGAATTTAAAAATCAGTTGGTCACTATCCATGGTGACCCTAGACCCTTTGATATGTGTGCTTTGGCAGAACCTGTTGGAGTGTAATTTTGCCCCGCTCTGTCATCCACACATCCAAGTTCTTATTTTTCATCCAAATGTGTGAAACACACACCCATAACTTCACCTATTTCCCCTCCATTAATTTCATCCTCATATATAGATCAACCATCTTCCAAACAAATCACTCTAGAACCTCAAAAAGATCTTAAATCTACAACCAATCCTTCAGGTTCAATCCCTATAATTTCAAAACCTATAGACACATCTATCATACCTTCCACATTATCAACAACTATCATATCTTCAACATCTCAAGATATAGGGAATAATCCTTCCACATCTTATGCTCTTTCTGATGAACTTTTACCAGATTTATCCACAATCTTAATATCAGAAAAAATAAATGCTTTCATGCAAAAATTCAATTCTTTTAAATAACTTACCGCCATCTCCTCGTACTTTGGGCCTCCCACAACCTATGGGAAGTACTTACCAAGTCGAGAGTTGTGCCTTCATTTATAAAGGATATGACTGGGGAAGAATCCCTCGGAATATCAAAACTCATCACGAGGGATATGCTCGGTGTTATTTTACCAATGAATATATTAAAGCTAAACCCATGATGCTTAAAATGGGATATAAAGGGAAAGGCTTGGGACCTTTCCAAAATGGCATGAAAGAACCTTTCGAGGTAGAACCGTGGCCTGCCCGCTATGGTGTGGGCCTATTTCCTAGTAAGGGTCAACCCTTTCCTTTTGAAGATGATGATCACCTCATATGTTATCAAGATTATTTGGATAGGCATGTTGATCTGCCTCTAAAAAATCAGTCGTTTACATGTAACATGCTATCCATAGCTTACCCTGAAATGATTGTCGACCCCGATGAAGAGTTGGAAGGAGATATCTTCCATGATGTCTCTGTTGAAGAGATGTTATTTATTTTGATGGTTCTATACCAACTATAGCCCAACTTGAGACCGCTAATCCTCAAGATGAATTATCCAAATTAACCTTACAAGAATTGGGTGTTTCACCCGCCCCACCTAATTTTGAAAGAGATCTACACATGGAGGTAGAAAACGTCATTAAAATTAATATTGGAACTGAGGATAATCCTCACATAATCAATATTGGATCTGAATTAAGTCAAGAAAAACAAAAACAAAACATTGCATTCCTTAAAGAGTATGAAGATGTCTTCGCTTGGACATATGAAGATATGCCAGGTATAGACCCTTCTGTAGTCATGCATCATCTAGTGGTCCATTTGGATGCTAAACCTGTTAAACAAAAGCTTAGAAAAATGCATCCCAAAGTGTCTCTACTAGTCAAAGGGGAGTTAGAAAAACTCCTGAATGTCGTCTTTATACAAGCTATTGATTATGCTGAATGGATCTCAAATGTAGTTCCAGTTACCAAAAAAGAAGCTATCAAAGTTAGGGTTTGCAAATATTTTAGAGATATTAACGTGCATGCCCTAAAGATGACTTTCCTCTTCCAAACATGGATCAAATCATTGACTTTACTGTCGGGAGTGGGATGATGTCCTTAATGGATGGATTCTTTGGTTATAATCAGATTAGGATAGCTCCTGAAGATCAGGCTAAAACAACCTTTATTACCCCCTAGGGTACTTTTTGTTGGAAAGTAATGCCATTTGGCTTAAAGAATGCAGGTGCAACCTATCAACGAGCTATGACCTATATTTTTCATGATATGATGCATGATATCCTACATGATTATGTAGATGATATTATAGCCCACTCTATTTTGGAAGATAATCATTTAGATGATTTGAGAAAAGTTTTTAATCGATTACGAGAATATCTTATTCGATTAAATCCAACAAAATGCATATTCGGAGTTAAGTCCGATAAACTATTAGGGGTTTTAGTTTCTTTACGTGGTATCAAAATCAACCCTCTCAAGATTGTGGCTATCACTGATATGCCCGCACCTACTAATATATCTAAATTATGAAGTTTACAAGGTAAGCTTCAAGCTATTCGTCGCTTCATCGATAAGCTAGCGAACAAAACCGATCCCTTTCTTAAACTCCTTAAGAAGGATGTCCCTTTTAATTGGGACGACAAATGTAGAGAAGCTTTTGAACTTCTCAAACAATACCTCCTTAATCCACCTGTGCTTTCACCGCCTAAACCTGATCGCCCATTTCTCCTATATATTTCAGCCTCAGATTCTGCCTTAGGAGCTATGTTAGCTCAGCTTGATGATGAAAAGAGAGAACGGGCTAATTATTATATTAGCCAAACCTTCATCAGTTATGAAACCCGCTACACAACGTTGGAAAAACTATGTCTAGCAGTCGTGTTTGCTACGCAAAAAATATGACATTATATGCTTAGTCAGAAAACTTATGTCATTGTTAAATATGATCCCTTGAGGTATCTCATGAGTCGACCTTATTTATCGGGTCGCACAGCCAAGTGGGTTCTTGCTCTAAGCAAGTTTGATCTCACATTCATAGGACAAAAGTCTTTTAAGGGTCAAATCATAGCAAATCAATTAGTTGTTGCACCCTTAGAGTCTACCCATCCCCTCATCATTGAGTTTCCTGACGAATGCCTTCAATTAGAGGTAGACCATATTGAACAATGGTCCTTATACTTTGATGGAGCCCGATGCATGAGTGGGGCTGGTGCGGGTATTATTTTAATATCTCCACAAAAACATCTTATTCCTCTGTCCTTCAAATTGACATTTGCTTGCACCAACAATACTGCTGAGTATGAAGCTCTAATCCTTGGATTACGAGCTACCTTGGCGCTAAAAATTAAACATCTGTTAGTTTTTGGTGATTCTCAACTGGTTATAAACCAAATTAATGAAGTTTATCAGACCAGAGATGATAAACTGCGCCCATATAAGGCCTATGTTTTACAATTAATGTCCCTATTTGATCAAGTTACCTTGGAAGCTATTCCTAGAACTTGCAACCGTGCAGCTGATGCTATGGCCGCAGCTGCATCTCTCCTGCCCTTGGAGTTAGATGACGAATATGCCACTATCATTATTCGTTGACTCTAGGAACCCGCTTCAAATAAGTCATGCTTAGAACCTTTGGATGTGTTTCTAATCAATGAAACTACTCCTGAACCTTGGTATGCGGACATATTTGATTTTCTCCAAAATGGGACTTTTCCTGCCAATTCTAATAGAAACCAGATCGGTTATTACGTAGACGAGCAAGTCGATTTGTAATAACTGGCAATACTTTATATAAGAGATCTTTTGAAGGTATCCTATTAAGATGTTTGAATTCAGAAGAATCCAAATCAGCCTTGAGTGAAGCCCACGATGGATCTTGTGGAGGACACTTCAGTGGTAGTGTCATTGCTAAAAAGCTCCTTAGAATAGGATACTTTTGGCCTACCATGGAGAATGACGTACATGAGTATGTGCGCCATTGTGACAAGTGCCAGAAACATGCTGACCTTGTCCATGCGCCTGCACAAGAACTGCAGGCTATTTCATCTCCTTGGCCCTTTTCAAAATGGGGCTTAGATATTATTGGAAAAATCAATCCTATGTCATCTGATGGACACAAATTCATCATAACCACCACTGAGTATTTCACGAAGTGGGTCGAAGCTATGCCTTTAGCTTCCTGCACTGGCACACAAGTCTCTAAATTTATTTTTAATCAAATCATTTGTAGGTTCGGAATTCCTACAAATCTCATCTTTGACAATGGAACTTGTTTAAAAAATAAAGATGTTAAAAAATTATGCCAAAAATATAAGATTCAACATCGTTGGTCCACTCCCTATTATCCTTAGGGTAATGGTCAAGCAGAAGCATCTAACAAAACCTTAATCAAAATTCTTAAAATATTGGTCAATAAAACTGGCCATGACTGGCACATTTAGTTATATCCAGCCTTGTGGGCCTATCGAACTAGTGTTCAAACCCCCATGGGAACTTCACCATTTGTTTTGGTTTATGGTGCTGAAGTAGTTTTTCCCTTTGAATTAGAAGTTCCTTCTTTGGCTCTGCTACTTCAAGATACCGAAGTAGGAGATGAATATCGGGCTGGCAGACTCAGTCAGCTGGAACTCCTAGATGAAAAACGCATCAATGCTTTGGAGCATCTCCGTGCATACCAAAACAAGCTTAAAAGATCATATGCTAAAAAAGTTCGTCATCGATCCTTTGAGATCGGTGACCTTGTTTTAAAAGAAAATCAAAAAAATACTAATGCAACTAAGGACCTTAAATGTAAATTTGAGCCCAACTGGCTTGGACCATACATTATTACTGCTAAATTTGAATCAGGAGCATACAAATTATCTACCTTAGATGGTAAAGAACTTAAAGAACCCATGAATATTTTGCATCTTAAACGTTACTATGTATAAATTTGGTCATTTCATCCTTGTATATATTTGTTTACAATAATTCAAAATCACTATCTTGTATTTTCTTTCAATTTATAAATTCAAAAACACCAAAAACATTCATAATCATCAAAATCTTCAAAACTATTTGTTGCATTTATTTATGGCACTTGTTAATTTTTTGTTCAAAAACAAAACAATAATAATAATGAAAATAAAAAAATAGCAATATTCTTGACTCTTTCGAAACCAAAACAATATAAAGAAGAAAGAGAGAGTCAACATTCTCAAAACTTCTCAAAAATCATTTATATATATTTTATTACAATTATTACAGTTATATGTTTCAAATTATTTTGGATAAATTAGCATTTATTTGGAATCCCTCACTTTCACAAAACACAAAAATAAATATCTTGATTTTATCTGGCATGATTACTAATCTCTCTTATATCAAAGTCCACAAAATTCAACTAAATAAAGTTTGAGCATAGAGAATTGATCTTGTTATTTACTTAAACCAAACACATCTTTTCACAATAAAATGATTATATTTGTAATTTCCATGCTTTGCTACATAGTAGAAGTGGTTTCTTAAGCGAAAAGTTTCCCTTGCTATCCTATCATGCACATGGTCTAGAATCTTTGAGAATTGGCAAAACGACAAGCTCACCCCTACCCAGAATAAAAATCCCTTGCTCTACAGCTAATCCGAGCAAGTATCCCTAGCATAGAACAAAAAGAAAAAGAAAAGTTCAAGAAAAAGAGAAAATGAAAAAAATGTTATTATATCATTACAACAATATTTCAAGCACTATCTCAAAAATCAAGCACAAATACAAAAAGAAAAAGAAAAGAAAAAGAAAAAGAAAAAGCAAAAGAAAGCAAAAGCAAAAACAATAAAATCCCTTTCCCTACCCTTTGAAAAGAAAAGAAGGGTTGATGAGCTTGAATCCCTGAAATTCTCAATTATTCGAAAACTGTGAGGTAAGCCCCATAACAGGTGGTTTGTGCCCAACCTACTTGGCCTTGGGTAACTCCTAGAGTGGTGATATGTTTGTCACATTAGCGGCCTTCTTTTGTACAGACCTGTGTCTGCTTATGGATTAGCTAGCTCTTGATAATCCGACCTACATAGTAGTCTACTATGGCTATATGCATCTACATCATGGTTAATGAACACTTATTTGGTTTCTTCAAATCACTTGTATCATAGTATCTTGCTCAAACTGGTAAATGAATAATGCAATTGCACACACATTTTGTATTTGAGAGATTTTGTGTATCATTATGATAAATCAATATTGAAAATGAATTCACATATGCACATGGGATTCCTTATAAATCTAAATTTTGTTTTTAAAATACTTTGAAATATTTTTTGCAAATTGTTTGGAATGATTCCTTTTCTTATTTCAAGTATAGTTGTTTAGCATAAAGACAACTATATAATAGAAAAATCAAAATTTCTTTCAAAACCACACAATCAAAAACACACATATATATACATATATTGTCGACTTTCACGACGATGGTATAGTTCCAAAACCGAAATTGGAATTTTATGCCTAGCGCAAGTCCTCATCTTCATATTTTCTGTTTATTTAAAATCAACCATGCAATAAAACAATCTATTTTCTTCTTTGATTTTCGCGATGATGATATAAGTCTATACCTACATATTATATGCCTAGCACAAACCATTGTAACAATTTTTATTCCCCATTTATTTAAAAATCATAAAAACCATATGACTTAAATCATTTTGTTACACAAATTATGCTTTACAAACAAACAAACAATTTTCATTATTTCATGTCATTATGTCAACCTTCAAATTTGCAACGATGGTATAATTCCTAATGAATTATCCAAAAAATTTATCACACTTAGGAATTTATGCCTAGAAAAAATCATTTTAACATTATTTCATGCATATTATTTTTATGAAAATCTGAAAAACAAACCATCATCATCATCATTTGCACCATTGCACCAAAGTCTTAAGACAGTCTCTTAAGCACTCTTTTACTTTTAACAATATTTCTATACTGGGATTAGCTTGACGACCGAGTGAGCAGTGACTCCATGAAATGGTCTATAATAGCGACAATGTCCTTTGAAATTGTTGTTAGAAGTCTCTTTTTATTTTTTATCACATTTCATCACAAACAACCAATTTGTTACATCAGATTATTTTATTTAAATATCACAGCATGACATCAAAATTATAAATTTTCAAAATGACATAATTTCATAAATCCTCAATCCAATCATCAAATTAATCAATCAAACATAAAAGCATCATACAATTACATAAGACAAGTCATATGATCAAAAACATATCTCATCTATATATATCAACAGTATATATACATCATCAAAACTGGATTGGTATGCCACAATCTGTACCTCGACATACTCAATCCTCTATCAAAAATAATAATGCTATCATATCAATCTATACAATGTAGTGCAGTAGCTAGCCTTGAGAACCCCTCGAGCTCTCCGCCTCATCTCCTTCCCCGCCCTGAGGTGGACGAGGTGGCCCCATCGCAGTATGTGTAGTACTGCAAGTCCTAGTCGTTGATTGGGATGAAATCCTCGACGACCCGATCCTAATTGGATCTACGATGTTAGCTGGTAGGGGTAGTCTATCCTCCTCTGGCACCAACTGATAGTATAATGTCTGATAGAAAGTGATTTGGGCAATAGCCCGTGTCAGCTCCCTAGTGCTCGCCCCTCCGCCCCGTGCCCTGAGGTGTGCAATCTCATCTCTGAGCTGTGTAACCTCAGCTCGGTGTCATGCAGCCTCCTCCTGTAGGGTCTGCACCTGTGCTTGGATATGGATCGTCTTCGCTCGGAGAGTAGCTGTCTCACTACTCTCCCCTGTGTCAACACCCTTGCCCTTATCGAGCGATGGTGGCCTCTCTCTCTATGGAGAAGGGGGTCTCTCCGCCCTCCTCTCTCGCTACCGTGGCCTCTCCTGTGCCTGTGGCCTCCTCTGCTCTCTCCCGTCGTGACCCTGGGCCGCCTCCATAGCTGCCTGGCATCACCTTCCTATCTGATGCACAACTACGTGTATCGAACCCTGAGCCCTCGTCATCCGAGGAGGGTGGATGCCTGCGTACCAGGCATCATAGCCGTCGGCTACCCCTGCGTCGTCTCCATCCACTGGCTGAATGGGGGCATCGTCTGAGTCCTGACTCCAGAAGCGCTGCATGTCTAGAGCCCCGCTAACTATGGTGTTATCCCGGATAGTCCGAGAAAACTCGTAATCCTTGAGAGATGGGATCCCCTGCTATAGACCGAACTGTCGTAAAACTCGGTCGTAGCGGTGGAGCTCCACCTCTCCCCTCTCCATCTGAAGCCAGCAAACTCGCCTGATGTAAGCCAACTCATGTCCGTCCTCGGCCCACCCTGGGTGCTCTCGCCATGGCCTCTAAGTAATCTGATCCGATACAAGGTCATCCAGTAGTCTCCGAGACATCGGTAGGTCAATCCGCCACTGTGACCCTCTCCGGAGCCACCAGTAGAAAACTCGAGGCCTCTCCCTGTCAATTCCTGTCAGAGGAAGCCCTACCGGCCTCCGCACTGCAATGTGCTCCCAGCACCAAACCTGTTGGAGCGATGTCATAACTATACATCTGTCGCCCTTGTACACGACCCCATGCAGGATCATATACAACCGACATAGAACAAAGCTGCCCCAAGCAAATCTGTAACCATGGTCCCGCATATCGCAGATCACATCTGCTAGCATCCATGGTACCCTACACCCGCTCTGGTGGCACAGCAGAATTCCACCAACCATTCCAGCTAAAACCTATATCAGTCTAGATGCCGCAGGCATCTGGCGCAGTGCCTTGATGTTAACTCTGCCCTTCTCTAGGGCGAAGCTTGGGTCACCACACAATCATCCCATAGCATGGCCCTGATTGGCCGCAGGAGTGATCAACCGTCTTTGTATGGGGATTCTTAGAATCCTCCATACATCCTCCAAAGTGGGAGTCATCTCCCCTATAGGTAGCCAAAAACAATAAAAACCCGAATACCACCTCTTTGCTAGGGCTTTCAGTAGCCCCATGTCTGTAGACGCTTGTGGCATCTCTGCCACATGTTGTAAGTCGGCCTGTGCCAGCTGATCCCGCTCTACTCGTGTAAGAGCGGCCAAGTCATCTCTCAAACCTCTATATTTCCATTCTCTGCTCTTTAGCAAACCTCTCTGTAACATAAAACAACAAAACAATAAAAATCATTAATAACAATTCAAGTAATTAATAATGCAAGTTGAAAATAAGTTCAATTTTATGCAATTGATGATATCGTCCACTATTGGACGATATCGTCCCAAATTTGAGCAGATTCGTCTTCGATTTCGCAAGCCGAAATCGTCCCTAATTTGCCGAAATCGTCCCTAATTTATCGAAATCGTCCCCCTTTCGTCGATTTCGCACTTAGACGAAATTGGCAAAATTGAGACGATTTCGTCGAAATCGGGACGATTTCGTCCTGACGACGTCGACAGCCCAAAAATGGCCACGATGCTCAAATTTAATTAAAATTCACCTAAAAAGAATGTAAAATCAAATTAAATCATCCTAAGCTAAGTTTAGACTCTTACCCGTAGCCCGCGTCGGACCTTTGTTGATCTGTGCGTCGTCTCCACCATTTTTGCTTCTAGAGCTCTAAAACTAGAAAAATGAACAGTAAAAATGAATTAGGGTTTTACCCTATTTTTCTTAATTTTATTCAAAAATAATTTTGCTTTTTCGCGTTTTTACCTCAAACGTTCGATTTGGGTAAAAACACGGAGGGGGCACCATAGTAAGCTGTCGTACGATTCGCCCAAGAATCGTCGTCTAAAAATGAGAATAATTTTTGCTTTCTCGTAGATCGAGAAGAACTCATCTTTAACGCATTTTCTTCGAAAATTTTTCTAAAGAGGGGGCAAAATGTAGCACCCTAAAATTGGCGCAGTGAAATTGTAATAATTACATTTACTTTAGTAAATAATTTAAATTCAAATTTTAACCTCCCAAATCGCCCGTTAACCGTCGGGTAATCCGTTTCTTCCTTTTTCGCGTCATTTTTAGAGGTTGTTTTGATCATTTGACGATATCGCCGCCAATAAGACGATATCGCCCCAGATCTGACGATTTCGTCTGGGCTAGGACGTCCAGACGATCTTGTCTCAAAACTGATTTTGCACAATTAGCTTCTGTTTCAATGGGCCTCTAATTCGGGCAAAAGCGTGTCTGCACCATTAGAGACCCTCCCCCGTTGGAGATCTCCCAAATAGGGATGATCTCCAACCTCCTAACCTCCCTTCTAATCCTATTTAATCCTAAGCCCTTCCCTTAGCACCCCCCCTGGATGAAATTCCCTGTAACTCGACTGCATACATGTTAAAACATCCTAAGTTTCTATTTTGCATTAGTTCTATACAATTTTGTTGTAGGTACCATATTGTTTTTCAGTCGAAGCAAGCTTACATCGTCGTCGACGAACCTATTCAGATCGGAGGCGAACCTATCGAATTAGAGACGATTTCGTACAAATGCAAGACGATTTCGACTGTAGTCAACATTGAGGCAATCAGTGCCGAAAGTTTGCATTTCTTCTTCCCTTTTTCTACTGTTTTATGCTGTAATTAACTAGTTTATTCAGTATTTTATTCTGCTATACATTTTGGAGTTCACCCATCTAGATTAAATGCATAATTAAATCATAATTATTATCTAATTAGCATAATTCATTCCTGTTTCTATTTGTAAGTTTCAGTTTGATATTATTGTTGTCATTTTACACTGTTTCCCTTTGTTAGAATAGTGTTATTTTTTGTGTTTTGCACCTATTTCTCTGTTTGCAGGTCTCTGACGAATTCGTCAGATCTCAGATGATCTTGTCTGATCTCAGACAATCCTTTCAAATCAGAGGCAATCCTGACTGCTTCAAGATCAGAATCTTCATCAGACATCCAGATCAGGTATTCTACTTTTAATATTCTGTAATTTCTTTGTTTTTCTGTCTTAATTCTGTTTTCTGTATTCATTTAATTTGCATCTTCATATAGAATATCTTAGACGCATTTTGGCCAAACCTAGGATTTGAATGCTTAAGGCTAAAACGAACACATAAAACACATTCCCAACCTAGGCGTGGAAACTGCCATTAAATGTTTCCTGGTGAACCCACCATCTATCGAAAAATCACCAATATATACCTCCCTTGAGAGGCGGGACCTTCACAAGTCCTCTCAATCCGAGGTACCGCGACATCCTTTTCACATCCCCCTTCCGGGCACGGATCCTATAGCCTGAAGGTAAGGGTGTGAAAAATTTGGAGCGATACAATTATTAATGATTAGAAAATATATATTTTTATGAAACTACAAAGAATACATGTATTTATAAAACTTAAGTATAAAATAAAATATTAAAAAAATTATATATTTCATATTGCTATACAACTTGAGTGGACCTTAGGGTAAGACTTTGAAAATCCAAATAAGAGGTTTAAGAAGGGAACCACGGCTGACATGGACTCTTAGTGAGGAAATAGGTAAACTTAACAGTAAAAAAACCATTCACATTAGGTTCCCAAAGGAGATTGTCTTCCACTAGAGAGTTGGGGATGACACAAAGGCACAACATGTCAGATAAAATAGTAGTAGCTCTTCTTTTTTTCTCATTCAAATCATCAAGATGAAAGTATTTCCAACACCTATTGTTGGTATCAATAAAATTACACACTTTTGAACCAAACAGGATATAGTGATAGGTTTTAAGCATATTAGGTCAGTGCAGTTTTGGAGTGGACTGTCACCCAGCCATCTATTCTCCCAAAAGTTTATTTTTTGACCATTACCAAGCTTCCATCGGATGCCTTTCTTGATGATCTCTCTTGACCTTATGATGGAATTTCAAACTGTAAAACCTGGGATGGGTGAGGGATCATCCAAGAAATTTGCTTGGTTCCAAAGGTACTTGGCCTTGATAATGTCAACCTAGAGAGAGTTTTCATTCTGAAGGACCCTCCACCCTTGTTTGAATATAAGAGTTAAATTCATGTTTCTAACTGTCCTGAGCCCAATACCTTCATATTCTTTCCTGGAACAAACTTGATCCCATGCAACTAAATGAAATCTCTTCTTATGTTCAGAGCTCGACCATAAGAAGTTTTATTGGCTTTGTTCTATTTTGTTGCACACTTCAATCGAAATTTGAAATATGGAAAGAAAGAAAATAAGGATGCTCTGGAGGGTGGCTTTGACTAAGGTGGCCTTTCTAGCCTGATTGAGGAGTCCCCCTTTCCACCCAACCAACTTTTTGTGGATTCTTTCAATGATGTAATTCCATACAAATTTTTTTGCAAGTCCATCAAAGAGAGGAAACCCAAGATAAATAATTGGAAGGTCAACAACGACACAATCAAGGATGTTAGCTATACGGGATTGCCATCTTATGGGGGTATAGATAAAGTAAATTTTGCTTTTGGATAAGTTGACCTTTTGACCAGTAGTTGACTCAAAAGAGAGCAAGATCGACTTGATGGCTTTAGCTTGAGGAACAGAGGCACGGGTGGTAAGGATGGTGTCATCGATAAATTGTTGATGGGAGATGGGATTAAGAGAGGAGACTATTTTAATACCTGATATTTCCTCTTTGGAACAAGAAGACCTTAAGGTTCTACCCAAAGCTTCAACAATAATTATGAAGAGAAAAGGAGATAAAGGGTCTATCTGTCTTAGACCTTTAAAGCTCAAAAAGTATCTGATAGCAGAGCTGTTGATAAGAACTGAAAAATGGTATTCGTAATGCATTCTTTGATTAGGTTGATCCACTCATAATGGAATCCAAACCTGAAAAAGGATAGAAAATTTAAATTTCCATGATACCCTATCGAAATCCTTATTCATGTCTACTTTGAGAAAAAGACCAGCCTTGTTACTTTTGGATATTGAATGGATAACTTCGTAGATGGTGATGATGCTATAGGTGATGAGTCTCCCTTGAAAAAAGCTACCTTGTTTGATATCAATGATGTGTGGTAGAATTAGCTTCAATCTGGTGGCTACCACTTTGGTGAGGATTTTGTAGAAGACATTACAAAGACTGATTGGGCGAAATTCAATAAGGATTTTGACATTACCAGTATTGGAGATAAGGGTCAAGAAGGTGGAATTGATGTTGGTTTAGAGAAGAAAAGAGGTTCACACTTTCATTCAATCCACATATATAACAAATACTTTTACAATATTATATAACAATATTAAATATAATACAAATGTTTATAGATAAATAAAATGAAATCAGTTATTTATAATTTCATTAATGAACAATTGATGAGATTCTATTATTGAAATTCACTTCAAGGTTGTTTTTATGTGTCATATAAGACTTTTTATGTACATTCTCTAATTTTATAGTTTTTAACTTTCTTTTGATTATAAAGTAAACAAACATATTTTTCCAACTAATTATTTGGTATGGTCTGACTGAACGTCATAGTGGAGATATTGAAACTCTAAATAAAGATTTAAGATTTGAATCCTATGAGGACAGGGTCGTACATCATGCTTCAATAGCAAAAGTATAGTTGATGAACCATATGTTGGGTAAACAACATCATTTGTGAGGGTTATTTCCTATGGTTGAGCATGTTGAACTAAGAGTGACACTGAGAGGGGGGGTGATCAGTGTATATTAAAAAAATTAATCCAACTATGAAATCAAATCAAAACAAGCAATCACACAAACATGCATCACATAACACCAGATTTATAGTGGAAACCCGATGTGGGAAAACCACTGTGCCAATGGACTGTTTGGACTCCCATCCAAATCCAACCTCAAAATTTTTTGGTCTTTACAATATTTTTGCAGCACCAACTACAAGGAATGACACCAACCAACCCGGACTTTAGCAGCACCAACTGCAAGGAGCACCGACCCCTGTTGCCAAGCACCGACCCAGTAAATTTAAAAAACTCTGATAAAAGTATTAAATCTCATAAAAATACCTTTAGCTCACAAATATTCTCCTCTAAAATCTTCTATCTAACCTTTTCAATCTTCTCAACTCTGCACATTGATTATCTCACACCTTGCACATTTTTTCAATCAAAATACCAAAGAAATTTTTTTTTCACAACATTCACTTACAGTCCTTTCTTCGAAAAACCCTCTTCTCCATTTTATTTTAAAACATATATATTCTTCACATTAAAAAACGCAGCTCTTTTCTTTTTAGTTACACAAAAGTACCACTCAACCGTTACGTTCTTAGAAACTGCCAAAAAGAGCTGATAGGGCTTTTTGTAACAGTCATAACTTCCTCCTCAAATTTACAAATGTGCTAAAAATTGAAACATATATTCTTGGATAAACCAACTACCTTTAGTTCAAATTTTATATTTTAACTCTTCATGGATTATTCGCAGTACCTCCGACAAAGTGGCCTCTGACGCTGATTTTACACCTAAAACTAAAAAAGTGCTCCAGAGCCATTTTGCAACGCTCACCGTTTCTTCTTCCTAACTCTGTTTGGGCTGAAATTTAAAACTTAAGCTCTTAGTATATCCATATATATCTAGTAAACACTTTGAGGTCTAATTCCTCTTGGATTACTTAATATTCCTCTCGCAAAGTGACATCTGACACAAATTTTACACTTGTCACATAAACTGGAAAAAGTGTTGCAGAGGCATTTTGCAACTGTTGTCGTTTCTTCCTTGGGTCTCTTTTTAGGCTGAAATTTAAAATATAAGCTCTATGTACATCAGAATATCTCCAGTAAAAATTGTAAAGTCTAAATCCTCATGTATTTCTTAATATTCCTCCTACAAAGTGGCCTCTAACGCATATTTTACAATTGTCCAACTAAGTGCAAAATTGTCCAGGTACCGACGATGCAAACGATCAATCCAAAAATCGATTTGATACCTCCAACACTATTATAACACATTTTCCAACATGCCAACATGCTCCAACATGTCCGACCATGCACTGCAAGCAAGGAGCGCACCTTTTTTACAACTTTTGCTACTTTGACAACTTCCTGACGATTTTTACAACTTTTGCAAATTTGCACGAACAACCTATACCAACTTCACTCAAACATCAAAAACATCCTCATAAGCATTGAACACCACTGTACATACTCCGAATAACCTTTGAACAATTGTCCATTGCATCAACCTGTCCATCTGAGTGTGTTGACAACAATGACAATACTGTCGCTACACCTTGCTCAACAATCTCCCCCTTTGGAATTGTTGGCAACACACGCACAATTTCCTATAACTCTTCTCCCCATTTGACAACAAGACCAAAGGGCTGCTACAAACTCCCCTTGATTCCATGCACAACATTCTCAGGCAAAAATTATTACACTTAGCAAGAATCACAAACATGAGCAAAAAGATAAACAAAGACACAAATGCTCCCCTTGAGAATGTGGCCCCGATAGCTAGTCAATGCTTGGGAAGTGTGACCACTCCCAATTTCTTGTGAAGGTACTCAAATACTTCCTTGGGAAATGTTTTGGTGAAGATATCCACTACTTACTCTGTTGTTGGAACAAAATCCAACTTAACCTCACCTTTCGCAACTTTCTCATTCCAAAAATGATACCGGATAGCAATATGTTTTGTGCGAGAATGCATAACCGGATTCTTTGAGATATTGATTGCACTTGTATAATCACACATGATTGATATGGGCTCACTAAAATTTATTCCAAGATCCTTCAAAGTTTGTTCCATCCAAAGTACCTGTGTACAACATGATGTCACTGCAATATACTCTGCCTCTACTATGGATAATGAGACTGAATCCTACTTTTTGCTATGCCACACAACAAGATTATCACAAAGATAGAATGTACCTCCACTGGTACTCTTCCTATCATCTACACATCCTATCCAATCTACATCTGAATACGCAATAAGGGTGAAGTCCTTACCTTTCGGATACCATAACCCATACTCCATAGTACCCTTGAGGTGCCAAAAAATCCTCTTCACTGTTGTCACATGAGTCTCCTTGGGACTAGCCTGAAATCGTGCTACCATGCATACTGCCTGCAAAATATCCGGTCTAGTAGCTATCAAGTACAGTAAGCTCCCATTCATGGATCTGTACATAGTTTGATCAACAGGTGGAGATTTGTCATCCTTACTCAACTTGCAACCTATCATCATGAGAGTGCTAACTGGCTTACAATCCTCCATTGTGAACTTTTTAGCATCTCTTTCACATATTTAATTTGAGAAATAAATATTCCCTTCTCCTTTTTATTAACTTGCAATCCGAGAAAATACGAAAGTTCACCAATCATTGACATTTCAAACTCTTTCTGCATATTATTTGTTAAATCTTTACACAACTCATATTTGTTGCTGCCAAATATGATATCATCTACGTATACAACAACAACAATATGATGACCATTTTATATTTTTACATACAAATTACTATCCACCATACTTTTATTGAACTCTTGTTGAGTAAGATAATTGTCTAGCCTTGCATACCATACACGGGGTGCCTATTTTAAGCCATATAACAATTTCTTCAACTTGCAAACCAAGTTGGGATCATCACCAAGCTGAAAACCGTCTGGCTGCTCAATATAAACTTCTTCTTCAAGTTTTCAATTCAAAAATGCTGATTTCACATCCATTTGATAAACTTTGAAATTCTTGTAAACTACTAAAGCAAGAAACATTCTAATTGCCTCTAGTCTGGCCACAGGTGCAAAGGCTTCCTCGAAGTCAATACCTTCAACTTGCGCATACCCTTTGCATACCAATCTTGCTTTGTTCCTGACTACTTGTCCATCTTCATTCAATTTATTTCAAAAGACCCATTTAGTACCAATTACATTTTTATTTGCGGGTCTTGGTACTAACTCCCAAGTCTTGTTTTTCTCGATCTGATCTAATTCTTCATTTATTGCCTTTACCCAACTTTCATATTTGCTTGCTTCGGCAACATTTTTGGGCTCAATGTTGGATAGTAAAGAGTAGTTACTTACTAATCTTCTTCTTGTCTGGACACCAACTACGGGGTCTCCAATTATTTGCTCGCTAGGATGATCTTTTTGTCAGCTACCTATTTTGAATTTCTTGTTTTCTTCCAATTTTGAATCACTTTTCGAATCCTCTGAGTCAATTTTTGGTTTCTTTTTTGTTTCCTCTTCCTCATCTCCTTCAATGACCTCTTCATAAATTGGGTAGTTCTCTCCATAGCTAATTTCTTATTCCCTTCCTTCATCAACTTTAACATCGGCACTTTCCACAATTTTTTTGAGCCTCTTGTAACATTTGTAAGCTTTGCTTTTTGACGAATAGCCAAGAAAAACACCTTCATTCACTCTATCTTCAAACTTACCAAGGTTTTATTCAATTTTTTTGATGTAACCCTTGCTTCCAAAATTTTTAAAATATCTTGTTGTTGCCTTTTTACCGAACCACAACTCATAAGGAGTTTTGCTTTCATGCTTCCTCAACATGTACCTATTTTGGATTTATACTGTAGTATGGACTACCTCTTTCCAAAATATGTCTACTACTTTACTCTCAGTCAACATAGTTCGTGCTATTTCTTGCATCGTCCTATTCTTTATTTCTACCACACCATTCTGCTGAGGTGTCCTGGCTGCTAAAAACTATCTCCTGATGCCATATTTTTCATAATACTCTATGAAATCCTTTGAAATGAACTCTCCTCCTCTGTTTGACCTTAAAAATTTAATCATTTTTCTTTTTTGATTCTCAACTTGGTTTTTGAAAACCTTGAACATCTCAAAAGCTTCTGATTTATGCTTCAAAAACAATACCCATGTCATCCTGAAATAGTCATATATACACAACATGAAATATTTATCATCGTTTATGCTTTACATTCTCATGGGTCTACATAAATCAGTGTACTAGTTCCAAAGGTTTGCTCGTGTAGTAATATTTTGTTTTAAATGAGACTCTAGTTTGCTTCCCTTTTTGACATGAAGCACAAATACTATTTGATGGTTTGCCAATGGTGGTAATATCTCTCACTGCTTTCTTTGAACTGATTTTTAATAGATTTTCAAAATTGATATGACCGAGCCTCTTGTGCCACAACTAATTCTCTTCTTCCTGTCTAATTAATCAAACTCCTTCTGAAGTCTCCGAGAGAGTGTACAGGTTTCCAAATGTTCTTGATCTAGCTGCTATCAACTTCCCACTATTTGCCTTTTTTATTTCACAACCCTGCTTCGTAAAGATCACATCATGACCTATGTCACAAATTTGACTTACGCTCAACAACTTATGCTTCAAACCAACCACAAACAAGACTTCTTCTGACTTGATTTTTTCGTCACTGATCTTAACTGAACCTCTACCAACTATCTTAGCTCCATCATAGTTTTCGAATTTCACTGAACCACCTTCATATTGCTGCAACTTCTAAAATTCTTGTTTGTCACCTGTCATATAACTGGAGCATCCACTATCAAGTATCCATGGTGGAGATTTATTTTGCACTTTAAATACCATCTGTACGATCAAGGATTCCTTTTATTCCTTAGGTTGCTATTTTTCTTTCCACTCCAATTTGATTACTGTTTTGGGCTCTTGTTTTGGCTTTTCTTTTTCAGTAGCTAGTGAATATTTTTTAGGAAATTTTCTATTTTATCTTATTCCATTTTGCTGAAAATTTCTTCCCTGAAATTGATTTGATGCAAATGTACTTCTATAATTTCTTGCAATATGCCCAAAGTTATGACAGTTATAACATTTTACTGCATAATCCATCAAAGGTGAAAAAGCATTTCTACTGGCAAAATTCCTTGATCCTACATTATACTTGCAATCTGAAATCTTATGTCCATAACCATTGCATTTAAAACAATAACCTGAAAAGGGATGATTGAACCTGGGTGGTGGTCTTTGCCATGTTGTTGTAGAAACCATAAATCTTCTTCTTTTTTGATGTGTGACATTGGTTAAACCATCATTGTCAGTTCTCCTTTCGTGCCTTGCATTATTACTTTCCTTTGCATGATTCGTTTTTGCTTGATTAATATGTTTCTTTTCTTCATTCTTTGTGGATTCTTCATTTGTGGCCTTTGATCCATTTGATGATTCTCCTTCGTCAAAACCCAAACCAAATTTGATGTCTGTAGTATTCTGGTTCTTTATGATCTTATCGAACTTCATAGAACTCTCTTCATGTTTGTGATAAAAGCTAATTTTCTGATTCATCTCTTCTAGCTGCATCCTTAAACCAACAATCTCTTCTTCTAACTTGCTGCAATAATCTATTTTCATGGTTATTTGCACTTTGAGATCTTCGAAGATCTTTTTAGATTATTCTATCTGCACTTTCAAACTTGTTATGATTTCATTTACATCCTCAAGCTTTCTTGAAATTTTCTTATTCATTTTTCTTTCTATCTTCAATTCATCCAGAGCTGCAATTAGTTCCTCTTCCAAATTTACTTCTGCGTCAATTTCTTCTTCATCACATTCCTGTTCTTTTTCTGGTTTTTCTTCTTTGAATTCTATGGAAAGAGCTTCATTTGTTTCTTTTTTAGAATCCTCCCTGGAGCTGTCTTCTGATGAACTGACCTTCTTGGAGATGAAACTTTTCTTCTTGAAGTTACCTTTTCTGAAATTTGATTTTTTCTTCCAATCACTTCTTTCTCCATGCGATCCTTCATCACTTCTGTTCTTCTCATTAAGTGGACATTTAGCTACGAAGTTCCTAACACCTCCACAGTTGAAACATTTAAACGATAACTTTCCTCTGTATTTTTTTTTTCCCCTTTTTAGTTTTTGAACAAAGTTTGCTTCCATTTCATCTGATATCTCTTCTTCCTCGGATTCTTGTTTTGATTTCATATTTTTTTGGGCTTTAAAAGCAGCTTCTCTGTCAGTGGGTTTAGATTTTCCTATTCTCATCTCATATGTAGTCAAAGAACCATGCATCTCATTCATACTAAAAGAATTTAGATCTTTAGCTTCTTCTATAGCTAAAACTTTAGAATCAAATCTTTGGGGAAGGGACATTAATACCTTTTTCACGATGACAAAATCTTCGATTTCCTCGTCTCGTCCTCTAATCGCATTAATGACTTCATTAACTATCAGCATATATGCCTCTATATTCTCATCCTCATTCATATTTAATCCTTCGAATTGAGCTCGATGTGTTTGTAACTTG
This sequence comes from Wollemia nobilis, assembly GCA_028583015.1. Classification (NCBI taxonomy): domain Eukaryota; kingdom Viridiplantae; phylum Streptophyta; class Pinopsida; order Araucariales; family Araucariaceae; genus Wollemia; species Wollemia nobilis. The sequence continues at coordinate 1,566,055 of JAQPPZ010001945.1, forward strand.
GCCTCCTTGATCTTAACGTCTCCTTCATGAATGCTCTTTAGTTTATCGCATATTTTCTTTGTCGTTTTACAACCCATAATCTTTATTAGTTTGTTGTCCACTAATCCACACAAGATAGCATTCTTTGCTTTTGAGTCATTCTAAAATAGTTTCTTACCAGCAGCATCGATTGGAGAAGTGATGGGTATTGTGTATCCATTGTTTATTGAATCCCAAATGTCGTATCCCAAAGCACAAAGATATGTCTGCATCCTGAGTCTCCAAAATGCGTAATTAGTTTCATCAAATAATGTTGATTTGTTTTATGAGAAGCCTTCACCACTTGCCATTGTGTCACTTCTAAGATCACCCTAGCCGGTTAAACCTGTTCAGGAACCTTGCTCTAATACCAATTGTTGAACTAAGCATGACATTGAGAGGGGGGTGAATCAATGTATATTAAAAATTTAATCCAACTATGAAATCAAATCAAAACAAGCAATCACACAAACATGTATCACATAACATGAGATTTATAGTGGAAACCCGATGTGGGAAAACCATTGTGCCAATGGACTATTTGGACTCCCATCCAAATCTAGCCTCGAAAATATTTGGTCTTTACAATATTTTTGTAGCATCAACTACAGGGAATGACACCAACCAACCCAAAATTTAGCACCACCAACTACAAGGAGCACTGACCCCTGTTGCTAAGCATCAACCCGGTAAATTTAAAAAGCTCTGATAAAAGTATTAAATCTCATCAAAATACCCTAAGTGGTCTAGCTCACAAATCTTCTCCTCTAAAATCTTTTGTCTAACCTTTTCAATATTCTCAACTTTGCACATTGATTATCTCACACCTTGCATATTTTTTCAATCAAAATGTCAAAGAAAAAATTCTTTACAACATGCACCGGCATTCCTTTCTTCAAAAAACCCTCTTCTCCATTTTCTTTTAAAACATATATATTCTTCACATTAAAAAATGCAGCTCTTTTTTTTCAGTTACACAAAAGTACCACTCAACCGTTACATTCTTAGAAGCTGCCAAAAATGCCAAAAAGAGTTGATAGGGCTTTTTGTAACAATCATAACTTCCTCCTTAAATTTCCAAACGGACAAAAAATTGAAACATATATTCTTGGATAAACCGACTATATTCAGTTTAAATTTTAGATTTTAACTCTTCACGGATTATTCGTATTACCTCCGACAAAGTGGTATCTGACGCTGATTTTACACCTGTCACATAAACTGCAAAATTGCTCCAGAGCCATTTTGCAACGCTCACCGTTTCTTCTTCTGGACTTTGTTTTGGCTGAAATTAAAACTTAATCTCTCAGTATATCCAGCTATCTCAAGTAAAATATTTGAGGTCCAATTCCTCACGGATTACTTAATATTCCTCCCATAAAGTGACCTGTGATGCAGATTTTACACCTGTCACAAACTGGAAAAAGTGTTGCAAAGGTATTTTGTAACTGCTGTCGTTTCTTCCTCGGGTCTCCGTTCGGGCTAAAATTTAAAACATAAGCTCTATGTACATCAAAATACCTCCAGTAAAAATTTCAAGGTCTAACTCATGGATTTCTTAATATTCCTCTTGTAAAGTGGCCTCTAACGCAGATTTTACAACTATCCAACTAAGTGCAAAATTGTCCAACCAAGTACCGACGATGCAAACAATCAATCCAAACATCGAGTTGACACCTCCAACACTATTCTAACACATTTCCCAACATGTCAACATGCTCCGACCTATCCGAACATGCACTGCAAGCAATGAGCGCACCTTTTTGACAACTTTTGCTACTTTGACAACTTCCTGATGATTTTTGCAACTTTTACAAATTTGCACGAACAACCTGTAACAACTTCACCCGAACATCAAAAACATCCTCATAAGCATTGAACACCACTGTACATACTCCGAATAACCTTCGAATAGTTGTCCACTGCATCAACATGTCCATCTGAGTGTGTTGACAACAATGACAATATTGTCGTTGCACCTTGCTCAACAGAGCACACGCTAAAAAAATATTCTACCTTTGAGCTTTACCACTATATAAAATTATAAAATATTTATTAATAGTATTTGTTATCAAATAATAAAATAATTATCAATAAATAATATATTAAAAAATTAATGATTAAAAATATATATTTTTATGAAACTACAGAGAATATATGTATTTATAAAACTTAAGTATAAAATAAAATAATAATAAAATTATATATTTCATATTGCTATACAACTTGAGTGGGCCTCGCGGTAAGACTTTGAAACTCCAAATAAGAGGTTTAAGGTTTAAATCCAATGAAGGTTCAATTAAAATTACTTAACCTTTTTACATATTAAATATTATCAATAAATTATTTTTCCAATGAGTTTACACAACTTTTTACGATGGGTCTTGGTCCCCTCATACTGAATGGGGTTTGAAGCTTGGACCTCTCAAAGAGAGGTCAAAGCCCTTACCACTGCAGTAAGCTTGCAATTGTTAATCTTATCAATAAATTATTAAATGGTATGAGCTTAATTAATTAAATACCTTAATTTTTAAGGAGGATATAAACTCTAATCTTGTTGTTCCAATTTTGTATAACCATTTTTAAAAATCTTATTAATAAATTATAAATATGTTGCTTAAAATTTAATTTTTTTTTTTTTTTGTACATGGTGGAATCGGTAGCCGCCACAAATTCGGGTAGGCTATCCAGATTTTTATGGCCGCCATAGTATTCTACGTTGTCCGCCCCAGAAGCCGCCACACAAATCTTCACGCAGTCCGCCCCTATAACCACCATGCCACGATCATTTTAAACCTTTTACACCACTGAAAGCACCAGGAAGGGGACAAGCGTTCAGTCCAACGAGGCCCGAGATTTGAACCTTGGACCTCCGCCCCCCTTACGAGGTTTGGGGGAACCAATTGGTCTACACCTCGAACCTATTTAAAATTAATTTAACATATAATTATTTATCCATTTATTTTTCATAAGGATTAGGCTATTTTTAGCCAATAAAAAAATGAAAGCTAAAAGATTATAATAAGATGAAATTAATTTTAAGGTATAAAGTTTAAAAACAAATTTAAAAACAATACTTATGTTCTTCATTGGTTAGTATTAGTATATGTGTTGTTTATAAAATAGATATATATTACATCTTATATAATTACTTGTAAGATTCTATTATTGTTGTAACAACAAAACAAACTTGGTATTTAATATATATACTACAAGCAAATAAAATAACATAGTCATTTCTTGTTTTTATTAATGTAATATTATTATTATTTTATTTTTATTTTTATTTTTGGGAAAGGATTAATCAATTTAATTATTAAAAAATTATATTATATTTTTTGCTTATTTTTTATAGAGGATGTGGGACTATGCTCACTCACATCTAATCTACTACAACTATCTAAATATAAGAGCAACTATGTAAAGCGTGCGCACACACGTATATATATATATATATATATATATATATATATATATATATATATATATATATATATATATATATATATATATATATATATATATATATATATCACGGATATTACTATCATTAATGATAAGAATGGAAAAAAGAGCTTCAAGAGTCCACTAAGTCCACCATATCCATAGCAAGTGAGGTCTCCTCAGTCAAGAGCCCAGTTAGCCAACACATCTGCCATCCTATTCTAATATTTAAAGACGTGTATAAACTCCACTATCTTGAAGAGTTGTTAGGTCATATGTATTTGCTCAATTATTCTTTGTATTTTTTAGTCTGTGTTCTTTTGCTTGCCTAGTCCTTTTAAGTGGTTAATCATAATTTGGGAGGCTAATTCCACTTGAATTTGTATCCATTCCACTTTAGAGCCTCTTGTAATTTCCTTAAGATGGCATATATCTTTGCTAGGTTATTGGATAATATACCTTGGTTTTTTAAAAAGATAAAAGCAAGGGTGTCATTCGAGAGGTGACATATTCTCCCCATTCTCGCTCTTCCTGGATTTCCCTTTGAGGCTCCATTTGAATTAATTTTACCTAGTCCCTATCAAGGAGGTTTCCAATTCCTAGTTCAAATTGCTTGTGTGCAATTTGGGGTTACCCTTTTTATGTTACCACCATTGAAGGTAATTATAATATGGATATTTTTAGAATCCACTTTTGTTTAGGATTCAAGGGCCATATTAACAAGTATTAGATTGACTTCATTGTATTAGCTATTACCCTTTACTAGACAAAGTATATGTCTCTATACTCCTTGAAGATACGATTATTTCTCTCTTTCCATAAATTCCACACAAGGAAATTTTTTTCCATCCAATATTATTATCGAGTGGGTTGTTCTATTTTATCTTGTTTAGATCACTCCCTCCAAAGTTATTCTATAGATGATATCCTAGACCAATGGATGCCTAGTAGAGATGTCATTTGTTACCATAGTATGATTATGATGGGATATTCTATAAAGAGATGAGATATCAGAACCACATGGATGGGATGAAAGATATAGCAAGATAATACTTTTCCCAAATCTTTATGATAGAGCCACTGAACCAAAGGCACAACAGGAAGTACTCCAAGATATTCCTCCTCTTATCACAGAGGAAGATAATGTAACTTTGATTGCCCCAATTACTTTCGAATATTTACAACAAGAAATTTTAAATATTTGGAAAGGAAAAACTCCATTCCCAAATGAATTTCCCATAGAATTCTACCAAGAATTCTAGGATATCTTTAAGGAAGAATTGTTGGAAGTGGTTGAAGAGGCTAGGTTAGCCAAAGCAGTTCTCAAAGAGGTGAACAAGACATATATATCTTTGTTTATGAAAATCCATGAGTTTGAACACATATTTGGCTTCTGACCAATAACCCTTTGTAATGTCCTATATAAAATTATCACTAAGATCATGGTAGATAGGATCAAACCTCTTCTTCACAAAACTACTTCTTCGAAAGAAGGTGGTTTTATAAAAGGAAGGTAGATCTTGGATGGGATAGTCCTAGCTAGTATTTCTAGAATGCATGTTGGGCCCTACCTTTTGTTAGACCAGGTCATCATACAATTATCTAGTATAATATTATGAAGAGATATAATATGCTCCATCATGAGATCAATACTATCATCTAGGTTGTGATTCCCTCTCTCTTCTAGTGATATGATGGTGTTGAAATATACACCTACAAGCGATTACACTTCAAGTAAATTATCAATAATATAAGTTATATTCCTCCACTGTTGTCATTTTCCATCTAGGTTAATTTATGTGTATACATTTAGACAACCAATGTTGAGGTGAATATCAACTATGGGCCAATAAAGCCAAAATTTTCCAACTTCCCATTGTTTGGTGTATCACTACCTCTTTTATATCCCAAATATAGGCCACTTCTCTATATGTTCCTTGTGAGCTTAGGTATTCAACTCTACATGTAGGTCAAATATTTTTACAATCCATCTCTTCCACTAACACTTCTATTTTTTCGATGAAAACCATCTGTAGATGATGTTATTGTGTCATTTGTTTTACTTCATTATGATTTATCAATCTAACTTTAAGCTCTCAAATATTCTAGATCTTGTACTTCATCAAGCATGGGGAATGAAGATGCAGGTAATATCCTTGACCTTACCCATTACTATCAACTTTACGCCTTATTACCCTACTTGATGTTGAGTAGTCTTCCTACATGCTCTTTGGTTTGTGTCTAGCTTCATATTTTTAGTAGACTCTTGACTTACTCATGTTGGTTTTGGGATGGACTCCAAACATGGCATAGATGAGTATACCACCATGGCCTTATCAAAAAGTTATTGGGTGTCATATCCACTATCTATTCATTTATGAGTTCCTCCATTTGTTTAGTTAGAGTTATTGTATTTATCTTCTTATCTTGTTTCCCTCTGGGATCTCTTTGACTTTTGGGTTGGGATCTCTTGTGGGCTACTTGGTATAGTTAGGATTGGATTATTTTTGTGGTTCTTTAATTATTGGTTCTTTCTTTAGGGTTTGAAGTGGGATTTCTAGGATCTCCATATCCATGTTGTTCTCTGCATCATCCATGGGAGGTTAAAAAACTTATTGGTTGAGATTAATACTTGTTCTTTAGTTATTTACTTCCTTTGTATGTTTTTCTATTTAGACAATTGAAAACCTCTAAGGGTCATTTCCTCTTGTGTTGACTCTGGGATCCCATATTTTTAGTCCCTAGATAAGTGATCATATTTGTTGTAGACATTAAATTATTTGGTACCATTAAAGTACAATGTGGTAAATTTGTAAATATTAGATTAGGAAGTGTGAGTTATATTTTATCTAATGTATGTATCATTGTATGAAGAGTGTCCATGTGGTATGTAATAAAGTGTGCAAAGTGTGATAGAGTACAAAGTATCATATAAGAAAGTCAAGAGTCATAGGATTTAGGTGTCAAATATGAAAGTAAAGAGTCACATGATGTGGCAAGATATAAAGTGAGAGTTTTGTCATATGTAATAATAGGAAAGGATGCATCTCTCAGATGTTTAAGGAGAGCAATAGTCAAGTATTAGAAGGCCATTTGTAAGGTTATATTATGGAGATAAGTTCTATGCATTGTATTAAAGAAATTATATATTTGACAATTTATGAATATATGTGTGAGTTTTATTATTGTGAAATTTTATTGTGATTATGATATTGGCCATTGATGTGAATGCATTAATATTTGTGATTAATATTTGATCCTGGTAAAAGGAACCTATGAAATAATCTTGGAGAATTCTCAATAGTGGTATCAAAGCTACACTCTAGCCATGTGAGAAGCATGAAGGATTATTGTGAGGAAATTTAAAAGAAATTTATCATTTATTGATTGTTGATTGAGAAGAGAAGTCAGTGGATATTGAACCAAGAAGAAGAAGTTAAATTGTGTTGAGGAAAAAAACTAGAGACTAAAGAAGATTTGGGAGGAGAGAACCTTGAGTAATAGAAAATAACATTGTTTATTTGAAGCCTGAGCTGAAATACAAAGAAGGATATCTATTGTGAAGATGTATGTTGACTAGACTATGATTTGTAGAGGAAAAGAACATGCAACAAGTTAAGAACACAAGTCAAACAAAGTAAAACACCTATGAAATTGTTTCAAATGTAAACTATGTTGAAAGAAGGAAAGCAACTATGAGCCAAGAGCCCATGTGAAGCAACTGAAAGACACCATTTGAAGAAGAAAAAGTGTGAGTATTATTTGGAAAGTGAAAGCTAGTTGTAGAAGCCTCGAGGAAGACAAAGTATGGAAGGAAAATAAAAGGTGAAAGAAATAGTTTATAACGAATTTCAAAGATGCTTTGATGAACCCTGATAAGTCTATCTTGATGTGGAGTGTTACTTGAGTACTCTAGCATATTCTATCCAATTAATCCATTTAGACTAAGCACCATTTTAAGTAAAGAATTACTACTAATATTTTAGCCTCATTTAAATATTTTTTAGGCTAATAATTGGAGATAGAAGGTAAAGCATGAACTATTTTTTTTAGTATAATATTAATGAAAGGATAAATGAATGGAGAGATAAGTTGATAACTAATTACTGATATCTGGAGACATAAGGAAAAAATAAATCATTTGATTGAAGAATTAATTGAAGGAAATGAATTAATAAATTTGGAGACATAAGGAAATAGAATAATTGAAGTTGAAATTAATTGATGTTTTTTCGATGAAATTGAATTTTTTTTTTTTGAATTTACATGGTGGAATCGGTAGTCGCCACGAATTCGGGCAGGCTGTCCAGCTTTTATGTTCGCCACAATATTCTGCACTGTCCACCCTAGAAGCCACACAGATCTTCGCGTAGTCCGCCCCTATAACCACCATGCCACAATCATTTTAAACCTTTTACGTCACTGAAAGCACCAGGAAAGGGACAAGCATTCAGTCCGGCGAGGCCCGAGATTTGAACCCTGGACCTCCGCCCCCCTTATGGGGTTTGGATGAACCAATTGGTCTACACCTTGGACCTTTGTGAAATTGAATATTGAAAGTGGAATTTAAGAGACAAAAGAGAACTTGAATATTGAAAGCTAAAGAAAGAAATAATTTGAAATTGGAAATACTCGTGATAATATTCAAATACAAATATGATACAAATTAAAACCACTGGTATATTAGCTTAAGGGAAAGAAAACATATGACTAGAAATAAACAATGGTTTAATACTTTTTAATAAAAATATGAGAAACCAATCACTATAGCAGATGACATGACATATGAGGTCAAGGAAGTAGGAAACATATTAATCAATTTATCTATTGTAAAAGGTATAATTGAAAATATGTATATGTGTTAGGATAGATCAAAATTTGGTGGTTGAGTTCAAAGTTATTAGAAAAAAATGTATTATTACTAGATAAGGAAAACTCATAGCCTTTGGTTCCTACATAAATGGTCTATTTGATCTTAATACATTATCAATTATGGTTCTATCAGTAAGAACAATAGAAAGAAAAGAACTTTGGCATAAAAGGCTAGGATATATAATTGCATTCTCTTGGAATGAAATGAGTAGATATCAAATAGTGAAAGGATTACCAAAATTGACATGGGACTCTATAATTTGTCCATAATGTCTTGCGAGAAAACATCACATAATACCATTTGAGCTAAGTGTATACAAAGCCTAAGAGCCATTAGAATTAGTATACACACATTTATATGGACCAATGAAAATTACTAGTAATGGGGATCAAATATTTTTAGTTATTTGTTGATGACTATTTTAGAAAAATATGGGTATACTTATTAAAACTCAACTCCTAAAGCTTTTAGTTGCTTTGAACAATTTAAGTAAGAAGTTGAAACATAAACAAGAAGGTCAATCTAGAATCTTCGCTCAGATAGAGGTGGTGAATTTCTATCAAAATAATTTAAATTCTTTCTAAGACTAAATGGTATAAAAAGACAACTCACTACAACTTATTCACCTCAACAAAATGGTATAGCATAAAGAAGGAATCGTTCCATTATGGATATGGTCCATTGAATGCTTAAAGAAGCACATCTTTATTGACAATATTGAGTAGAACGTGTTAAAACAATAATATATATACAAAATAGATCACCCATAAGAATACTTAAAAATATTACTTCTAAAGAGACCTAGTCAAGGGTGAAGTTTAATGTAATTATTGAAAAAAATGAGCTCTGGCGATTTTTTCCTCTGAACTAGGGTTTTTGGAACTTCGAAAAATCTAGGGCATCATCTGGATTGCAAAAGTGCCTTCGGGGTACGGTGGATCTGAAGGCTAGATTGGTGCCCAAGAGGGTCCAATGGGGACTTCTCCGGCTCCTTTTCCAGGGAGTAGCAACTCATACGCAGATTTGTTTAAAGAAAATTCTCCTCCAAAGAACGATGAAGCTCAAAAAATGGCATATAAAATGCTCTTCACGGCTGCTGGGAATAGGTCGACAGCACATCGTGTGAATGGATGTTTGCCGTAGGCCGAAACCAGGCCAAAAATTGTCATCGAGCCAAGTATGGTTGAAGAATCAGTCATTTACAGAGCTAATCACGATTTAATCTGCAAGTTCATGGGTATACGTCCTTCCCTGAATTTTTTGCACTCTTGGATCCGCCAAAACCGGAGCCTCATGGTGAGTATTCATTGTGGTTTATTAGCAATGGATATTTTATTGTTAGCTTTTCGTCTTTGGCCAATAGAAATAGGGCTTTCGAGTCAGAGAAGAAAAATCATGGCCCAACAGGGCTATTTGTTCAACCATGGAGAGTGGGATTCGATCCCCGAGTTGAACCTACTGTTGTCCCAATATGGATCCGACTATATGCTCTTCCAATGGAATTCTGGAGTGAGCAGGTGTTGGCAAGGATTGGCAATTCTATTGGAAGACATCTGGGTGTTGCCAGAGACACAATTGAAGGGAGCATGGCGGTGTATGCAAGAATATGTGTGGAGATGGATCTCAGCCAGCCTTTGTCGGTAGAGATGGAAATTGAATTGGCAGGACTCTCCTGGATTCAACAACTGGACTATGAGGCCCTACCCTTTAGATGTAGGGTTTGTCACAAACATGGACATTTGGCCCGTTTTTGCCCTAATAATATGAATGCTAAAATGGAGGCCCCTTTAGGAATGCCAAACCTGCCTAAAGAGGATAAGGCAACACTTAATAAAGATTCTAATAGCACCGTTCAGGGCCAGGAAGCTCAGAGAGAGGGTTTTGAACAGCCCTGAAGAAAAATACGGACAAAGAAAAAAGAGGGAAAGGAGCAATCCCATCTCAGACCTGCCAATAGGTATGAGATATTTAAGTCACTGGTTGATGAAGAGGAACAATTTATGGAGGGCATGGAGGGTAATAAGGAAAATTCTAATATTCCCGTGCAACTCCCCCTCTCATCTCCTCCCGTCATACAACAGGTAGTTGAACTCTGTGAGGTATCACAGCCAGTGTGTTCAGGGGCTTTAGTAGTGCATAACCAGGAGCAGACAGTATCTCAGGATGTCAGCATGGGAATAGCAGAGAAGAACAGGGAAAGGCCAACTTTGGGGATAACCCAGGTAGAAAAAAGATCAAAAAACAACAATTCTTAGGGAGTAGGTAGAAGATCCAATAAGGAGTTGCTAGCAGTCCAAGGAGACAAACTGATCACGGGAGGATCGGTGAGGCCAATAGACTCTTATTGCTCCCAGGGTAACCAATGATTATACAATCATGGAATGTGAGGGGTTTAAATAGCAGAACCCATCAATCTGCTGTTCGAAGACTTTTAGAGAATCGTAATACTGATTTTTTTCTTTTACAGGAGACTAAGATGTCATTAGATCTTATGTCCAAAATCAATCAACAGAATTTGGAGGGGTGCTGGTCATATGGATGTGGCTGCCCAAGGTGCCTCGGGGGGGATTGTTACTCTGTGGAACTCTCTTGAATGGTCTGCAATAGAACATCTTGCCCGGAGGGGTGTTCTCACTTCTCTTTTTAGGAATAATGTCACTGCGGAACACGTTCTAATCACAAACTTTTATGGGTCTCAAAACCTAGATGGTCAGAGGCGGCAGTGGAAGGTCGTGCATAACATGCGAACCTCAAGGGAAGATCTAGACTGGATTATAGCGGGAGACTTTAACGCTAAATTATCTTCTAGAGACCGGGAAGGGGGAACACCATTTTTGGACCCAGGGGACCGTTTCATGATTGCCCAAGTCCAGGTTTTGCACTTAGTGGACATTAAATGTCCTGGCACTAACTACACTTGGACTAATAAAAGGCGGGAGCCACATAGCAGGAAGGTTAAGCTAGATCATTTTATGGTTTTAGAGGAGGCGTTTGTAAAATGGAATATAAATTTTTAGATTTTAGAAGGCCCAGTTTCAGATCACTGTCCCATTCCGTTGGAAGGCGGGACTAGGATGGGGCAACATCACAAACCTTTCAGATTTGAGAATTTTTGGCTTCGAAAAGAAGAACTTCGGGAGAAAATTCCACAGTGGTTGGAAGAAGGCCGCCCAGCTTATGGGAGAGCAATGTTCAGAATCCACAAACAACTACAATATGTCAAAACTCAGTTGAAGTATTGGAGGCGTGCTAATAAAACAGACTTCCAGGTCCAAAGAGCTCCATTGGTGGCCAGATGGGATGAGGTCCAAAAACAGTTCAGAGAAGGAGTAATTATAGACCAGCTCAAAGCTGAGGATGATGCCCTGCGTACAGCGGTTGAGGACATTGACAACCAGGAGGAGACCTATTGGAAGCAGAGAGCAAGAACCACCTGGTTATTAGAAGGGGACATAAATACAAAATTCTTTCATCGGACTGCTTGTGCTCGAAGACAGATGAACAAGATGGAGGCCCTTCAATATGAGAACGGTCATTCCTTTGATACACTTCCAGGTATGCATTCCCATGCTATGGATTATTTTTCTAAGCTTTTTAAGGAAAGTGTGGTACAAGATGTAGAGGCCCAAAATGAAGTTATTTTTGTCATACCTGTTATTATTTCTAAGGATGAAAATCAGGCCCTCCTCAAACCCATTGATAGAGATGAATTGAAAACTGTGGTCTTTGGAATGAGCACTGGTAAAACTCCGGGTCCAGACGGCTTCCCAATTGAGTTTTTTCAGGATTTTTGGGACTACTTAGAGGAAGATGTAATGGTCGTTGTAGAAGAGTCCAGAGAAAATAAGAGAATGCTTAAAGCTATAAACCACACTTTCATTACCTTAATTCCAAAAGGGGAGGAGGGGGTTCATATTTCAGATTATAGGCCTATTGCCTTATGTAATGTGTTGTACAAAATAATCACAAAGGTAATGGCCGAGCACCTAAAACCTCTTCTTCACAACATTGTCTCCTCTGAGCAAGGGGGTTTTGTTGAGGGATGACAGATTCTGGATGGGGTGGTTGTGGCCCATGAAGCAATCCATTCAATGCACACTTCTGGTAATAAAGGGATGTTCATAAAACTGGACATGTCAAAGGCTTATGACAGGGTTGAATGGAGTTTCCTGGCTAAAATGATGGCAGCCTTTGGTTTCTCTCAAGACTGGATAGAGTGGGTCATGAGCTGTGTCTCTACCCCGACTTACTTTGTGCTAATCAAGGGCCTTCCTTCGCAACCATTTGGAGCTACTTGGGGACTGCGCCAGGGGGATCCATGTTCTCCTTATATTTTTCTCATTTTGGTTGAAGGTCTTGGTAGACTTTTCTTGAGGAGAAGACAGCAAGGTAGATTATTGGGTATCAGGGTGGGTGACGAAGTTTTAACGCACTTGCAGTTTGTGGATGACACTGGTTTGGTGGGAGTGGCCGGCTTCAGGAAAGCAAGAATGATTAGGGATACTCTTAATGTCTATCTCAGGGCTACTCAATAGGTCATTAATGACAAGAAATCCAAAGTGGTTTTTTTTAATCTGGAGCAAAGGCTTCGGAACATAATTTTAGAAATCCTGGGATTCACAAGGACTTCTCTCCCAATGGTTTACTTGGGGGTCCCCTTGCACTTTAAGAAGCTAAAATTAGACACATGGAGGAATCTACTGGAGTGTATCAAGGATAGAATTAATCACTGGTCTCATAAGTGGTTAAGTTATGGTGGCAGATTAACGTTCTTACGATCGATCATTCAAGCCATGCCAATTTACAAATTCTCTATCCTGGTTGCCCCGATTACAATATGGAAAGAGTTGGACAGGATGGCTAGAAAGTTTTTATGGGAAGGAGCAAAGGGAGAGAGAAAGTGGGCCTTAGTGGGCTGGGACAAAGTTACCCAACCCAAGGTTAAAGGAGGTCTGGGTTTGAGAAAATCTAAGTTGAATAATAAAGCTTTGGCTGGAAAGCTGTACTGGAGATGGATCTCCCAACCCACCTCCCTTTTCAGTAGAATCCTAACTAGCAAATACCTGGGACAGGCCAACCCAAACGATGTAGCTCACATCCCCTTGGATGGTACTGGGTCCCTAGTTTGGTAGGCTCTCAAGTTAGGGTCTCAGGTTGTTAAAGACCGCTTATTTTGGAAAGTGGGAAGAGGGGAGAAGGCTCATTTTTGGACAGATTCTTGGGATCAGTTCCCACCCATCATTGCTGAATTTCTAGAATTATAGCCAATAAAAGCAGCCATTGAAGCCAAGGGATGGATCCGTATTGAAAGTTATTTCATCACTAGTCAGCTGGGGGAGTATAAGTTTAAGCAGTTTAAGAAGTTGGAGGAGTGGCCAATTTCAATCCCTCCGGAGTTGGCACCCATCATGACTAAAATCTTGTCAGAAAGATTTCTCACAGGTAGAGACGAGGAGGATGAATTAGCTTGGGGCTATGGGAGCCTTGGTGTCTATACAATGAAGTACGAGATATGAGAAGATCCTCCCAGAGCCTCCCCCCATTCATTCCCGGTTGAGGATTGGAGAAAGATTTGGCACTCCAAGGGCTGGTCGAAAGTAAACTTTTTTGCCTGGCAGTTTATGCACAACGAAATTCTCACTTTTGACAATCTCAGATGTAGAGGAATCATCGGTCCATCTCAATGTGTATTATGCTACAAGAATGAGGAAACAACTGATCACCTGATGTTTGAGTGCCCTTTCACGTGTCAGATTTGGAAGCGATGGCTTTTTTGCTATAAAATTCAAGTTAATGGTGACTTGAATCGGACTAATATCTAGAAAATATGGAAGAGTGGTAGATTTAAATCTAAAGCTCTTCGAATTGGTTGGGAGCTTGGATTAAACTTCATTTGGTGGCAAGTGTGGTTGGAGAGAAATGCTAGAATTTTTAGAGAAATTTTTTCCTCGTTAGATGGAGTTTGGTAGGTCATCTGGAGCAAAGTCACAGAAACTGTAGCTATCTGTGCTATAGAGGAAACTCAGGTTGTTACTGGGCCAATGGAAGAGGGAGTTGAAGAGCAAGAGGGATAGGATAGAGCTAGTTGGAAACCACCACCAAAAGGCTGGATTAAAATTAATACTGATGGAGCTGCAAAGGGCAATCCGGGTAGTGCCAAAATTGGAGTGGTTTGCCGAAATCATGATGGATCAGTGCTCTATTGGGAACTGCAAGGCTTGGGAAGAGCCACAAACAATGAAGAAAAAGCCATAGCTATCAAATCTGCTTCTATTTGGGTAGTGAAACAGGGCCACAGGAGGATCATTCTTGAATCAGATTCTCAAATAATGGTTGGAGCTCTAGATTGCATGAGGAACTTTGCTTTGAAAGCATGGAGGTTGAGGATTCTTGTCACTCAAATTAAGGAATTATGGAAGGAATTAGATGATGTGATTCCAATTTATGTGAGTAGAGATTTAAACAAAGCGGCCGACTTCCTGGCTAAGATGGGTGCTGAGAAGGAGGTAGGGGTTCAACTGCATAGTGACATGGCTATTGAGGATGAGGTGATTAGGTAGGGTCTTGAAAGGTCCTTGAGCCAATGATCAAAGAAAAAGCAAAGGGAGGAAATTTGTCGCGATATCGCGACATGTTACGTCGTCGCGGTCACTGGAGGAAAGTTGTCGCGATATCGTGACATGTTGCATCGTCACGGTCACTAGAGGAAAGTTGTCGCGATATCGCGACATGTTGCGTCGTCACGGTCAAGGGCGAAAAGTTGTCGCGATATCGCGACATGTCGCTTCGTCGCGGCCAAGGGAGGAAAGTTGTCGTGATATCGCGACATGTTGCTTCGTCGCGGCCAAGGGTGGAAAGTTGTCGCGATATCGCGACATGCTGCTTCGTCGCGGCCAGGGGTGGAAAGTTGTCGCGATATCGCGACATGTTGCTTCGTCGCGGCCAAGGGTGGAAAGTTGTCGCGATATCGCGACATGTTGCTTCATCGCGGCCAAGGGTGGAAAGTTGTCGCGATATCGCGACATGTTGCTTCGTCGCGGCCAAGGGTGGAAAGTTGTCACGATATCGTGACATGTTGCTTCGTCGCGGCCAAGGGAGGAAAGGTGTCGCGATATCGTGACATGTTGCATTTTCACGGCCAAGGGAGAAAAGGTGTCGCGATATCGCGACATGTTGCATTTTCGCGGCCAAAGGAGAAAAGGTGTCGCGATATCGCGACATGTTGCATTTTCTCGGCCAAGAGAGAAAAGGTGTCGCGATATCGCGACATGTTGCATTTTCGTGGCCAAAGGAGAAAAGGTGTCGCGATATCGTGACATGTTGCATTTTCACGACCAAAGGAGAAAAGGTGTCGCGATATCGCGACATGTTGCATTTTCGCGGCCAAAGGAGAAAAGGTGTCGTGATATCGCGACATGTTGCTTCATCGCGGCCGAGAGAGAAAAAGTGTCGCGATATCGCGACATGTTGCATTCATCGCGCCCAAAGGAGAAAAGTGTCGCGATATCGCGACTTGTTGAATTTTCACGGCCAAAGGAGAAAAATGTCGCGATATCGTGACATGTTGCTTTTTCGCGGCCAAAGGGGAAAGGTGTCGCGATATCGCGACATGTTGCATTTTCGCGGCCTAAGGAGAAGAATAGTGTCGTGATTTCATGACAAGTTGCATCAACTGTCCATGCCGACCCCCTGCTAGCTAGTTAATGGTTTAGGAGATTTGGCTCCATTGCAAATCTTCTTCTACTATTGTAAGCATGTGTTCTCTCTGAATTCGGCTGGGAAGAGTCTCTTCCCATATTGTAATTGATCTTTGTTTTAATACAAGTTTTTTCAAAAAAAAAAAGAGACCTAGTCAAGATAAAAACCTTCATTATAACATCTAAGAATTTTTGGATTTAAGGCATAAGTGCATATTCCCAAACAAAACAAAACAAAAATAGATGAAAAACCATTTGTGGGATATTTCTTAGCTATGATGTTGACTCAGCAGGATATAGAATAATTGATCCAGTCACAAAGAAAATTCATGTGAGCATAGATGTAGTTTTTGATGAAGAAAACAATACTCTTGTTGAAACCTAAAATTCAATACAAATCATATTATTAATATTTTAGTAGATAAAGAAAATTCTTTATTTGAAGAATCAAAATAATAAATATTCGATGAATTGGTTGAAAACTCATAATCCATAATGTCATCACAAAGAAAAGACGAAAAATGGTATATAAATATGTTCAAGAACTTAAATATAGAACAAATGCAAGATTTAACCATTGCAAGACCTCAAACTTGCAGCATAACAGGAACTAATATGATATTAATGAGTTTAGCAGTAGAACCTTCAACTACACAAGCAACTATAAGACAATCTAAATGGAAAATAGCCATGGAATCAAAATATGTAACATTGATGAACAATAAAACATGGGATCTAGTTGATCTACCACAATGAAAAAAATGGTAGAATATAAATGGGTATACAAAATTAAATACAAAATAAATAGTTATCTTGATAAATATAAAGCACGACTAGTTGTAAAGGGTTATACTCAACTAAAAGGAATTGACTATGAAGAAACCTTTGCACCAACAACAAGAATGACTATTATTTGTATAATTTGTGCATTGGAAACACAACTTGGATGGAAACTATATCATATGGATGTTAAGAGTGTGTTTCTTAATGGTGATCTTGAAGAGGAGGTATATTTGACTCAACCATAAGGTTTTATTATCAAAGGGCAAGAAGAATGAGAGCATGATATATTATGATTAATGATCATCTACTATAACACAATTTCAAAAGGAGTGCATCATATTCAAATCTTTATACATAAAATATTGGATAAAAAAGAATAATTCGTGTGGTATATGTTGATGATATAGTAATTACAATAAGTTCAAAGACTCTTATATATGAGGTATAAAAAGATCTAGAAAAGGACTTTGAAATGATAGATCTAGGTCTTCTACACTACTATATTGGTTTATAAATTTGTCAAAGAGACAATAACATCACAATAACTTAGACAAAGTATGCAAAATCATTACTTGAAAATAAAAAAAAGATAAAATAATTTAAAGACACTCATATGGATCAAAGGCTACAACTATCAAGATATGATAAGTCTCCACTAGTTTATGTAGCAACAAAAATGATACTCTAGCAAGATAAGATGACAAAACAAGCAAAGTACAATAAAAAGAATGATTTGTATTTTATATTGAATATATTTGAGCCTTGGTCTACTTTTACAACAATATGCCCCAATGTGTAGGGGTTAGATTACAAAAAGTTGCTTGCTTGTTTTTTAATACAAATGAGAAAGGGGAGAAAACCCCTTTTATAAATCAGGTGAGGACAGATACCAAAGTCTTCATGCTACAATCAAAAGAGTGTGGGTGGGCTTGCATATCCTTGCGGGCCACCCTTGCTTCAACAACCTTCAAGAACAAGTCAACTGCACACAGAACCTGCAAATAAAAGAGGTTCAATAGCATATATGAGGCCTTCATCGTGTAAGGCTCGTGTTGATATAAAGAAAGTACTAAAAACCCTGAAACAAATGACTATAGAACCAAAAAGATATTGGATGCAAAACAAAGAAAAATATACCTTGTTGAGTTACCTGTGGTTATCCAGGGCTAATACTGGTTGATTGGGCATGCGCAAACACAATAGACTACATTTAGGAAATGCAGGCTATATTTGGGATTGGTCAAACGTAGTAGACTGTGTTTGGTAAATGTAAGTTGCATTTGGGATTTGGATGATTGTAGGGCAATGCGTTTGCAAAAATCTGGTAGAAGTGCTCCGATGATTGCTCTCAACTCTTGTGAGTCAAACTTCGAGAAAGATGTGATATTCTTGGTGTAATTTTGGCAATGTGACAATATCTATTTCATCCTCCTTTTGTTGATGGAATTATGGTATATATGTAGGATTTTGGGAGGTTAGGAATGTGAGGATAGGTTAGGGTTATACACAGTGGCGAATATTCAAAAATTGGACGAATATTAGGATTTCCAAAATTAGAAATTGGTGAATATGAGGACCCTTGACGTCAACCCATTCACCTGAAATTTTTAGGACCAATGTTTTCTTAGGATCAATTCACCATAATATATATCCAAACATAGGCATATTTGTACTCGTTCAAAAGCTCTTTTCAAGCCTGATATAATGGTGGTGTTTTTATAAATTTATAAGGTGATTTAATAGGTCAAAAATTGCCCTAAATATGATCTTACTTTTTAGGGCTTCAAATGCCCCAAATTTTGGTGTGAAGATGATTGATTTGATTTACTTAGGATTCACCTTGATTTCAATTAGGATTCACCATTTTTTACAAGTACATTTTGATTCCAATGCCTTATGTGTAACCCTGGGATAGGTGGTAGGCCAGGGTAGCCAAGTGGCAAGGACAAGGTAACCAAATGGCTTGGGTAGTTAGATTGAGGTACTTGAGGTATCTCACTTAGGGGAAGAGGTGGTAAGTGAGGTATTGACGAGGGTGAGATATGTGGCAAGGGGAGGGGTAGTGGTAAGTTATGAATATGGCAAAGGAGGGGATAAAGGATCCTAGGGGGTATTTTTTAGATTTTGTTAAATCTAGAAAATAAGATAATGTGCACATAAAAATGACCTAAGTGAGACCTTAGGCATATTTTTATTATGAAGAACTTAGGGTATGTAGTGTGAGTGATTAGATTTTTGTGTCTGCAAATGCTCCTTTTTGTATTGCATTGTGTAAGACATAGTGTAGTACAAAAACAAGAGACACTTGGTTTATTGGGTGGCAAAATTGATTTTGTTCCCCTCGCACCAAGATTGAATAATCAATGAAAATTTTGGTTATGGCTTACCCCCTCAAGTGATGAACGGGTGAAATATGAAACCCATGAGTCAATTGATCGATTCAGATGGTGGAGTAATGTGATTTAATCAATGCAAATATCAGAAATCAAGATCAAGTTAATTACCCCAAGTTTGGAGTAGGTATGTGTCATCAAAACTTTTCTTTTGGTATAATAACGTGCAATTGTAATTGTGGTATATGGAATAGCCAATGAGGGTGTATGTTTGACCCATTTTGTAAATGGCATAGCGCATGCCAATTTATAATTTTTAAGGGCTCTACTTTTACGACTCTAAAAAAAGGGTTTTATGATAGTCTTGTGTAGCACAGGGGAGAGTATTCCCAAAAGGGGAGGTGATTTGGGAGGTCTAGAGATGGATCCCAATATTTTATGATAGCTTTTGCCCAAATCATATAGGTGTACAATGTGCCCTTGAACGATTTGCAAACTTCACAAAACAACTTGTACGATCTCTAAAATCATACAGTTGTACAATCTAAATCATACAACAGACTAGCATGTACGATTTGACACTTGTACAATTTATTAAAAGTTATTTTGTGGTCCAAATTAATCAGTTTTGTAATCGTTTTCCTCAAAACCATGATTTTCCTTAATTGGCAAGTTTAAAATACATAATTGCACCTCCAAACTAGACAAACAATCAGTTATATGATTTTGTGGTCAGGATTTATGATTTCACCAAACCCTTGTTGAATTTTTCACTTATGGATTTGCCAATTTTTACACCATTCTTCTCTAGGAAATATTTGGGTTATCTTTCTAGTGCAATTACCAACATAGTTTTATAACATGCAAACCCTAATTCACTACCATTGAATTAATATCATCAATAATGTATCTAGAAATCATACAACAACAAAGTAACATTCATGTACAACAATAATAATATATAGAGTCAATTTCACATTATACTTTAGGGTTAGGGGTTCACAATTAGTGTAATTCTATTATAACAACATCCATAGTCCACACTCTTCCAACCATACTTGCACATAACACACAATCTAGATTTACCATCACTGTACACAATAAAATTTACACAACTCACAATCTGCAATGTTGTTTTATTTATATATACAATTATCCATGAACAATCACAATGAGCAACAACTCTTCCATTAGTATGAACTCATTTGGCCATTATCATCTACAATAAAAGAACAACACAACAAACTATCAAGAACCATTGATGAACAACCATAAAAAATGAATGGGGGTCCTTATAATGCTTACCCAGGCCATTCCAAAGTAGTTCTTGAGACAACCACTATTTACAACTACCACCCCGTAAGACAACCAACTTGCATTAAGGTTCTCCTAAGTCTAATTTGATTATTATCAAATTAACCTTAAATGCACATTTCACTTAATTTCATTCTAATTTCTAATTGCACATTTATGACATTTGTACAATTATCCCCAATTGTATGTTTTACAACTCCACATGTGTACAATTAGACCAAACCCTACATATGTACATTTTGACAAACCATACATCTAACAAAATTGGCAAAACTGACAAAATTGTGCAAATCTTGTTTTCACTTCTTCTTCTAGGAGGTGGATTTGTTGCCTAAATCTGCCCTCCCTTTACATCAGGTGGTTTCCTCACAAACTCAGTTTTTTTAGTCTTGGCTAGTTGATCTTTCTTAAGGTCATCAAGTCGAACATGAAGGATGGCACACTCGTTATGTAACCTGGCTGCATAATTGCTGAGTTCCATAGCTTTCAACCCATACTTATTGGCCTTCTCTTCTACATCAGCCAAGAGTTGCACTAACTCCTTTTCTCGCTTGGATGCTCCTTTGTGTGTCTTCTCCATTAATGTTGCTTTTGTATGAGTGACAACGACTAACTCTTCATTATTTTCTATGATGACATTAAGACTTCGATGTAAGTCAACTTCACAAACTAAAATACAGTCATGCTTAGACCAAAGCTATACTTTATGATCCATGATCATCTCATTGTAGTGTGTGGTATCTTTTATCATCTCCTTGAACTTGCAGTTATTTGGCTACATTTCATCTTTCGCTACCTTCAATTAGTCCTCCTGTTTAACTGATTGCTCTTTTTGTACTACCAGTTGTTCTTCTTGATGCTTAAGTTGTATTGCGTACTATTGCAATAATGCTTACTATTCTTCCAACCACTTTTTTGTTCTTCTGCTTGTTAGATCACAAGTTTTTTTCCTATTCACGTGAGCATAGCTTATCCTCATAAGTGAGTTTAATATCATGCAGTTCAACTTCCACCTTCTTCAACTTCTCCTCAACCTCAGTCTTGATGTGTTCTAGTTCTTCCTTAATCGTAGCCATCTCTTTTCGAGTAGCATCAACTTCTTCCTTTTGTGCTTCCTTGGCTTGATAAATCTATGTAAGACCCACACTTAGCCACTCGATCCAATGTGTCAAGAAATTCAATTTTCAAAGGGTGAAGACCAACTCCAAAGGTGCCCTTCAAAAATAAATTTGGTGTGTTCAATGGATATCTCTCACTCTTGTCTAGATACACTCATGGATGCGCTTTGTTGATCCGCACTCCATCGGGTAAATATGTAAGTCCTAACATTGTTGTTATCTCTCCCCTTGGTAATTGCCATGGGTGTTGTGCGTGAATTTGTGCTATCTATCTTGTAAGATCTTCACTGCACACCCACTTCATAACCTTCTCCAATTAATTGAAGGTCTTCTACCTCCACTTCTTTAGCTATCCAAGGCCACCAATGTGGAATTGTAACTGATTTCTAGTGAACAAATTGCAAATTTGTTTGAAGAATTGATCCACCTATTCATTTGTGTCTTCAACATCTCCCTCTGAGACACCAAATTGGGCTACTTCAAGCAAAAATCTTGTGCGAAGCCTCTTGTATTTTTCCTGTGGTGGAGTTTATTCCTCCTCTTCCTCCTGTGGAACTAAACTTCCTCCAATTTCTTTCATTGCACCAAATATATTTTCTTCCTGTAGTGAAGTGTGAGCTACAATCTTATCCATCTCTTCTTTCGTTAATATGATATCCTTGACATTGGTGATATCCTTAAGGAGCTACGAATCCTCCATAGGTACCTAAACTTCCTCTTGTGGTTTTGGCAATTCTTCCTATTGAGTATTTACCACCTTCTCTTCTTGTGGATTCAACTGCACTTCCACCACTATAGTGGCTATTGAAATTGGATCATATCATTCTTGTGATGGCCTTGTATTCTTGTCATCTAACTGATTATTGCTTCCTCGCATCACAATCTTGATTTGAGGCTTCTTATTTTCCTTAACTTCATCTGGAGGAGCTGCCATCACAGCTTTAGCCTTTATTTTTGGTGGGGTCACCACTCGATCCATCCAATACTTAGATGTCCCCAACACTTCAAAATCATTATCCTAAAGCAACGTAGGAGATCCCATAGCTTCTCCCCATTGTTCTACATCAATTAGCACATTAATATCTATCAAATCCAGATCCTTCAGACCCAAGTGTACATCATTTGTATTTGTGGGCATAGGTTCTAGTTGCTCCTTTTGCACAAGATTTTTCTCACTCATCTGTCTCTCTCATTGCCTATGCATCCTAATCCACACTGGACTAGATATCGATGCTACTACCTCCTTCTCCTCCTAATACTGTGGTTGCTCCTACAATCCTTTCACAGGTGCCTACTACTTTGAATAAAGATCTAAGTGCAGTTGTCTGCGTCTCTTCCTCCGAGGATGGACTTCCTCATCTGATGAAGTCTCTCTCTTCTCAATCATGGGAGGTTCAGGTTTCCTAGTACTCTTCTTCTACCTCATTTTCTTTAGAGATTTTTTTTATAGGTACAACCTTACCCATTGCAATTTAGAAGGTTGATCTTGTGGAAAATCACGTGATGGTGTTAGCCCAAGAAATGGAATGCCAATTTGGCAAGCAACATCTAACATAAAGCGATAGCATGGTGGGTCATGGCAAAGGTCTTCTTTCTCTTAACCAGTAACCTTTGAATTTGTTGTGCTAAGTAGATTTTCCAATCATACTATACTCCTATGAAAACACCTTCCACATATCATGCCATCCAAATAGGCATCTTGAAAGAGTGTGCTTCTCTCGATAGTTGAGACATAACAACATTCATCGTGCATGCCAACTCATCAATTTTTAACATGCTCTACTTGATCCCTCTTCCACCCAGACCAAAACATTTTGTAATCGATGGAGATGTGAGCTTAGTGAGCGATGTGATCAACTTGTGGGCCTCAATATGATCCACAATATTCTTCTTAATGGGTTGCCTTTCCTATGGTAACCTGAATGTCCATCGAAAAGCATCAACTAAGAATTCCACCTTAAGATGGTTATTTCCAACTCGCACATAGGTGCAATTCTAATTAGGTACATATGATTGTACCATTTGCAATAGGTACTCATTGTAGAATACCTTGTCCTATGGTGGAATTTGTGCTATTGTGCTCACTCCTGCTTATTTTAGTGTAAGTTTCAATGGGTGCTTGTCTTCATTCTCACTCCACCATTTTTGATAGAATTCACCTATGGGTTGGACAAAGGAGATATCCTTGATATCCACCTATCCTCCTTCATCCCCACTTGTATGTTCTTTAGGGGTAGCTTCCCTATGCACCTCACTGTGAAGCTCCTAATGGTGTACCCTAGGTGGTTCTATTTCCTCCTTGTGGAATTGTGGTTATGCCCTTCCTCTACCACCATGCCAGTTCTTGGGTCCTCTCCACAATCAATAACCTCTCCTCCTCCAAGGTTAGTAGTTGCATTCTTCTTATGGCTGAAACCCTCATCCTTGGTCCTGTACTGGGTAGGTCACTCCTTCTCGCCTAGGTCATGAATCCCTTTGGTGTAATGGTCCTGGTGAATGATCAACCCTAGTTGCTACAATCTACCATAAATGAGCTCGAAACTCCCTCTCATCGCTCATTCTTCACCATTCTTCATTTTGGAACCACTCTATTATCACTCTTCTTCAATCTAGCAATTCAGGACAACTACATCACCAACCGTACAATCTACTCCAAAAATATACAACTATTTATATAAAACATACAATGGCTACCCATAATCGTATAAATGCTATAGAAAATCATACACCACCATCCAAATTGTATAGTTGTGTCAAAAAGCGTACAATTGTAATTCGAATCCATACAATTATCTAAAAATGTATAATGTAAGCTCCAAATCGTACAAATTCATTGTGAAATCATACAACAAGCCCTAAATCGTACAAGTGCACTCCTCCTCCATACAATTGCTCCAAAAATCGTACAATTGCATAAAAATTACTCAATTCAGCATCGAATTGCACAATCTTTCTTTGAAATTATACAATCAACCTCCAAATCATACAATTTCATCCCCAAATCATATAAACATTGTTTTAGGCCCTCACATGCCATAAAATATTCCACTTCACATAATTTTTGTAATTAACTTTATACCCTCTATCTTTGGTTGTGCAAATATTTCTTTTTGGTGTGTTTCCAGTACCCTTTACAATTTTCCCTCCTCCTTGTGTAATTTTTCAATTGTATATTTTTATTATACCTATGTGCAATTTGTTGTACAGTCCTCTCCTTTATGCTTTGCCATATGCAACTGCTGAGACATTTTTATTTTTCCATAGGTTGAATTTCCCTGCCCTAGGGTTTGCAATTTTACACTTGGCTTGCTTCTAGAACTAATTCAAACCCTAGCCATGTTTTTCACCATGAGGGATTTTTTTTTGCTACGTTTTTACTAAAAACCCTAACTCCACTAGTTTGAAATTTGTCCTCTAGTACATTTTCTAAAAAAACTCAGTTTTTTCCAAAGTAAATCCCTAACTTTTGCAACTTTTCTCCCAATTTGGCTACTTTTTCAAAAAAAAAAGAATTTATGGTGTAAAATCATGATGGGTCATCAATCTCAATTATCCTGTGATGTTTGCATACCAATAAGAGAAAAAATTCATTCAGTTGCACACTTCTTGCTCTTAGATGCTCTGAAATTCATTGTTCTATTCATGCAATTTTTCAAATATAGTAAAAATAACATGCATGGCACCCTCTTTTTATATTTAAAATATCCCTTGCATGAAAATTCACCACCTCAACCTCCTTTGCATGTACTTTTGGATTTTTGCATGGATGATTGCCAACTCATCTCTTTTTGCATGCATTTTTGTCCTTTCTTACTTTTTGAATATTTTATTATTTTTGCTTTTCTTTTTCTTTTATTTTCTCTCTTTTTTTTCAGAAGGGGCCACCATTTATGGTTTTTGAATCACTTTCCATATTAATTGCATCTCGAGGGATTTTCACAATTAAGAATTTTTTCTATTTTTAGAATTTTTTTTTTAATTTCCAAATTGCTCACTTACCTTCTAGGAAATTGTACAATGATATTCACTTGTACAATCTCTTTTGTTGATGTGTCATTTGGAGGTTTTGCCACCTAATTTCATTCAATCAGGTGTTGCAAAATTGTATGATCGATCATTTGTGTGATTCACTCTCTCCCACGCGTTCTCTATACAATCTAAAATCGTACAAGTATCATTTGTACAATTTGTTCTCACTTGGTGGCCTATTGTACAATATAAAATTGTACAAGTGTCATTATCATTTGTATTATTTGGGTTTGTGCAATTGTAGATTGTATGATTTACAACTACATAATGTTCACCTTGCAAAGCTACATTTTCTTGCTCAATTGACAGATCCTGAGGTAGTGGTACTCTTGCCACTCCATTTTCATTTGGTCGACTTTTACTCCTATCTCCTTAGATCAAGTCTACCTCAAAAATTGGTGAATGAGTCCTTTGCCTTCCTTGAATTTCCTCATCCATAAAGCGTACTCTTCCTTGCACTTGTCTTCTACAACCTCATCCTATTGCTATCATACCTCTTCACATATTAATTGGTTTACCCTCTTTCTGAGGTAAACATCTTCCTTCTTCCATCCTTCTAGATCCTTGTCGATGCATGGATGGTCTCCTAAGTGGGTACCTTCCTGTGAGAATTGGTACTTGTCCCCCTCGCACATAAATACCATGTACATTTTTTAGTCTAATTCAAACATGCAAGTGGTGTATCTTCAATCCATATTGGAGTAGGAGATCGGATCCTTGCCCTCCTACCTCTAGGTTATTGTAATCCTCCTCTCTAAATTATTTGTTACCTTATGGTACTTGGGGTCCTTTGTGGTCGATCCTATTGTTGACTAGGTTCCTCTCTTTCCCAAGTGCTTGGAGTTAACTCCACCAACTCTACATTGGCTAGGTGTCCTTCATTCCTTGGTACTTGTAGCACCAATCGTTGTAATGCTCTTATCCAATGATGTGCACGCATTAATCATTTCATCCATCATCTTTATTCGAAGAAATATTGTGGGGAACAATTCACCAAAGTTTCCCTATAATCATATGAAAAATATAACTTTGTACTTGAGTCATTATGACTATCCATTCTCTATGTTGACCACTCCATTGGAAATTCTCTTATTCGCTAGAGTCTTCTTACTTCCCTTCTTTACCTTTTTAATTGCTGATAGGGAATCTCATAGGCATTTGGATCTGGTCGATCATGGAGTGCTTCTGGTTGTGCTAAGAGGTCATCACTGCCACTTTCTTGGTTGCTATATCTTACTAGATAGGGCATTTTCCCAACACTGGAATCACTTGATTATTCATGTAATTTTTCTTGGGGTTTAAGAGATGTGAGGTCTTGCTCAATATCTTGCCATGCTACCTCAACTACTTCCCCCATGACTAGCGGCTCGTGCATGGGATCTCTTGTTCTAAATTGTTATCTTTCCTCTCCCTGAGGACTTGTACCTTCTTGTTGGACCCCCCTTGCTTGAGGTACTTCCTTACTACTCTCACTACTTGTACCTAATTCCCTTTGTCGTGCAACCTATTGCTCCTCAAGCCACTACATAGTGTCATCCATCTCTTGAATGATCTATCCATGAAGCCTTACATTATGCGCTTGCAATACCTCGTATTCATACAACTTTTGTGCTTGATATCACATTCTTTGTTGTATCATACCTATCTGAGCTAACAAAGTGAGTCCTGCTAACTCTTCTTTTGCAGCTCCACCTTTGTTTGAATATGATATTTCCATATCAAAGGTATCTATTCTATCCTCATTGTACCACTAATCGTATCCTGCGTCAACCTTCTACTATTCGAGGTAACTCTCTTTGTTCTAGTAGTGGATACATGACTTCTTCTAATTGGTTGGTTTCTTCTTGCCACTCCTAATTAATTGCTAATGGTACTAGTTCTTGATTTCTTGTTTCACTTGGAGGAATCCATTCTTCCTCCTCTACAATTCGGTTCATCCTATCTGTGAACCTTATGTGTACTTGCATTCACCTTCTTTCACTAGGATGAGGTACTAATTCTTGCCTTTCTATAATTGGTCTCATCTTCTCACCTTCTGTAAATAGACGTGTGATCCCCATATCATCGTCCCTCTATGGTGGATCTTGATTGCTTAATAGCACTTCTTTAGGTTCGATGGATTCAAATATATCTTGTTGTCTTATTTCGATGTCATGTGTCATGATGAACATACATCGAACTCTATATAGTTTCAATTTTGAGTCATTTACTATGTTGGGTACCACTACCCCATCCAATTTTTATAGCTTTACCAAACCATTATCCATTGCTTGCATGACTTGAAAGGAACCAAGCCACAAATTCTTCAACTTCCCGAGTTTGATTTTCCAAATTTTGTTGAACTTAAGAACCATATCACATGGTTTAAGTTTCAACTTGCAAAGATGCTTATCATGCCATAATTTCCTTCACTTCTCGGCCACCTCAATTGCCTATTGTGCCATGACTCTTCGTTCATCTAATAAAATAAGTACGAACAATCACTCTTCCAAAAATTTTTGATCACCCAAGCAATGCTCCATAGCTATCCGTAAACTAGACACCAAGAATTCAACTGGTAATATCACCTCCTAGCCATTATCAACTGGAAAGGTGTATGATCTATCGTTGGTTTATAGGTTATCCTATAAGACCAAAGAACATATTGTAACCTTTCCTCCCAATCTGCTCCTTTTATGACATAGGTCTTGTATAATTTAGAGACCAAAACCTTATTAGTTACCTCTACCTACTTGTTTGCTCAAGGATAATAAGGGTTTGATAATGAGTGTAAGATTCTAAAATTAGTTGTTAGTTTTTTAATAACCTCGTTAACAAAGTGACCTATTGATCAAAATGACCACATCCACGAAAATAAGTAGTAGTCTTCTCAAGATTTTGCTAAGTATAGAGGAAAGTCGTGATGGCATGACATTTTGAAGTTCAAAGGTATATTTGAGGTAAAAATTCATGACGACACGACATTTTGAAGGCTAAGAGCAAAGCCAAGGTAGAAAGTCATGATGGCGTGACATTTTGAAGGCCGAAGATGAAGCTAATGTGGAAAGTCGTGATGACACAACATTTTGAATGCCAAGGTCCAAACTAAGGTGGAAAGTCGTGATGGCATGATATTTTAAAGGTTAAGAGAAAAGCCAAGGTGAAAAGTTGCGATGGCACAATATTTTGAAGGTTGAAGACAAAGCTAAGGTAAAAAGTCATGATGGCACGACATTTTTAAGGTTAAGAGCAAAGCCAAAGGTGAAAATTCATGATGGCATGACATTTTGAAGGTCGAAGATGAAGCTAAGGCAGAAAGTTGTGATGGCGTGACATTTTGAAGGTCGAAGACGAAGCTAAGGCATAAAGTCATGATGGCACGATATTTTGAAGTCCAAGGACAAAATTAAGGTGTAAAGTCGTGATGGCGTGATATTTTGAAGGCCAAGGGCCAAACCGAGGTGAAATATCATGATGGCACAAAATTTTGAAGGTCAAAGACGAAGCTAAGGTGGAAAGTCATGATGGTGTGATATTTTGAAGGCCAAGGGTAGAACTAAGGCCAAAAGTCATGATGGCGTGATATTTTGAAGGTCAAAAAAAATCTAAGGTAGAAATTCATGATGGCGCAACATTTTTAAGGCTAAGAGAAAAGCCAAGGTGAAAAGTTACGATGACATGACATTTTGAAGGTCGAAGATGAAGCTAAGGTGGAAAGTCATGATGGTGCAAAATTTTGAAGGTTGAAGATAAAGCTAAGGCAGAAAGTCATGATGGCACGACATTTTGAAGGCCAAGGGCCAAACTGAGGTGGAAAGTCATGATGGTGTGACATTTTGAAGGCCGAGGGTAGAACTTAGGCCAAAATTTGTGATGGCATGACATTTTTAAGGTCAAAGATGAAACTAAGGTGAAAAGTCACAATGGCGCAACATTTTGAAGGTCGAAGATGAAGCTAAGGTGAAAAGTCTTGATGGCACAACATTTTGAAGGCCAAGTGGACCACGACGTCTCTAAGGAGGTTAAGGAAGATCACCGTAACAAGAAGATATCAACCACTTCTAGTTGAGGACTCCAGGCTACCTCAACTGCTTCTGAACCATAATGAGCCTACGGGTATGATGTTGTAACAAATTTTAGTGTTTCTATTAAGTAAAACTCTTATATATAGAATGAGTGATCCAAACAAATGGTTGGCTATTAGGTGTTTACAAGGCTATGTACACAAACTTCTAAAAGCTTAATAAAAGATCATCCATTATGGTTTTCGGTTTACTGGTATCCTAAATCAAGTATATATTATTGATTGCTATATAAATCTAGATTGAATGTAACCTACATTAATTCTTACTCTGAATTCCTGCAATAAAGTTCTACTAGATCTGAAATTAACTTTATAGATAAGCTTACACTTAGATTTCTACCAAAAGTTTAGTTTCTTTGTTTTGGTGGTTCAGTTTTATGCTTCTCTGTAAAAGGTTGTAATAAGTTGCTTTGTTGTTATCTAATCTGCACCCTTTAATCAACTCTAGCAATAGCTATATTTCCCTCTCTTTATGCATTTCCTTCTCTCTCTCTTTTCCTAAAAGAAGCAAGGAACTAGCCTCCTATGGAGATTGAACCAGGTGAACTCTATGTTAACCTGATATTTTAATGTTGGCAAAGTCTTTAGCGCAAATGTAACCAAAGGCATATTTTGCTCCAACATGACCTCCCTGATCACTTGTTATATGTAGCAAAATTTCAAATCTTGTAATCACTTATTTGTACAAGAACTGAGCTATGATTTTTACTGAATTATCTAGTAACATCCTTGCTTCTACCAATTTTGTTAGGTATTATGTAGCTACCATAATGTACTAACACTTTCGCCTATGGGTGGTTTTTAATGGTCCAATGAAATCCAACCCCCATATTTTGAACAATTCTTGAGGTTGTGATGGATGTAAAGGCATAAAATCTCTACGCACTGGCTTTCCCACTCTTTGGCAAGTGTCACAGGCCTATACATATTCTTTTGCATCCTTGTATAGTGTAGGCCACCATAGTCCTACCAAGAGTACCTTCCTATCAGTGGCATATGGCCCCATGTGTCCTCCTACCAAGCCTTCATGGGATTCTTTTAGTGTTGCATTGACTTCTTCTTCCACCATGCATATTCGTAGAATACCATTCATACTCATCTTATACAACAATCAAACAATCAACTAAAAATGTGTTGACTTCAGGATCACTTTTCTTTTTTATTGTGTTATCAAGTCCTGCGGTAACTCTCTTGCTGAATAATACATTGAAATGTGGTTGGGGCATTACACAACCCAAATGACATTCTATTGTATGCATAAATACCATTTTCTACAACAAATGTGGTTTTTAACTTATCTTCCTCAGCTATACTAATTTTATTATAGCTAAAAAACCCATCCAAGAATGAATAAATTTTGTGTCCTGCTACCTCCTCTAGAATAGAATCTGTGAACAAAATAGGGAAGGGATCTTTAATTGTCACTACATTCAAACTTCAAAAATCAATGTAGATTTGAATCTTATCCACTTCATTTTCAAGGTGACCACAATAGGAGATAACCATTCACTTGTGGCGACTCTAAAGATAATTCCAACATCCAACATCTTTTCTATTAGTGTTTACCAAAGTTGCATACTTAGAATTCATCCTATATGGTCTTCGTCTCACTAGTTGTACCCTAGGCATTAATGTGATCTTGTGAACACATAATTCTAGTGGTATCTCTTTTAAATCCTTATACATCCATTTGAAAACATCCTTATATTCCAAAAATATCTTGAAAGTCATTGCTTTTAGCACTAGGTCCTAGTTATCGCCATAGTGAATCATTCTAGGTTCATTTTTTGTCCCTAAATTCACATCTACGATTCATGGTCCTTCATATTTTATATTTTTAGGTTATACCTTAGCCTTTTCCACATTTGTTGGATGTGTTGGTCGTGCATCTATCTCTGCATATCCAACCACATATTATGCAAACGTTTTAGGAAATGTTCATTTCTCCTATTTCTCTTCTTTTGATTTCATGCTGACATTCTTCTCGTCTTGTTTTTTGTGGTTGCCTTTATATTAATATAGAGGCAGTTGGACTAAAACACCTTGTACTTTATCTATCAATGAAGAATTTTACTATCATATCAGGATTCATCTTTGCTACAGTCTTCCAGGTATAACATCCCTTCTTCATTAGGTTCATACTCCTATTCTCTAGAATAATTTCTCGACTCATCTGTCATGGCAACATCCTCACTAATTCTTTGATTCTTCAAGTTAATCATATATTTGTGTTTTCCCTTCTTGAACATGATCTGATATTTTTCCCAGTTGTGATTAACTTTGGCTACTTGTAGCCAAACCTTTCCCATAAGTGCATCATATGCGGCCTTCTACATTGTAATCATAACGAAATCCAAGATAAAATCTTGGTCAACTATTATCACTTGATGTGTTGTCAATACTCCCTTCATTTTGATGTCATATTGGTTAGCACCGTACAGTCAAAAGCTTAGTACCCATAATGATGAAGCACCAATTTATCACCAAGTCCTTTCTGGTAGCACATTCACACTAGACCCAGGTGTAGAGTATAATATTGTATTCTCTCACTTTAGATACCAATCTATTGTGAGTCCTCGTAGTGTAGTAGGAAATAATTGCAACCATTCATTTGGTTGGTTCACACCATTTGCTCCAAATGGTTATGCATGTCCCGATATGTCTTGTCAGGTCCTCCTTCCCTTCTCCCATGAGGGTGGGCATCTATGTTTCTCTGCTTTTGTAGCTATACTAGCCATTGTTGGATTTCCTTCCTCATCACTTGAGGAGGTATCATCTGGAATCCTTAACTAATTCCTTCTTCGGGTGGGTGATCCACTACATTTCTCTTCATCGGATGTTTATATATGTGGTACCTTATTTTCACCAAATAGTCATCTCTTGACATCCTGTGCATCCTCACTATGTGACCTTCTTTATTGAAATATTGATCGTGGATCTGGTTCTTCTTTCTGAGACCTTGTGCCCTATTGCTCTGGTGCCTAACTCTTGTCCTCTACACCTCTTTGCAACCTTCCTATCGCTAGTTCCAATGTTACCATCCATGCACTATCTTCTCGTAAAATTCTTTCATCAATATATTCCCTTACGTCAACATTCTCATTGATTCTTAGTGGTTCTTGTACCATTTTTTTGTATTTATCAACAACGTATCCCACCTTTCAGTATATCCTTCTTCTAAAGTCCATACTTGTTCGATTACTTGTTTGTTTATAGAGTTGTTCATAGTCTCCCTTTGAGCAATTCTCATACTCCTAACTGGTTTCTACTCCTCTCCTTGATTTCGTCTCTCATGTCTTCTTAGACTTGTATCTGTCATTCACCTCTAATTGGTTCTTATTCACCACTTGTCAAAATACCACAGGTTCTTCTAATTTGCATCAATTTGAAGCAATTTTAATAAGCAACGATACCAAATGTAGCACAAGGGAGAGTGTTCTTGGAAGGGAAGGTGATTTAGGAGGTCTGGAGATAAATCCCAATGTTTTATGATAGCTTTTTTCCAAATTGTACATGTGTATGAGTTACCCTTAAACGATTTGCAAACTTCACAAAATAACTTATACGATCTCCAAATCATATAGTTGTATGATCCAAATCATACAAAAGGATAGCATGTAAGATTTGCCACTTGTTCAATTTACTCAAAGTCATTTTGTGATCCAAATCGATCGTTTTTATAATTATTTTTCTCAAAACCCTTATTTTCCTTAATTGAAAAGTTTAAAATACACAATTGCACCTCACAATTGGGTAAACGATTAGTTGTACAATTTGGTGGTTAGGATGTACAGTTTCACCAAACCCTTGCTAAATTATTCACTTACAGATTTTCCAATTTGTACACCATTCTTCTCCAAGAAATATTTGGGTTATCTTCCTAGTGCAATTACCAATGTAGTTTTATAACATGCAAACCCTAATTCACTATCATTGAATTAATATCATCAATAATGTTTATAAAAATCATACAACAATAAAGTAGTATTCTTGTACAACAATAATCATATGCAGAGTCAATTCTACATTATTGTCTAGGGTTAGGGGTTCACAACTAGTGTAATTCCATTGTAACAACATCCATAATCTGCACTATTCCAACCATACTTGCACAAAACACACAATATGGATTCACCGTCAGCGTACACAACATAAATCACATAACTCACAATCTGCAATGTTGTTTTATATTAATATGGTTGAATGTATATATAATTATTCATGAACAATTACAATGAGCAACAACTCTTCCATCAGTATGAACTCATTTGACCATTATCATCTACAGTAAAAGAACAACACAATGAACTATCAAGAATCATAGATGAATAACCATCAAAAATGAATGGAGGGGTCCTTATAAAGCTTGCCTAGGTCGTTCCTAATTCCTGAGACAACCACTATTTACAACTACCACCTCGTAAGACAACCAACTTGCATTAAGGTTCTCTTACGCCTACTTTTATTATTATCAATTTAACCTTAAATGCACATATCACTTAATTTCATTTTAATTTCTAATTGCACGTTTATAACATTTGTACAATTACCTCCAATTGTACATTTTACAACTCCACATGTGTATAATTATATCAAATCCTACATATGTATGATTTGACAAACCATACATCTAATAAAATTGGTAAAACTGATAAAATTGTGCAAATCCTGTTTTCACTTCTTTTTTCTGGGAGGTGGATTTGCTGCCTACACCTTGGGCAAATTTTCTTAAACGTAGTCATATTCCAAAATTAAATTACAAATTTGATCTGATTTAGGACAAGATAGAGTGGAGTGATGTGTGGCATGCATGTACGAGTTGATTTGGTAATTTTATGAACTTTTTGGAGCCTTTTGGGATGTTTTGGGGCTTTTTGAGGCCAAACACAACTTGCTTTTTAGCTTCTACAAACATAGGTTGCCATACGCAGCCTGCATTCCAAACTTATAGTAATAAAAATGACACCCTAGAAATATAAGATGATAAAATAGGCAAAGTGCAATAAAAGAATGATTTGTATTTTATATTGAATAGATTGGAGCCTTGGTCTCCTTTTACAATAGTATGCCCCGATGTGCAAGGGTTAGATTACAAAAAGATGCTTGCTTATTTTTTAATACAAATGAGATAGGGAGAAAATTCCCTTTCACAAATTAGGTGAGGATGGGTGCCAAAGTCTTCATGTTGTAATCAAAAGAGTGTGGGTGGGCTTGTGTATCCTTGTGGGCCACCCTTGCTTCAATAGCCTTCAAGAACCTGTCACCTACACATAGATATTGGAAACAAAAGAGGGTCAATAACATATACAGGACCTTCATTGTGTAAGGCTCATGTTGATATAAATAAAGGACTAAAACCTTGAAACAAATGATTACATAACTAAAAATATGTTTGGGATGCAAAACAATAAAAAATATACCTTTTTGAGTTACCTACGCTGATTTGGGGTTGATGCTGGTTGACTAGGCCTACGCAAACGTAATAGACTACGTTTGGGAAACACATACTACATTTGGGATTGGTCAAACACAACAGACTATGTTTGGTAAATGTAGGTTGCATTTGGGACTAGGTGGACGTAGGGCACTACATTTGGAGAAGTCTAGCAGAAGTGCTCTGACAATCGCTCCTCGACTCCTATGGATCAGACCTCAGGAAAGATGTGATCTTCCTTGCATAATTTTGACAGCATAACAGTACCTATTTTTTCTCCTTTGGTTG
Source organism: Wollemia nobilis (assembly GCA_028583015.1). NCBI lineage: Eukaryota > Viridiplantae > Streptophyta > Pinopsida > Araucariales > Araucariaceae > Wollemia > Wollemia nobilis. The sequence goes on from JAQPPZ010001945.1 coordinate 1,601,449, forward strand.
ATGGAATGATGGGGTATATGTATGATTTTGGGAGGTGAGGGGTGTGAGGATAGGTTGCACGCTAGGGTAACCAAGTGGCAAGGACAAGGCATCAAAATGGCCTAGGTAGTTAGAGTGAGGGACTTGAGATGTATCACTTAGGGGAAGAGGTGGCAAGTGGGGTTTTAATGAGGGTGAGAGATGTGGCAAGGGGAGGGGTAGTGGTAGTTAGGACACATGGCAAAGGGGGAGGACAAGGGATCCTAAGGGATATTTTCTAGATTTTATTAAATATGGAAAATATGATAAATGTGCACATAAAAATGATCTAAGTGAGACCTTAGGCATATTTTGATTATGCAAAACTTAGGATATGCAACGTGAGTAGTTAGGTTTTGGTGTCTAATTATATTTGACTAATATTAGACCAAATATTATATTTGTTGTGAATTATCTATCTAGGTTTATGCAAGAACCTAGGGACACACCATTGGAAAGCTACAAAGAGAATACTACAATATATCAACAAAACCACATAATATGGCTTAAAATACAAAATAAATGATAATTTTTACTTATAGGGATATTCAAATTCTGACTATGCTAGATCTATAGATGACATAAAATCAACATTAGGATATATATTTTATCTTGGGTCAAGATATTTTTCTTGGTATAGTAAGAAATAACATGCAGTGGCCCTTTCATCAATAGAAGTAGAATATCGTGTAGCAAGAGACACAATATGTGAAGCACTTTGGTTATAATAAATTGTATCAGATATGGGAATGAAAAAGACTCCTACACTAAAATGTGATAATCAAGGAGTTCTCAAATTAATTAAAAAATCTTATTATCCATGAATGACCAAAGCATATTGAAGCTCAATATCACCTTATTAGATATCGTGTTTTAGACCATAATATTTAGGTAGAATATATTTTTGCTAAGGATCAGCTTGTAGATATTTTTACAAAAGTACTTGGACAGAATAAGTTTAAAATATTTCATAGGTATTTGTGTACATCAAAAGAACTTCATACCACATAATTTAATGCATGGGGTGTTATAGGTATTACATTATTTGGTATTATTAAAGTACCACATGGTAAATTGTAAATATTAGATTAGGAAGTGTGAGTTATAATTTGTGATGTATGTGGTAATGTGTGAGGATTGTCTATGTGCTATGTAATAAAGTGTGCAAGTGTGCAAACTGTGAGAGAGTGCAAAGTGTCATGTAAGTAAGTCAAGAGTCATAGGAGTTAGGTGTCAAATATGCAAGTGAAGAGTCACATGATATGTGGCAAGATGTAAAGTGAAGAGTCATGAGAGTTTTGTCATATATGAGGAATAGAAAATGATGCATCTCTCAAATGTTTGAGGAGAATAGCCAAGTATTGAAAGGTCATTTGTAAGGTTATATTATGGAGATAAATATCCATGCACTGTATTGAAGAAATTGTATATTTGATGATTTATTAATATGTGTATGAGTTTTATTATTGTGAAATATTGTTGTGATTATGATATTGGCCATTGATGTGAATGCATTGATATTTGTAATTAATATATGATCTTGGTAAAAGGGACCTGTGAAATAATCTAGGATAATTTCCAATAATATTCATGATAAATCTTACACTTGAAGGGGATGTTCTCATAGTCCACGTATTATTCCCAGATATCCTCCCCTTACTACAAAGTAATATTTTTTGATAAGGGTTTATCAAGGTCGATAAGAACGTAAATTCTAGCATACAAATATTGTTCAAATAGGTTTGTACTATTAACTATCATCATATATGATCCTAGAGTATTGCCTATTTACATGAAGATAACTTAGTTTCAAAACTAAGATGGTAACCCAAAATGTCTCACCTAGGTTGGGGCTACGAAGGGCATTTCCTCTTCTACATTGAATTTGGTATGCTAGGGCTTCATGAAAAACCTTGTCCTACCTAAAAACCAAGGACCCTCTTAGAAAACTTGTTCTCTATCTTACTCATTAGCAAAAAGAACTAAGAAGTAACCATTGGGGTAAGCATACATATTTAACTCACCCCTATTTCTCCATTATTTAGCAACCCACATGTTGAGAGAAGGGAGGGTTGGATGAAGACACATAAATCAACATATTAATCCTCTACGTTTCTTGCACCCTGAGGCTATTTTCCTAGGGTCTTTTTGAGAATTCCAAAGATCTATAGGGAATTCTAATGTTATTGACTGCTTGTTTAAGGTTTTCATCCTCTCAAGGCATCTTGGAAGGTTAGTTTTGGCAATGTTTCACTGAATTCTCTTCCCATATTAGGGATCAACTCTTTTTATTTGCTATGACTAGTAATATTAGCCCCTTCTTTATTATTTTTCAATGGTCCAAGTATGTTCCCCTATTGAGGCATTTCCACTTGTTGCAATACAACCCTAGCTTGATGTTATAAAGTCGATCCTCTACCTCTTGTGCATTTATGCCCTTGATTTTACCCTTGTTTGTGATTGATTGCTATGAACTAGAAATTTTTTAGATTTTTTTTCCCGTAGTGGGATTTGATTATTGGCTTGTATTATTTATTCCACCTACATGTGCCCATTATAATTTTGGTCCTTCTTGGATTCCATGCCTTGTATCTTATTTTACATATTGTTCTTGTTCCCATGGAATCCTCCTTCTTCCACCATCCACTGCAAAATCAACCTCTTCACAACCTTCCACAATCATCCTAAATAAATATCATAATATATTTAATTTATTATGTCTTTGTTAAAGTATGAAAGTGTAAGATCAAATTTACAACCTTTACCCCTCATACAAGATAAGATAAAATTATGGTTCATTTAAAAGAAATATTTTGTGTTTTACCCTTCAACCTTGAAATAGAAAAAGTAGTTCAAATTTTCATTTCAAAAATAACTTAAAATTTTATCTATTAAAAACTAATATATAATATAAAAAAATAAATCTAATAAATTAACACCATAAAATTAAATAATAATAATAATAAAAAGAAATCTTATTATATATATATATATATAAATAAAAATATATATATATATATATAGTTATTTATTTGATTTGAAAAACAAATTACAACCCAGGTTAAAAAGAATTTAAAAAACCTAAAAACATTGCAAGCAACATATTAAAGATATGGGGTATTACTTGATATAGTTCAAAATAAAAACTTTCATTAGGAAACACATCTTCCATTCTCCACTAATATTACTTATTTATATATAATTGTCAAAATTTTGTTTATCAATATTACAATATAATTAATATTGATATAATATAACCTAATTCAATCCCATATAACATATTAAAAAATCATCTTAATAATTTTGAATGAAGTTAAATAAATAAATAAATTAAAACCTACTATGTATGACACTAAATAAACCTTTGCTATTATTATTTTTTAAATTAGATTTTTGAAAGATTACCCTTTCCCTTGTACATCCTATTTTAATCTATATAACAAATTAAAAATCATCTAAAAAACATGATATCTACAACTTTCATAATCCATACAAACAATTTAGCTAGAAAATTCACTATATGCACATGTCATAAAAATCATATAAAAAATATATCTACAACTTTCATAATCTATTGAAACAATTTAGCTAGGAAATTAAGTATATATTTAGTTTTATAATTTCATTTCTTAATAGATTTGGATGGAATCAAATATATAAATAAATTTAAATTTATTATGTATGGCATTAAATGAGTTATTGTATTTTTTTAAATTAGGGTTTTGAAAAGGTTGCCTTTTCTTTTGTGCATATATTTAGTTTTATAATTTTATTTCTTAATAGATTTGGATGGAATCAAATAAATAAATAAATTTAAACTTATTATGTATGGCATTAAATGAGTTATTGTATTTTTTTTAATTAGGATTTTGAAAGGGTTGCCTTTTCTTTTGTACATCGATTTAGATACATTGAGCTATTTAAGGATGTAGAGATTTGAACCTTGGTATGGGCTACATTAACTATTTGTCCCAACCATTGAACCAAAGACATGTTGGTAAATGTTGAATTAAAAACACATATTTTTACGAGGGGTTTTGGTCCCCTAGTACCTAGGATTTGAAAATCTAAAGACTTAACACTATAATATCCCTTTCGTCAATTTTTTATTGTGTAACATAAAAAAATTAATACTGAGAAGAAGTGAAAGGAAGAGCTTACAAGGTTATATATATTTTATTTATTAGTTATATTTTTTTCTTAATTCTATAACTAATTAACTATAAAATTGTTAAATTAGTTTGATTGATCTTTTCTTCAACTTATCTTGTCTTTTATATGTTTAAATTAACTATTGGTAGTTGGTTAAAAATAATTTTGTTTTAAAATGAGGTAAATAATGAACTACCATAAATAAGTACTATTTAAATTAATTTATGTTTACTAATATATATAAATAAGAAGATGAAACAAAAGTGTTCACATAACCTGACCAACTAGGAGTGAGTGCAAGTTGGAAGTGAGTGTAAACCAAAAGTTATATTTTAAAGCCCTAATGAGAAGTTAGGATGCTCTAGTTGAAGAAAAGAGGAAGAACTAACAAATGATAACTTTTATCCAATGAGCATATGTTACACCATAAGTGATTATCAAAGATAAGATGATTGAGTATGATGTAATGATTTTTAAAAAAGATGACTAATGTGTAAGTTCTACGGATATTGGCCATATTGGCCAAGGTTTTTGAAGATTCAAAATTGCATCAAGTGCAAGTATTGATTTGATTCAAATTACTTTATGACTTTTCTTCAACAAGGTTTTTTTCTCATTGTCTTTTTGAGTTCAAAAATTACAATAAAATAATGGGTGTTGGCCCATGGTTTAATAGGAGATATGTTCTTTATTTATGACCATGGAATGAGATTTTATTGTTGAGACAAAAAAATATTAAAAAAAATTTGATGTGGGTTAAGTTTTTTAAATTTGTGTATCAACTTATCAATAAGGTTGGTTTGAACAATATTGGAATTACTTTAAGGAAATTCATAAAAAAAGGACCAACTATTAAGGAGGGAAAGCATGTTATATATACCCTTATATATGTTGCTATGGATATTTCAAATCCTTTGTTATAATGCATTAAGATTAAATTTGAATCAAGAGAATGGAATCAACAAGTATGTTATGAAAACATTGCATTTTGATATCACAATTAGTATAAGATTAGGCACATGTAAATAAATTGTAAAGTAAAAAGAATTAAAAAAATGGTTTAAAAAATTTAATGAAACAAACTTCAAGATGAAACAAATAAATCATATTGTAACAAAAATTAGATTAGATCAAAGGTATTTCATTCTAAATGAAGAAGCAAAGAAATCCTATTTACATCATATGGAAAAGGCCTTCAAAGTTTACTTGGATCCATCTGTAGAAGAAACAAAGAAGGATAAAAGGCAATGTGAAAGTTCAAATTTAGAAAGAATAAAAGGTTTGAAGGAAGATGGGGAAAAAATTTAAATAAATGCCAAAGAAGAGGTTTATTAGAGGTAAATTGTTTTCATTTTACTTCTAGTGGAATTTGATTCTTTAAACGACCGAGGAGGTGTAGTTGACTTTTTATAAAGTAGGCTATGGTTTATTTAGTAAACCAGGGTTTATAATAATGAGAGGTGTAGTTGACTTTTTATACAGTAGACTAGGGTTTATTTAGTAAGCCAGGATTTATAATAATAACATGTCCAACTTCAATATAACTTCATAGGGTTTATAATAATAACATATCCAACTTCAATATAACTTCATACCTTATATACGATAAAAAAATGTTACCAATTTTCCTATGCACAAAAAAACTTATTAGTAAAAATTCATTGTCCAATCATGGCTTCTTTAACATCCCCTATGCATTTTTTCAGTTAGCCTTGGCCTTCCGAATCAGCACGAGTCTAGTACGTCCCTTTGAAATACGCGTAAAAACGATGGCCTTTCAAGCCTAAGAAGCGAACGTTATAAAAGTGTAAAGGTTAATCGATATATTTAAATATACATGAACCTAGATGGCCCCGCCCCACATTTTGAGGGCTTGCGTGTGCGATGAACCATCCATTATTAAAGTAAAACGAAAGTTAAAAAAAAAATTATTTATTTAATTAATATTTTTTTATACAATTATTCAGACATTTTTTATATATAATTGTCGTAGGAGTTAAATTTAAATTTCATCTCATCATCCATAATATAAATATAAATGACATTTTTCACTACACGAATAAAAAAACATCTAAACTTATTTAAGAGGATCAACTATCCAAAACAACCATGTTAACCAAAATGAGGAATGCATAAATGATGCTCTGAAACTTAGGTTTTACCTGAGATTTTGCGACTACACAATGCAAAACAACAATGTTATAGATGATGCTCTGCTGTCCCAAACTTACATCTTCCCATTTACTACTTAGCATTCCATGTAAAATTCTCCACCTCTATTAACATCAACTAACAGTAATTAAATGAATTTAACATCAACTAACAGTAATATAAAATAAAAAATTCTTTCGCATTGATACATAGATACCACCTCATCATGTTCCGCTGTTTTTATACAAACTATTCCTACAATAATGGAATTTCCTTCACATTGATACCTCCTCATCATGTTCCGTATGCTCCGTTCCACATCATCTCTCATCTACTGTTATGGATTAAGAGTGAATGACAACCGAACCGCCCAAGGACACATGATGAACTGGACAGGACCGTACGGCCAATGAGAGTGCGTGTTGCCTCGACCACTAATTGACCTATCTCTAAAAAATATCTGGCATCTGTTCCTCAACCACATTATACTAATTTTGGAATCCGCCAGCGGATCGATAGTTTCCACTGCCTGGTTCTCCTTGTTCATCATCTTTTTACTGGCCTTTTTTCCTCAAGCTTTGCTGTATTATAAAGTCATGCAAGTTGATTTTTCACTCCAGAAACTCCAGAAAACCTTGGTCTCAGGCGCTCTTTTCTCAGATTCATCTCCAAATGACTGTGGGTTAACGCTTTTTGAGTGAAATGACTGTGGGTTAACGCTTTTTGAGTTTTCACGGACAGTCGTGCTAAGGATACTGGGGAATAACATTAGTCACCAGGTAAAAGATATTTTTAAATACACTTTCTTCACAAGCATGTAGGTGCCTATTAAAGGGTATGTCTTTTCAGTGTGTTATGTTTGTCTAAATGAGTCCTCTGTGATATTGATATATTCTTTACCAGCCAATGGTTGCAGGTGCGGCATCATCATGATTCACTCCTCAATGCTAGAAATGGGTACTCTGCCTCATCCAACTGCACCACTGAGAGCTCTATAGACTTCGATACGTCTGGCCAAGTATTTTTTTATGTCTTAGCTAAATCTGTGTGTACTGGTAAAGGGAAGGGGACTGCTATATTTGCTATGTGATTTGCGTACACTGATTTCAGGGCTATATGTTTATTGTTTTGGCGATTGCTATCACTAGAAATGTAAAAAGATGGGAAACAAGGGAATCTGCATAGGTCATATGCCATTTAAAACCCTAACAAAATTTCCCTTTGAACAGCAATACTGTATGTCGTTTGAAGTTGTGGGATCAGTTATGTGTTGCCATAAATGTTATAGGTTAATTGAGAGTGAAAATTCTTGTGAGAAGATGATTACTAGGAAGATACCTTTTCATGGCCATTTTCTTGTTTAACTTTAGAGAATCGTGATGATGCTGCACCAGCAATAAATGACTAAAACGGAGTGGCTGCGTGTTGGGGAGCTGCATTCGAGAGTGGGTATATATTCCCACACGAGGTAACTATTCCATACCCTTCTTAAATTTTCTTTTTTTGCGAACTGAATGTAGATTAGCTGCATTTCTGATCACAAGTAGTATGCTTTTACTGGGAAAGACACGTTACCTCCTTGTTGTTAATGAATTTTTAGGGGTACAAGAATAAACACAGCAAAAACAGCTATCTTATTCGGGATATCAATCGCCACTGTTTAACTGTTGTTGTAGCATGTGCACAAGCGGACATGTTAATAGATTTTGCTGTATAATTGTTCTTTAATCCCAAAAGAGGACTGGTTCTTCGTTGTTATTCCATGACGACGAAGGGAACGTCTCACGGTTTCGAACAGCATTCTACTGTTAGGGTAACCGTATTATCACATCAATTTTCCAAACAGCGTAATTCTTGCTGGATTTTACGGTTCTGTTGTTTTTGTTTAAAGGAAAAAGTAGGGCTGGTAATCTTCTATCAAGAGCCTAATTGTATTACAAAACAATAACGGTTCTGTTGTTTTTGTTTAAAGGAAAGAGTAGGGCTAATAATCTTCTATCAAGAGCCTAATTGTATTACAAAACAATATTCCAGTTTTTTCCAAGTGCTTTTCCACATTAATTTTTCTAACAATTTTTAATTTTTTAAATTTTTGAATAAATTATTCTTCAAAGTAATTGTTTTATATACACTTTCAATGTTATATGCAGCTGTTCTTACTACACCACACATTTATATATCTTTGAATGGTTTGTTTAATTATTTATTAATTTTTTAAGATTGAATATTTTACATGATTATTTACTGTCTTTTTTTTTAAACATGGATTTTATTTTATGAATCAACCACAAGTATTTTTATGGTAACCTTGTCATTGTATCGGATTATATGGATAATTAATCCCTACAACTACAAGGTATAATAAAGTAGATTAATTACTTATGAGGTTTTGCATCAAACTATCATCTTTCTTTTCTCAAAGTGTAAGACTTCCCCAAAGTGTAATAAAGTAGATCACTGCTTAAAAGATTTACGTTATTGTTTCTGCATCAAACCTTCATCTTTCTCCTCTCAAAGTATAAGACCTTACTCCTACCACACATAACCTTCATCCAATGGTTCTCATCACTCACCCTTTCTCCTTTGGAGATTCTCTTGCTTCTGCCCTTTCTCTTCTAAGGCTTCTTTACTGTTCTTATGCTTTTCATCAACTTTAATACCATGCTAAAGCATGCAGCAGCTAGGACTTGAATCTAGAACCTTGAGGTTTTTCACCAATAAGCTTCTGGCTCCTCCGTGAACCAGCCTATGATTGGAATGTAGCAACTCTGCCAGTCTCTAGGACTCCTAGGTTTAACACCAGACTCAAACCAAATTGTGAGGATCAGACATGTTATAGTTTTTCGGCATCAACATGTTATAGTTTTTCGACATCAATGCACCCTTAAACAGAAGAATATGAAATTGAGTAAGATTTAAACTACAGTTACTAGTAGCTATATTAGGTTGGTGCTGTCAGGACAATAAGATTTAAACTGTTGTCGCTGTTGCTAGATTCTCTTCTTTAACAACTGTCCTCTCAACTTCTGGTCTTTCTCAATTTGTTGTTGCTGCTCTTTCTGCAATAACATTTTCTTTTCTGCTACTGCTCTTTCTTTTGCCTTAACATTTTCTTTTCTGCTACTGCTCATTCTTTTGCCTCTACAACCCCGTTCCCTGGCCTCTCTAGTGGCTCTCTCAAACACTACTCTTTCTATTTACTTTCTTGCACACAACTCTTTCTGTTCACTTTCTTGCTTCTTCTGCGGCTCTCCTTAATACTGTCTTCTGTGCCCTCTCTTCACATACAAACCTAAATGTAATACCATATGTTGATATTGTATCGCAAAACAATGTTCTTATTTTCTCCAACTCTTTCAGCATTAAGCCTTAAATGTTCCAACAGTTTAACAGTTATTATCTGGGAGCTTTGTATGTTAAAACGTGTTCGTCGACTGTAGTTTCACTTTCCGCTTACAAATTAAATGGCCATACAAAGTCGGCTGGATTGTACGGAGGTGTATTTTGATATTTCGACCTTGATCTGTTCAGAGAACAGGTTGTGTTATTATTTTCATTTTATTAAAATCTTAATATGTGGGATCTTATTTCATAGCCATTTCTTCTTCGTTTTCTCCATTTTTATCCTCGACGCATTGTCTACATAGGTATAATTTTGTGGCTAATTTTTGCTCGTGTTATAAAAAATAATTTAAGTGAATTAAAACCATGACTTTGATTTTTAGTAATTATTAAGTGTATGGTTCAAATTATAGAGCTGCTCTCAACATGCTTATACCACCTCGTTATTGTTGACCTGGGTGGGTCTACGGGACAACCCGTAGCGCGCAGTTCATATCGTTGTCGTTGATCTGGTGTGTATTTAAAGGATTCAGATCACAAAACTACCTTTGTAATAAGCATGCCCCTAAAGTTTGAACCTAAGTCTCTTGTTAGTAAGTGTCTGGTAATAAATAACCACCAATCCACCTAATCCTTGAGGGGACTTATAACATCACATTGTAATAAAGTAGATCACTGCTTACAAGGATCATTCTATTGGTTCTGCATTAAACCTTCGTCTTTCTTCTCTCAATGTATAATACCTTACTTTTACCACACATAACCTTCATCTAATGGTTCTCATTATTCACCCTTTCTCTTTTGGTTGTCCTTTCTTTTCTAAGGTTTTTTTTACTGTTCTTATGTTTTTTGTCGACTCTAATATTATGCTAAGGCATGCAACAACTAAGACTGGAATGGATGACTTGCATTTTTCATCAATAAGCTTCTGACTCCTTAAACCAGCCTATGATTTGAGTGTAACAACTCTAATGCTTGAAACTCCTAGGTTTAACACCAGATTCAACACCAAATTGTAAGGATCAGACATATTATAGCTTTTGGGCATCAATGCTCAAAAATAACATAATTCTCACCCTTAAACAGAAAATGAGGTTGAGTAAAATTTAAACTACAGTTGCTAGTAGCTATATTAGACTGCTATTGTTGCTGCTGCCAATGCAATAAGATTTAAACTGTTCTCTCTGTTGCTAGATTCTGCTCTTTAGCAACTGTCCTCTTAACTTCTGCTCTTTCTCAAATTGTTGTTGCTGCTTTTTTTGCTCTTTCTTTTACCTCGACAACAATCTGTTCCCTTATCTCTCTAGCTGCTCTCTTAAACACAGCTCTTTCTGTTCACTTTCTTGCTTCTGCTGCTCTCCTTACTGCTGTCTTCTCTACCCTCTCTTTACAGACAAACCTAGCTGTCGTACTGCTGTCTTCTCTGCCCTCTCTTCACATACAAACCTAGCTGTGGTACCATATGTCAAGATTCTATTACAAAACTTAAGCATTAAATGTTCCAAACAGTTTAACAGTTATTATCTGGTACGTCTGTATGTTAACATAAAACGTGTTCGTCGACTGTAGTTTCACTTTCAGAGAATTGAACGGAGGTGTATGTTAACAAATTAAATGGCCATACAATGTCGGCTGGATTGTACGGAGGTGTATTTAGATATATCGACAATATTATTTTCATTTAATCAAAATCTTAAGCTGTGGGGATCTTATTTCATAGCCATTTCTTCTTCGTCTTTCCATGATTATCCTAGACGCATTGTCTGCATTGTATCAACTTTGTGGCTAATTGTTATAAAAGATAACTTTTAAAAAGAGGATTAAGACCACGCTTTTCAATATTCGTATATCCTAGTCAAGAAAGTTGACGTTGATATTAGGAGTTTAATACGCTGGCCTTTTCAAGGCATTCTCGCCCTATAACATCACATTGTATTGTCGTTGTTTTTGTAGGGGCAGCATCTTCTAATCAGGAATCATACATAGAACAATGACGATGCCAAGGTAAACATTTATACTTCGAAACGCTCACTTTAACCCCAAAAAAAAAAAAAAAATAATAATTAGAACTTATATAAGGGGGACTACTTTGTTAAATGTGTGTTTTGGCGCATGGATGCCAGTTAAAATTTACAGAAACGATAGTGTTACTTTCTTTATTCGTTATTATAACCATGTTTGGCAAGTATTAATAATTTATGCAAGAAATTCAACAGCTAATTACTTTTACCTTGTAAATAACTGTTTTATAATTTAATATTTTATATAAAATTATTATTATTTTAATTAAAAGTTGTAATTGTTTTAAAATAATATAAAATTGAAATGCATTTCATTTATATTACATTATGATTATGTAATTGTATTATAATAGTTTTAAAAAAATATGAATTTAGTTTCTTTTTAAAAGTTGAAAAATTTAACTAGCTAATATCATTCTTTTAAAAAGTTATAATAATTATTTATAGATATATAATGGTATATTATGATTTACCTTGCTATTTGTTTGTAATATTATATAAATTATCATAAATTTAATTTAAAACAATATATTGAATTTATTATTAATTTCTTTATGTAGTTGAGATTATTCTTCTTTTAGGAAGAAGATCCATGATTAAGTTTTATAGAAAACTAAAAAGTGTTATATTCCTAATATTGTTTGGTTGAACCTATGAATGTTTTACACCTCTAAAATAGGAGGTTTAGATTTTAAATCCTAAAGAGATTAAAGTTTTACAAATAATTTCATGGATGAATTAACATATATTAGAAAGTAATAGGGTTATATATTGTATATATTTTTATAAGTGAATTAACATATAATGGATTAAGTGTTTTTATTTCTTGAAAAGATAAGTAATTAAAGAATTAGAAAACAATTGGTGAAATTTAATAGTTTTTACAAAGCTCCATGGCCAATGACAAGGCTCCAAGATGTGATGGTTTTCCATGTGAATTTCAAAGCACAATGGGATATTGTGGGATCAAATATTCACTAGGTCTATAAGAAAGCTCTCATAATCAATTCTCTAGGCCATATGATAAACAAGAGAAACATAAAGCTCATTCTCCAATTGGGATACCTTGAAGATATCTGTAATTGGTGACCCATCACCTTGTTAAATATCCCCTATAAGATTATAGCTAAAGCTCTTGATCCTAGAATCAAGAATCTTCTCCCTTTGATCATTTATCCAAAGCAAATATGTTTTATTAAGAGTAGATATATCCTAGACAACATTATTACTGTCTAGGAAGGGGATGGAATGGGCAAGGAAATCTTATTTAAAGGCCATATTTTTCAAGATTGATTTTGCTAAAACTTTTGACAGGATGAAATGGACTATCATTCTGGCCATGTTGTAGGCTTTAGGATTTGGCCATAATTTTCTACGTAATCTTAAAGTGCTTTTCTCAAACACTTCTACTTACCTCACTATTAATAGTAGGCAATCCCCTGCTTTGGCCTTTATGAATCCATTCGCTAAGGATGCCCTCTTGTTTCTGCCTTATTTGTTTTGGTAGTTAAAGGTTTAGCTATTTTTTGGCAGATGCTATCTCTAAGGATTGGGTGAAAGGGGCTGCCCTTCCTGGCACCTCTTAGCAAGTGATGAATTGGTATTTTGTAGATGACTCCTTTCTCACTCTTATTGAGGAGAAAGAAAATATTATTTATGCCTTGCAATATTTGGAGATATTTTGTTTGGCCTTATGCTCCAGCATCCAATGGCAAAAGACCTAGTGCTAGAGATAATCCTTCTTTCCATGGCCCTCTTGGCTAAACAATTATGATTGAAAATAGATTCAACATGAAGAAATATTCAAGTTCTTGGGTATTTCCTTTACCTTTCGATTCTTGTACTCAACGTTGTGGTAATATGTTCTGGGTAGAGTGGAAAACAAGTGGCTTACTAAGCCTTTATCTTTAGCCAGAAAATTTCAAGTCTATTGTAAGATTTTGGTTGTCACTCATGTCTTCTACTCATTGTGTTGGGCCCCCCCTTCAAAAACCTCCTACAAAAAAGTAGAAAAACTCTTTTGTGATTTTCTATATAATTCTTCTAAGGAAAGGAAAGGATTTCACAATGTAGCTCTTAGAAGATTGGAGGATTGGGTCTTCTTGACACCCAAAGATATAGGATAGCTCTTCATGCAAAAAGGATTATTAGGGTCGTTTAGGTAACAAGGCTTAGAAAATTCTTCTCCACAACTATATTGCTTTTAGCACTCCCCATAAGCGAACAAGTTGGAAAGGGCGTTGGCTACCCTCACTCCTGGCTATGAAAGTGCCTACGTACATTCAGGGCACCTTTGTAGCCAAAAGCATTTAGAATGCTTGGGAGGTATTAGAAACTTTCTAATTAAAGTAAGCACATTTACATAAATATTGTAATAAAAGCAAAAATTCATGAAGAACAATTCCAATATGAAATGCAAAAGCACAAATATAACAATATCACAAACACAATCCATAATCGGGGTCTCTTTGAGGAGGCAACCTTCTTCAATAATTTTATTCAATATTCAAAAGATACATTCGTTTATGGGCTCTTATCTTTTAAAATTACACTTCATGCAACCCTAACCTAAAGCTCAAGAGTTGGCTTACATGAAAAGTGCCACTCGAGCTAGAATCTTCTACCAAACAATAATTACATTTTTGATAATGATTAAATGAAATGGCCCTATTTGTCTAGGTGTCTCAATTACCACATACAATTACAAAATATTATTATAATGGAGTCTCCACGTTGGAAAGGGAACGTTGGAAAGGGATCATTACATAATAAGATGAGAAACACATCATAATGTAATGATGGGGTCCTAACATGTACTTCCCCTTCAAAAAAATTTATCCTCAAAGCTGGAGATGAGGAAATTGGTGTTGTAGTTGTTGGAGACTCCCAAGTGACATCTTTTGATTCTAATTTGTGCAATCTAACAAGAACCTCAGTGATGACATGATTTCGAGGAGTGTGCAATTGTCGATCCAAAATTTGTTCAGGCTCGAGTAAGGTGAAACCCTCTTCATCCAGTTTTGGTAAAGTGGATTGAACCTATATCTTATTACCCACAACCTTCTTGAGAGAGGAGACAATAAATACTAGATGGAGCTTTGATGTAGTCGAAAGGGCCAATTTCTAGGACATCACACCAATCCACTGTAATACCTAGTAAGGTCCATGGTATTTGGTAATGAGTTTTTAGCATCTACAAAGTAGGAGTGATGACTATTTACAAGCCTATAGGCAAATAAATTCCATATCTCTTACTTCAAAGTTACACTAAGAACGATGATGATTAGCTTGTTGGTGCATATGGTTCTTGATCAATTATAGATTCATCTTTAGTTGGCGAAAGATTGTAGCATGCTGGTTGAGTGTAGTGTCAACAACATGAACCTTGGAGCTTCATGGAATGCAAAAGGAGGGTGTTGATGGAGGACGATTGTAAATTGCTTCAAAAGGAGTAACCTTGGTTGCAGTGTGATATGAAGTATTATACCACCATTTGGAAAACCACTTCGTCCACTGTGCAGGATGTTAAGAGGTAAAGCAATGAAGGTAGATCTCCAAGCATTTATTATAAATTTTTGTTTGGCCATCTATTTGTGGATGATAGATTGAACTCATTTTAAGTTGAGTTCCTTGTAAGTTAAACAATTCTTGCCAAAAATGACTAGTGAAGGTAGGGTCTTTGTTGGACATAATAGATGTAAACATTGCCATGAAGGCAAAAAATGGGATCTAGGAAGATGTGGGCTACAATTGAGGTTGTATAGGTATGTGAGAAGGAATAAAAATGAGTATACTTCGTGAGACGATCCACCACCCCTAGAATAACTGATTTGCCTCCCGAATTAGGTAACCCTTCAATAAAATCTCTGGGAATATTTATCCATACTTGTTTTGGAATGGGCAAGGGCTGAAGAGTTCCAAGGAAATGTAGCACTTCTCCTTTCATTTTCTAGTACGTCACATTCAGCCACAAAGTATTGAATATACTTCTTCATTCCCTTGAGAAGAAAGTATGCTTAATCCTTTCCTAAGTCTTGAGGAACCCAAAATGCCCTGCGGTTTGTGAAGTATGCATTACCTTCAAGATAAATTCTTGTAGTTGTGAAGTTTGGGGAATAACAAGGCGGCCAAGGTATCAAAAATCTTGTTCATCCTAAGTGTATCCTGGGTATGAGTTAGAATTTGTTTGAAATTTGGCGATCAAAGTTTGCAAGCTTGAGTCTTGGATTATTGTTGCTTTAAGTGAATTAATCCATTGAGGTATGGGAGAAGAGATAGCATTTAACATACCGTGATCCTCAAACTATCAAGAGAGTGCATCAACCACGATGTTTTCCTTTCCCTTTTTATATGTAATCTCATAGTCATAGCCCATTAATTTAGAGACCCACTTTTGTTGTTCAAGTGTGGTGGCCTATTGTTCTAGGAAGTACTTGAGACTTTGGTGCTCTTTTTTGATGGAAAAATGATGACCAATGCGATAGGATCTCTAGTGATTAACCACTTCCAAAATAGGTAGTACGATCTTTGCATAAGTAGATTTGCCCAAATTTCAGGTTGAAAGTGCTTAATTGGTGAAGGCCAATGGTCTTCCGTCTTGCATCAACACGACCCCTATGCCATTTTCCGAAGCATCACTTTCAATTATCTAAGTTTTAGAAAAATCAAGCATGACTAACACAAAGGTGGTTGTCATGGCTTACTTTAAGTTAAATAAAGCCTTCTCCGCTGGATTTGACAAAGTGAAAGAATTCTTTTTCAACATAGTTGTTAAAGGAGTTGCAATTATTTCATAGTTTTTGACAAATTTGTGGTAAATACCCTGTGAGGCCAAAAATTCCTCTAAGTCCCTTGAGAATGTGAGGCTTCGGCCAATCTTGAACAACTTGAATCTTTTAAGGGTCAACGTTAACTCCATATTTGGTGATAAAATATCCCAAATACTCTACTTTTGTCATCCAAAAGAACTCTTAGACCTTTTAACAAAAAGTTTATTTTGAGATAAAAAGTTGTAGAATTTGATCATGTCGTAGGTGCTCCTCACAAGACCGACTATAAATCAAAATATCATCAAAGATAAATAAATTTGTAAAGGAATGGACATAAGATGTTATTCACGAGGCTTTAAAATGTGGATGGTGCATTTGTTAGGCCAAATGGCATGAACAAAAATTCATAATTGTCCTTACGAGTTCAAAATATTATTTTGAAAATATCCTTCTCCTTGAGCCTTATCTGATGAATAGCCCGAGTGAAGATCTAACTTGGAGAAAAAAATTACACCATGTAGCTCATCCAACAATTGATCGACCATTGGAATAGAAAATTTATCCTTAATGGTGAGCTTATTGAGCTCACAAAAATCTATACACAATTGCCATGACCCATCTTTCTTTCAAATAAATAGGATTGGAGAAGAATAATTATTGTTACTAGGGTCGAATGACTCCTTGTAGCACTTCTTGTACCAATTTCTTGATTTTTGACTTAAGGGCATAAGGGTACCAGTAAGGTTTGATGTTAGGTGACACACTACCCGGTACCAAAGGTATTGCGTGATCATGGGAATGATATCGAGGTAATTTTGTTGGTTCTACAAAAACTGCATCATGCTTAGTCAGAATTAGTTCCAAATCTTCTCGGGGCTTTTCTTCAGTTGAACTTTGCGGTTGAATTTCAAACATTTGAGCTACTATCCCAAGGGAAGATTTTTTAACAACTTTTCTATATGGATTGGTAAGTGTTAGTCTGGATGGGCATTTACCAAGAAGAGACCTAGATTTAAACCTTAGTGGTGCCAGTTTGCAAAGGTAGTAGTCTGATCCGAATCCTTTGAGTACGCACCAGACCGAAGACGACGGTACGAATCCCGAGCGATTGGAGGTCCCCATATCACGTCGGGTCAACAAAAATGATACGGATAGGTTTGGTGGATGCAGTCCCTGTGGTTTGAACCCTGCACTGATTAGTTACTAAAAATAGTGGTTGTAGCCAACTCTCCTATGTAACAAAAAAAATAACTTTTCCATATGGTTTGAACTGATAATATGTGGAGATCTTGTTAGTGAACCGTAGAGAGTGTATGACCTAACATTATATGAAAACTATATCTATAATTCTATAAAGATCTAGGCTATTGTTCCCAAGGTACCTAGCTATTGAGCTCCTAGCACAACATTACATCCTCCTAGTTGAAGAGCAAACATATCAGTTTTTAGTTCATAGTCTCCTAATTTCAACTTAACATTACAGTATTTATCCTTACAAGATTGGGGTAAGGTATACTCAGCCATGGTGAAAAGATTAGAAATGCTATTTTGAAACACTTTTTAGAAATTATAAGCCCAATAAAGTATATGTTTACGCATGGTACCCACACTCAATGCTTGGTGGCATCTTCAATCCTCTAACATGGATTGACACCATCGATTCTACTTTGTATGGGATGCAGCTCTAGAATCCAAATTGGCCTATTTTTCTTGGTGTTTACTCTTTCAAGGGTTACCTATTGGGGAATGACTGGTTCACTTAGACATGAGAAAACTTTATCCCTTTTGTTAGTGTCAGGAGTTCATCAAGCACTTTTTTTGGTTTTGCCCCAGAGCCTAGGCAACTTGGACTTGGATTCATGATTTTTTCAAACCCTTCAGGGCCAAGTCATTGTCTTGGCACATGATCCTCTTTAGGGATAGGACTAGCATACATGTAAGCATTGAGCAAATTTGGCATATTTCTAGAACAAAGATTCTATTTGAAATTTGGAAAGCTCAAAATAGTGTTATATTTGCTAATCAAATTATTTTTACAAATTTCTCTACTTAAAGCTATGATTTTTTATAATGTGTTATTACAGATCTAAGCCCAAGCCAACAAGGTAGTCATTGAGATGCAATATTCATAGATTCTACTTGATCATTGGACAAGTGTCCCTTGCTTGGTGGCCAGAGCCTTACCCTTATTACCTTCTCAAAGGAGCCAACCTCCTCTGATAGGTCATAAACCGGGTCACGATTGGGGGTTTCAAACCTCTCACAACATACGACCCCAAAATTGTGGAGCTAGAGGTTATCCCAACTCTTCATATAGATACAAACCACCAGATTGTGGAACTGGAGGATTATGCATTTTGAACAACCCTATTTGATAATTAGATGGGGGGAATCTGACCTTCAATTTGGTAATCATTTTCTTCCATATCTTTTCCAATTCTTTATATTTTTGTGTGGACATGATCCCACCATAAGGACACAAACCCCTTTAGTTTTGTACAGGAGAATGTCACCTTCTTAGGGTCTACTATCGATTTAAAATTAAAATATTTTTCCAACTTCACGATCAAATCAATAAGTTCCTCAAGGTTTAAACTTCCATTATACGATGGGGTTTCTAACTTTGGTTTTCTACCTATGTTAGAAATTGGCTAGATTAATCTTTCTTTTGGATCTCCTTCTTGTCTATCATTACGAGCTTCTAGTCAATCTGCTTTCTCCTATTCACTATCACTTACATATTTTATTTGAATACCCCTTCTTTGGGTAGTTTCATGTGCATCTAATTGAGTGATGATTCCTCTTATCACTTAAGCTTTATTTGCGGATCGAGGGCCCTGTAGTCTTTCTCTTCCTCATTGTGCTATCTTTTCTTTAGCACATATCAAACCTCAAAGATCTAGCATTGATACTAAAATGATGCAGATGAGAGAAGGGAGTCCTCCTATGGACGACATTTTCACATAGCAAATTATTCACTCAACCAATGACCAATTGATGCACGATAACCACACATACAATTATGATAGTGTCTACCGCATTATATAACCACATTCATCGTATGACAACATGCATTATTCCATCGTATAACACGATCCTCTTTAATGTACAATCTCAATCTTTGTACGACAACTTTGTTGTATGGTGTTATACAATTGTATGACGATATCCTCCTTGTGCGGTCATCGTTCAATTGTATGACAACTCCCATAGTCTTTGTACGGTTATCTTCTCAACACTCTTGAATGATATATATCACTATACTATAGTTTCCTATGGCAGTTCAACTCCTTTAACTTCCTATGATAATATCTCATGCATTGGGATCCTTTGTTTGAAATAGTATTACTTTGATATGACAACAAGTAATATTTTCATGAGACGGTATGGACAAAGAAAGTAGGGTCTCATGACTGTAATTTTTCGTGATGACGTCTCCTTAGGCAATACCTTTCACTCTTGAATGTTTCTTCCAAACCTGAATGATATTTAGAAAGCTTACCTAAAAAATTGCATTCCCATATGAAATACACAATACTAAGACCATGGAGCATTAATCATAGACACATCAATTGTTAGAGAAGAAATATATTTTTCTATTACTGCTAATATATCTAGAGGCTACACAAGACAAGAGATTCATGTTACAACTCAGCACAAGAGAATTGTGTCACAAGGATATCCCATAATATCTAGCCTATTCACAATTGGTACATTCCCCAACTATGATTATTTCTTTCACCTAGTCTTCTATACTTCTTCTCTCGGTCTCTCTGCTAAGTCATATTTGACCTCTTTTTGGACCCTTATCTTTGTTTTATTCTTTTATCCTCCTGGCATCCTCCATTTCTTTTCTGTCTTTCTTGTCCCATTTTTTTTTGCTTCCATTTTTCTTCTATTTATTCTTTCTAGTTGTTATGCAAATATTTTGCAACCACTCTCCATCATTTCTTCTTTACCTTAGCATTATTTCCTTTTCATTCCAATGATTACAAAATAATTTACGTTTGTTAGATGCTCCTGCATCATACTTGTTGAGTAAGGGGAAATGTTCCATTAGATCCAACTCATTAATAGGAATTATTCTTCTAGGTTATTACCACTCTAGCTTGGTTGACATCACAAGGCTACCTTTGTTGCCTTGTCCTTTCCTTCTTCTAAAAATTAGACCTCCTCTTATAGAATGCACTCAGCATTATTTTCACTTTATCCAATTCCATTGCATCCATCCATCCACATTCAATATACCCTTTGTTGGCGATTTTCTCTTGGGGTCAACATATTCTTATGGAGTAATCATGTCCTCCACAACTCTCACAAGGATGTAGGTTCTAACACCTAGTTGCAATATGTCCAAATATTCCACACTAAAACCCATCCTAAGATCTTCATCCCTTGTACTAATTTCTGTTCTCACAAATCTAATCTCGTTGCTTCATGGTTGACCTATATACCCAAGGCCACCATTCATGGGCCTTATCTTTGGTATTATGGGTATTTTTATACCTTACCCATATCATCCTAATCCTTTACCATTCTTCTCATTAAGTTGGAGCTAATACCTTTGGTGTGCCTTTTAAAGCACCTAAACTCATCATTCCCACTTTGATCACAATGTCCTTCACCACACTTGGGAGTACCATTGTTGATATCAACTATGGTAATATGGCTTTTATTGTAGCCATTGATGACTTGATGAGGTTTATATTCCTCTACTATCTCTTTAACACTTTTTTTGTCTTTCACTTTCTCTTTATCTACAATAGGAATTATTGCATTGTCGTCTTCATCATCACTACTACTGTTTACCTAGGTCAACTGCCTATTCCCTATGCTTATTCTTTTACTTGTTTCTGTCTTTACTTTCTCATTCTCCATTGTTGTCATCTTATAAGTTGGCTTATTATATAATCTCGATCTAATATTAGAATCTATCTGATGACAAATGCCCCTCGTGGATGGCAACCCATCTTTTGAAAGCATTTCTGTATATTGTTCTAAAAAAACTTCACTTCATTTCGGATTTCGTCCATCTTGCCCACTATCCCTTCTTGGGTGGGTTTAGTGATGAAAGCAAAACATATTTTCTTTCTCCTTTGAATTGTTTCTCTATACTTGGGTATATTGTAGGACTGTTGTCTAACTTTTCTCCTTTGTCCTTCAATGGACTTAATGTATTCCCCTTGTCATCCTTCTTAATGGTGTTGGTGTTCATTCTACCATTATGCATTGTCTTTCTTATTTCTATCAAATTACCATGGTCTACCCAACAAGATATGACAAGCATCCATAGGCATAACATCACATGGTATCTCATTCGTGTAAGAACCAATTTGGATGTCTACCATGCATTATTCTCTCACCCAAATGTGATGTCCCTTTTGCAACCAAGATAATTTATATAGATTTGGGTGTTCAATTCTCTTCAAACTAGACTTTACTACTATCTTTGTAGACACTAAATATCCGTACTCTTGCTATCCACAAGCACCTTGCAACATTAACCTCTTGATTTACAAATTATGTTGAATAATATCCTTCTTTGTTCAGGTTTATGGACCTCCTTTGTTGGTTTCAACAATACTCTCTATCATAAGTGACTCTACTTGTTTTGGTTCTTGCCTGTGCTTCGGTGAAGCAATATTGTCTTCATATGTTTGTACAATATGATTACGAGCTTCCTTTCCATGCTCACTAGTTTGCTGGGCTTGAGAAGGCTCAAATGTTCTATGTCCTTCTTCCAAGTACCTATAGCACTTGCCAACAAAACCACGTCCTCTACCTCTACCAAATCCACCTCGTCCTCTTGACGATTCACCATTTTCCCAAGTACTCTGAATGAAGTCACTTTGAGAAGTGCTAGCTTCTCCTGCTAGCATATGCTTCCCTCTACCACTATTTGATTGTTTTCTTCCTTTAGAGAACTGTCCTCTTCCTCTAGAATTATTTTGTTGCTTATAGGCTAACTTTTCTTCCACCTTGAGCGCATATTGATATGTCTCTTCAAGTGTCCTAATTCAAAGCATACCAATTTTGTCTTGTATGGACAACCTTAGTCCATTTATATACCTTACCACCCTCTCATTATCTTCAATATGACCAGCCCTTATGGTCAATTTATAGAATTCCTCCATATACTCTTTCACTCCCAACTTCTTTTGCTTAAGGTTTTGAAGTATTTTGAACAACCCTATTTGATAATTGGATGGGAGGAATTTGATCTTCAGTTTGATAACCAAAATGATCCAGACAAGAAAAGAAATTTCTCCAATAGACGACCTTCTCATGCAGTAAATTATTCACTCAACCAATGACCAATCGATACATGGTAATCACACCTGCGATTATGATAGTGTCCTCCCCATGGTACGACCACATTCATCGTACAACATGCATCATTCAATCATACGACAAGATCCTCCTCTTTAATGTAAGACCTTAGTCTTTGTACGACAACTTACTTATATGGTGTTGTATAATTGTACAGCAAAATAACAAATTATTTACTCAACAAATGATCAACGGATGCATAGTAATCATACGTCTGATTATGACAATGTCCTCCTCATCTCACATTTATTATACGACAAGATCCTCTTTAATGTAGGACCTACAACTTCCTTGTACGATGTCGTATAATTGTACAATAATATCCTCCTCATGTTAACTCTCACAGTCTTTGTAAGGTTATCTTCTTAACAATCTTGAACGAGATCTAGATCATTGTACGACACTTTCTTATGATGACTTAATTTCTCCTTCAAATTCCTATGACAACGATATCTCCTGCACCAGGCTCCTTTGTTTGAAATGGCATTACTTCTAGATAATGATAATCAACACTTTCATAGGACGGTATAGACAAAGACAATAGGGTCTCAAGACTGCAATTCCTCATGATGACGTCTCCTTAGGTAATTCCTTTCTCTCTTGAACGGTTCTTCCAAACCCAAACAAATTCAAGAAAGCTTACTTGCAAGCATGTATTCCCATCTATAATACACAATACCAAGACTATGGAACATTCATCATAGACACAACCATTCTATAATACACAATACCAAGACTATGGAACATTCATCATAGACACAACCATTGTTAGGAAAGAAATATTATTATTTTTAGTAGTTCTAATATGCCCGCAGACTACACAAGACAAAAGATTCATGTTACAACTCAAAATAGGAGAATCATGTTACAAGGATATCCCACAATATCCAGCCTGTTCACAATTGGGTACACCCCCTGCTGTGATTATTTCTCTCACCTAGTCTTCTATACTTCTTCTCCTGGCCTCTTTCCTAAGCCGTCTTCGACCTCTTTTCGTACCCTTCTCTCTTTTTTTTATTCTTTTGCCCTCGTGGAATCTGTCGTCCCTTTTCTCTCTTGCATGTTCTCTTTCTTCTCATTCTGTTTTTGCTTCCGCCGTCCTTCCATTTCATCTTCCTAGCCGTTACGCAAATGGTTCGTTTCCACTTCGCATCATTTCTTCTTTGCCTTTGAGTTATTTTCTTTTCCTTCCTGTGGTCAAGGTACAGTTTACGTCATGGTGGATGCTCTTACATCATATTTGGGTGTTCTTCCATACCATCTGCGTTTATTTTGCTACCACCAGTTTTAATTTTATTATTATTTTTTTAAATTTAAAAAAATAATATATAATATAATATAATATAATAGTATTTAATAATAATATTTATAACCGTATCCTTGAACTAATGACATTAACAATAAATTCACCTTTTTCTAAGAAAACATTTTTATATTTAAATATAAAATCTTTATTTTCAAAACACAAAGAGATGTATTTTTTTTTTTCTAAATGGATGTTTATATAGTTTTATCCATCAATATTTGAACTGATTGAATATTAAATAATTATTATTTTTAATTAATTAATTTATATATCTTTGATTTTAATTTGCTTTTCATAATATTTTTAGTTTAGAAAGAGTTTAATTATATAAATTTTGAAATTATACACTTAAAACTATATAACTAATCAACCAATAAAAAACTAGATACTCAAGAGTTTGAGATTATTATATGTTACTTAATTTTTTTTAAAATTGAACAGTTATATTTATTTATAATGAGAAGTGTATTTGTATATAATGCTTAATTACTATCTATGGCATATTCCTAAATTAGAATTTGGTTAAATTAGAATTTGGTTCCACTTTAATACATTTTCTTCTTCTGTTGTCCTTTAAACCTTGTAGAAACTACATTAGTTGGATAAAATTATAGGGTCTTCTTTCACCAAGCTGTTATATCTTCTCCTTAGTACTGATAAACTAGTCTGTGTTTTGTAATTGCTAAAGTTTTTTGATTTTCCTCTAGTTTGTGTTTTGTAATTGTTTAAAAATTTTGATTTTCCTCTTCTAAACCTTGTATAAGATATTTCAAACTCTTTTTCTAATTAATTAGAACCATTACCAACCCTTTTACAAGTTTACATATTTTTTACAATTTTACAACCTAGAGCCGAAAACCTTCCACTTAATAATTCTAAATATAAAAATATTTGAATGATTAGTAAATATTTGAATGATTAGTAGATACTGTAACAAATATATATCTCAAACTAATTGAGCATCTTTATTGAAAAATCTAGAAGAAACTTACTTTAACAAACTCACCTCTCAATACATTTTCAAATAAAAAATCTCTTTCCCTTAGAAAATCTCTTTCCCATAAATAAAAAGACAAGAAAAAGAGTGCACGTTGACCAATATACGTTTGTGTTAAAATTCTAATCATAGAGAATTTGCAGCCCCTACCCCAACATAACGCGACGACCCAACGCTCCAAAGTTCAAATTTAAGTGTTCAAAAGTAAGTGAAACCTTCATAACATTTGGTTGGGAACAGTAAACCACGTTCCAAAGTTCAAATTTAAGTGTTCAAAAGTAAATGAAACATTCATACCATTCGGTTGGGAACAGTTAACACATGATCACACATTGAAGGTCAAAGTAGATGAGACATTTATAGCAACAAAGTGGATATTGAAGAATAATATGTTTTTATTATATAATTTAAATATGTTTAATAATAAAAATTTTGAAAATTAAAATTTATACATTAAATAAATAATATTTTTATATATTTTTTAAACATTCACGTGGCCCCTTATGCATATCTTTCACTGATATTTTTGTTTTTTAAATTAATTTTAGCTTGTGAGGATTAGAACTTGGACATTCACATTCAAGGAATAACAGGGGCTGTCGTAGCCAAGGGGTTGCGATTACATGTCTAAAAATTATACCTGATGTCAAGAGGAATCCAGCCTTACAACTGTAAAAGCTGAAATAGTTTTATTCCTTTGTATCTTTATGGTTATTATATTTATTATGTCTTTTTTGTAAACTAGGTTTGTTAGTGTGACTTTCTGTGTTCAATAATTCATTCTTTAAAAAAATTCTATCAGCTCCTGTTTAAATTATATATATTCTGTCGTTGAATCACTACGGTACACAAGATGCCCGTCCACGAATAAGTGGATGTACGTTGGTATTTTGCATGCCTGTAATGTCTAAGGCTGAGCATTGTTTGGCATTTTGTGTGTGTTGTGCTCTTAGCTTTCAAATCAAAATCAAATATCAACAGTTCCAAAGATTATCTTTTCACACAACATTTAAATATCAACGGTTCCAAAGATTATATTTTCACACAACATTCGGCATTATTGAATTTCTAATGAGACGCCAACATTTAAATATCAACAGTTCCAAAGATTATCTTTTCACACAACATTCGGCATTATTGAATTTCTAATGAGACGTCGGTTTGTATATAACCGCTTACTTATCCTATAAATTTCTTAGAGATCATATGAACCGAATAAAATCATAGGGTCTTCTTTTGTCTCCTCTCTAGTCTTCAGAAACTAGTTTGTGTTTGTGATTGTTCAAAGAGTTTGATTTTTCAAACCTTGTATAAGCCATTCTGAATTCTTTTCTAGCATTAATTAAAACGATTGCCTATCCTTCTACAGAGTTAGAAGTCTTTTATAATTTTGCAACCTAAAACCAAGAATCTCTTTTAATATCAAAAAAAATATATTGAATAATTGATGGAATATCATAACAATTACATCTCTAAAACTAACCAAGCATTTTGACTGGAGAATCTAGAAGAAACTTCTTTTAATGAACTCTGGTTCCAATTGAATACATTTTCAAATAAGTCATCATGGAAAAAGATCACTTAATGCACTTTAACCTGTATGTTAAAATTCTATCCATAGAGAATTTGGAGTCAGCCAACTACCCATCTAGTGTCACCACTCAAAGTTCAAACATTCATAACATTTGGTTTGGTATCAGATAACATATGATGACACATTGAAAGTCGAAAGTAGATGAGTATGAATATTTTTTTTTTTATAATTTAAATTTGGTTTTGAAACTCTAAAATAAATTTTTAAAAGTTTATTAAATAAAAAATAAATTTATAATCAAAATATAATTAAATAAACATATATTTAAATATAATCCTTATCTCTCATGACCTCTTAAACTTTATAAGTCTTATGCATATCTTTAAAATTTACAACTCTTATGCATATCTTTCACTGAATTTTTTTGTTTTTAAAATTAATTTTAGCTGCGTAGATTAGAAATTTAGAACTTATACATCCACATTCAAGGAACAGTAGGGGGGCTGTCGAAGCCAAGGGACTGCGATTCTGTATAAAGATTATACCTGATGTCAAAAGGAATCCAGCCTTGCAACTTTAAAAGCTGAAATAGTCTTATCCCTTTGTATCTTTATGGTTATTTATTTATTATGTCTTTTTTCCAAACTAGAATTATTAGTGTAAATTCCTGTGACCAGTAATTCCACCTTGAAAAAAATTCTATCAAAAGTTATGTTTTGTCATTCAATCAACGCCGTACACAAGATGACGGTTGACGAATAAGTGGATCTACGTTGTTATTTTGCATGCCTGTAATGTCTACGGCTGACCATTGTTTGGCATTTTGTGTGTATTGTGCGGTCTTAGCTTTCAAAGCAAAATGAAATATCAACAGTTTCAAAGATAATCTCTTCACACAACATTTGGCATTTTTTTTAACATCTAGAGCAGGATTGAATTTTCCTGTAGCTCTAGTCTAAAGTTGTACAGTTTCCTCGTCACTAAATCCCCATTTTTTTTTGTAAATATATTTTGCCGTGCCCTCATATTTCCGAGGGCTTGATGGAGGACGGTGTTCAACGTGACTGTACTTCCTCCTTTCATCCTTAATTTACTCGACAAATTCGGAACTCTTGACCTCGATCGAAAGTATTCAGGGACAAGATTTTTGTCTAGCACATTGAAATCTGCGGTAGCTCCAGATAACCATAATGCTGTCGTAATACTAAAGTGAATCAATAAATTAAGGGACGATTTAATAAGAGAAGGGCAGACATCACGCGTTGTTCAATCAATAGAACTCGAAATGACCCAGATCACAGTCATGTTGAAAAAAATAATTGTTAATGTGAAAAGTGTATGAAGTCTTTTTTAAATCAAAGAAAAATAAAAATGAGTTAACCCCTTTTTAATGAATTAAAAAAAATATAAAAGTAATTGTGATATTAAAAGAAGGTAAATGTAAAAATAAAAAGAGCTTTTGGCATGGTCTTTTCATCAATCTAATGAATGTCTTGTGTTATTACTTGCGCAGGTTCCTCGCAGGTTCTTTGAGTTCATGGGTTGACAGTCTTTTGCAAAGGTGTGCAATGCATCATTGATTTTTTTTTTCATTTTATTAGAGTTGCACTCCCTTGGATGATTTTAGAAGTAAATTTGGGCTTAATCACTTGATAAGGATACTTTTTAGGCTGTCAAGGTTGTTCTTTATGATTCTATATTACACAAGATTTTTGTTCTTTCACAACGACCTTGGTGGAAGGATTGGAAGAGGTATCCAGACACTCCATTACGGATTTATAAGACCCGATTGGGGTATGGATGGCTTTTTTCGTGCCTCCCTATAATTGGTAAGCTTAATCAACGGTGGAAGGTCTCCTCCCCTCCTGTTTGGTCGCGTAGATTCCAGACTGCTTGGGATCTTTTTTGGAGCCCAAAATTTCTTGTTTTACGTGGAGTCTTTTGCACTAAGGGCTTCTTTTTGGGGAGCGTCTTCAACATTTAGGCATCCCCAACCCTTCTTGCCCTTTCTGTCTTCGATATGAAGACTTTGTCCATCTTTTTTGGGTTTGTGCTCGTGCTCATTCTCTTTGGAAGTTGCTTTTTCCCCTTTTAGACCCTATTCCTTTGCCATGTTTGAGTGGAAGCATATCATTTTGAGAGACTCCCCACCATTATCGACTATTTTTTTGAAGTGTGGCACTTGTTTCGTATGGCGACCATATTTAGTAGATGGAGAGCTAGAAATGACTGTATCTTTGGTAAGTGTTCTTCCTTTTTGCACATCTCTGCTTTTGAGAAGTCTAATATTAGTTCAGGCCAGTAAGGTGGCCATGGAGCTCACTCATCTTCAAGAGCTTATCGAACAGTGGGGGAACGCACCGTGCTCAATAATTCAGGATACTCCTCGTAGCAAGTCCAGGTTCAGACAACAATGTCTAGACAACAATATCGCTCACTCCCAAATTGCACACCTATCCCAACTCAAGGTGCTTACAGAGATGGTCGTGGCTACGTGACTATTCCTCTCTTCCCCAACTCCTCGACTTGATGCATGGGATAACTTAAGAGTTTATGGTTCGGTTTATGTTCTCGATACTTCTGGACAAGGGAATGACTCATTGTCAAAATCTTTGGGTGGGAATCAGGGGTGGCTAAACCTCATCATTTTATAATTAGTTTATTCTGTTGTCCATCAGTTCTGTAACTGTAAATTGTTCGCCTGGGTTCCTACTCTATTTTGATGGGAATGGTTTTTTTTTGGCTGGTGGCCTTTGCCATGTGGCGTGTTTATCCGCCTTATTTTTTTGTTTGTAAAAATATATTTTGTTAATTCTTTAATATAATGCTTTTTTACATTAAAAAAATAAAAAGATAAATTTAAAGATAGAAAATAATGATTTAGTAGTTAAGAGTCATTTGTAATACTTTATATATTGGTGTATTTAATAGAAGTTGATTTCTCCATCTATTTTCATTAAAGATCATCCAAGATGTGTATCATCAATAATTGGATTAGATTGTATGGAGTGAGATGGCTCTATATGTTGTTGAGAGTCACAACATGTTGTATGGAGATGGATAATTAAATGCTTCCATAATGTTTGACATAGGAGTTCATGGGGGATGGGATGGAGCAATGATTCAAATTGTAGGCTAGTTCAAGGAGAAGCTAGAAGCTTATTGGTAGATCAACTTCAATCCATGGAGGTCTTAGATTTCAGTCCTATCTAGTTCGTATCTTTAACAAGGTATGAGAGTTGAGGCAATAAAATTTACAAACATAGAAGCAATAGGAGTATCCCAAAAGAGATAGGGGGAGCGATAAAGAAAATGACAAAGTGGACCTTTTTAAAAGTGATTTACTCTCTTATACGTAGCAGTTGTCGCTACTACCATTAGGATGAGAAGGTTACCATAAGGGCAATTTTGGTTGAATCATGGGATCACACTCATGTTGAAGAAAAAAGAAAGCCACATTTGAAAGTTTGAAAGTTTGAAAGTTTGAAGACATATGAATCTATATGAATACAAGTGAAAGTGTATGAACAACATATTAATGTAAAAGCTTTATTTTATATTATTATTATTTGGTAAATTGTTATGAAAGAGATAGGGGGAGCGATAAAGAAAATGACAGAGTGGACCTTTTTAAAAGTGATTTGCTCTCTTATACGTAGCAATTGTCGCTACTACCATTAGGATGAGAAGGTTACCATAAGGGCAATTTTGGTTGAATCATGGGATCACACTCATGTTGAAGAAAAAAGAAAGCCACATTTGAAAGTTTGAAGACATGAATCTATATGAATACAAGTGAAAGTGTATGAACAACATATTAATGTAAAAGCTTTATTTTATATTATTATTATTTGGTAAATTGTTATGAAATATTATAACATTTAAAAATATTATGTACATAAAAAAAAAATTGTATTATATTATTTAATGTGCAATATAAATTAATTAAATTAATAACAAGAAATGAACACAACTATACATTTGTATTTTTAAAAATTTATGTATAAGATATCTTCTTGTTTGGAGGTTGTCTTAACATGGCAAAATATTAAGTAATTTATTTTTATTTTTTAATACTAAGGATCAAAGATGGAGCTCTGGCGATTTTTTCCTCTGAACTAGGGTTTCTGGAACTTCGAAAAATCTAGGGCATCAGCTGGATTGCAGAAGTGCCTTCGGGGTACGGTGGATCTGAAGGCTAGATCGGTGCCCCAGGAGGGTCCAATGGGGACTTCTCCGGCTCCTTTTCCAGGGAGTAGCAGCTCATACGCAGATTTGTTTAAAGAAAATTCTCCTCCAAAGAACGACGAAGCTCAAAAAATGGCATATAAAATGCTCTTCACGGCTGCTGGGAATAGGTCGACAGCACCTCGTGTGAATGGATGTTTGCCGCAGGCCGAAACCAAGCCAAAAATTGTCATCGAGCCAAGTATGGTTGAAGAATCAATCATTTACAGAGCTAATCACGATTTAATCTGCAAGTTCATGGGTATACGTCCTTCCCTGAATTTTTTGCACTCTTGGATCCGCCAAAACTGGGAGCCTCACGGTGAGTATTCATTGTGGTTTATTAGCAATGGATATTTTATTGTTAGCTTTTCGTCTTTGGCCGATAGAAATAAGGCTTTCGAGTCAGAGAAGAAAAGTCATGGCCCGACAGGGCTATTTGTTCAGCCATGGAGAGTGGGATTCGATCCCCGAGTTGAACCTACTGCTGTCCCAATATGGATCCGACTATATGCTCTCCCAATGGAATTCCGGAGTGAGCAGTGTTGGCAAGGATTGGCAATTCTATTGGAAGACATCTGGGTGTTGCCAGAGACACACTTGAAGGGAGCATGGCGGTGTATGCAAGAATATGTGTGGAGATGGATCTCAGCCAGCCTTTGCCGACAGAGATGGAAATTGAATTGGCAGGTCTCTCCTGGATTCAACAACTGGACTATGAGGCCCTACCCTTTAGATGTAGGGTTTGTCACAAACATGGACATTTGGCCCGTTTCTGCCCTAATAATATGAATGCTAAAATGGAGGCCCCTTTAGGAATGCCAAACCCGCCTAAAGAGGATAAGGCAACACTTAATAAAGATTCTAATAGCACCGTTCAGGGCCAGGAAGCTCAGAGAGAGGGTTTTGAACAACCTAAAAGAAAAAGACGGACAAAGAAAAAAGAGGGAAAGGAGCAATCCCATCTCAGACCTGCCAATAGGTATGAGATATTTAAGTCACTGGTTGACGAAGAGGAACAATTTATGGAGGGCATGGAGGGTATTAAGGAAACTTCTAATATTCCCGGGCAACTCCCTCTCTCTTCTCCTCCCGTCATACAACAGGTAGTTGAACTCTGTGAGGTATCACAGCCAATGTGTTCAGGGGCTTTAGTAGTGCATAACCAGGAGCAGACAGTATCTCAGGATGTCAACATGGGAATACCAGAGAAGAATAGGGAAAGGCCAACTTTGGGGATAACCTAGGTAGAAAAAAGATCAAAAAACAACAATTCTCAAGGAGTAGGTAGAAGATCCAATAAGGAGTTGCTAGCAGCCCAAGGAGACAAATTGATCACGGGAGGATCGGTGAGGACAATAGACTCTTATTGCTCCCAGGGTAACCAATGATTATACAATCATGGAATGTGAGGGGTTTAAACAGCAGAAACCCATCAATCTGCTGTTCGAAGACTTTTAGAGAATCGTAATACTGATTTTTTGCTTTTACAGGAGACTAAGATGTCATTAGATCTTATGTCCAAAACAATCAACAGAATTTGGAGGGGTGCTGGTCATATGGATGTGGCTGCCCAAGGTGCCTCAGGGGGATTGTTACTCTGTGGAACTCTCTTGAATGGTCTGCAATAGAACATCTTGCCTGGAGGGGGGTTCTCACTTCTCTTTTTAGGAATAATGTCACTGCGGAACACGTTCTAATCACAAACTTTTATGGGTCTCAAAACCTAGATGGTCAGAGGCGGCAGTGGAAGGTTGTGCATAACATGCGAACCTCAAGGGAATATCTAGACCGGATTATAGCGGGGGACTTTAACGCTAAATTATCTTCTAGAGACCAGGAAGGGGGAACACCATTTTTGGACCCAGGGGACCGTTTCATGATTGCCCAAGTCCAGGCTTTGCACTTAGTGGACATTAAATGTCCTGGCATTAACTACACTTGGACTAATAAAAGGCGGGAGCCACATAGCAGGAAGGTTAAGCTAGATCATTTTCTCGGTTTCAGAGGAGGCGTTTGTAAAATGGAATATAAATTTTTAGATTTTAGAAGGCCCAGCTTTCAGATCACTGTCCCATTCTGTTGGAAGGCGGGACTAGGATGGGGCAACATCACAAACCTTTCGGATTTGAGAATTTTTGGCTTCAAAAAGAAGAACTTCGGGAGAAAATTCCACAGTGGTGGGAAGAAGGCCGCCCAACTTATGGGAGAGCAATGTTTAGAATCCACAAACAACTACAATATGTCAAAGCTCAGTTGAAGTATTGGAGGCGTGCTAATAAAACAGACTTCCAGGCCCAAAGAGCTCCATTGGTGGCCAGATGGGATGAGGTCCAAAAATAGTTCAGAGAAGGAGTAATTACGGACCAGCTCAAAGCTGAGGATGATGCCTTGCGTACACGGTTGAGGACATTGACAACCAGGAGGAGACCTATTGGAAGCAGAGAGCAAGAACCACCCGGTTATTAGAAGGGGACAGAAATACAAAATTCTTTCATCGGACTCGCTTGTGCTCGAAGACAGATGAATAAGATGGAGGCCCTTCAAGATGAGAACGGTCATTCCTTTGATACACTTCCAGGTATACATTCCCATGCTATGGATTATTTTTCTAAGCTTTTTAAGGAAAGTGTGGTACAAGATGTAGAGGCCCAAAATGAAGTTATTTCTGTCATACCCGCTATTATTTCTGAGGATGAAAATCAGGCCCTCCTCAAAACCATTGATAGAGATGAATTGAAAACTCGTGGTCTTTGGAATGAGCACCGGTAAAACTCCGTGTCCAGTACGGCTTCCCAATTGAGTTTTTTCAGGCTTTCTCGGGACTACTTAGAGGAAGATGTAAGGGTTGTTGTAGAAGAGTCCAGAGAAAATAAGAGAATGCTTAAAGCTATAAACCACACTTTCATTACCTTAATTCCAAAAGGGGAGGAGGGGGTTCATATTTCAGATTATAGGCCTATTGCCTTATGTAATGTGTTGTACAAAATAATCACAAAGGTAATGGCCGAGCGCCTAAAACCTCTTCTTCACAACATTGTCTCCTCTCGAGCAAGGGGGTTTTGTTGAGGGACGACAGATTCTGGATGGGGTGGTTGTGGCCCAAGAAGCAATCCATTCAATGCACACTTCTGGTAATAAAGGGATGTTCATAAAACTGGACATGTCAAAGGCTTATGACAGGGTTGAATGGAGTTTCCTGGCTAAAATGATGGCAGCCTTTGGTTTCTCTCAGGATTGGATAGAGTGGGTCATGAGTTGTGTCTCTACCCCGACTTACTCTGTGCTAATCAAGGGCCTTCCTTCGCAACCATTTGGAGCTACTCGAGGACTGCGCTAGGGGGATCCATGTTCTCCTTATCTTTTTCTCATTTTGGCTGAAGGTCTTGGCAGACTTTTCTTGAGGAGAAGACAACAAGGTAGATTATTGGGTATCAGGGTGGGTGACGAAGTTTTAACGCACCTGCAGTTTGTGGATGACACTGGTTTGGTGGGAGTGGCCAGCTTCAGGGAAGCAAGAATGATTAGGGATACTCTTAATGTCTATCTCAGGGCTACTCAACAGGTCATTAATGACAAGAAATCCAAAGTGGTTTTTTTTATCTGGAGCAAAGGCTTCGTAACAGAATTTTAGAAATCCTGGGATTCACAAGGACTTCTCTCCCAGTGGTTTACTTGGGGGTCCCCTTGCACTTTAAGAAGCTAAAATTAGACACATGGAGGAATCTGCTGGAGTGTATCAAGGACATAATTAATCACTGGTCTCACAAGTGGTTAAGTTATGGTGGCAGATTAACGTTCTTACAGTCAGTCATTCAAGCCATGCCAATTTACAAATTCTCTATCCTGGCTGCCCCGTTTACAATATGGAAAGAGTTGGACAGGATGGCTAGAAAGTTTTTGTGGGAAGGAGCAAAGGGAGAGAGAAAGTGGGCCTTAGTGGGTCGGGACAAAGTTACCCACCCCAAGGTTAAAGGAGGTCCGGGTTTGAGAAAATCTAAGCCGAATAATAAAGCTTTGGCTGGAAAGTCGTACTGGAGATGGATCTCCCAACCCACCTCCCTTTTCAGTAGAATCCTAACTAGCAAATACCTGGGACAGGCCAACC
Organism: Wollemia nobilis; assembly: GCA_028583015.1. Classification (NCBI taxonomy): domain Eukaryota; kingdom Viridiplantae; phylum Streptophyta; class Pinopsida; order Araucariales; family Araucariaceae; genus Wollemia; species Wollemia nobilis. The sequence continues at coordinate 1,636,404 of JAQPPZ010001945.1, forward strand.
CAATCGATGTAGCTCGCATCCCCTTGGATGGTACTGGGTCCCTAGTTTGGCAGGCTCTCAAGTTAGGGTCTCAGGTTGTTAAAGACCGCTTATTTTGGAAAGTGGGAAGAGGGGAGAAGGCTCATTTCTGGACAGATTCTTGGGATCAGTTCCCACCCATCATTGCTGAATTTCCAGAATTACTGCCAATAAAAGCAGCCATTGAAGCCAAGGGATGGATCCGTATTGAAAGTTATTTCACAACTACTCAGCTGGGGGAGTGTAAGTTTAAGCAGTTCAAGAAGTTGGATGAGTGGCCCATTTCAATCCCTCCGGATTTGTCGCCTATCATGACTAAAATTTTGATAGAAAGATTTCTTACAGGGGGAGACGTGGAGGATGAATTAGCCTGGGGCTTTGGGAGTCTTGGCGTCTATACAGTAAAGGACGGATATGACAAAGATTCTCCCAGAGCCCCCCCTCATACTTTTTAGAGTTGAGGACTCGGAGGAAAATCTGGCACTCTAAAGGCTGGCCGAAAGTTAACTTTTTTGCCTGGCAAGTGCATGCACAATGGAATCCTCACTTTTGATAATCTCGGATCAAAAGGTATCATCGGCCCTTCTCAATGTGTACTATGCTACAAGAGCGAGGAAACTGTTGACCATTTGTTGTTTGGTTGCCCTTTCACCCGACAGATTTGGCTGCGTTGGTTTGCTTACTTTAAAATTCAAGTAAGTGGTGACTTGAACCGGATGAATATCTGGGCAAAATGGCAGAAAGGTAGATTCAAATCTAAAGCTCTTCGTTTTGGCTGGGAGCTCGGTTTAAGCTTTATCTGGTGGCAAGTATGGCTGGAAAGAAATGCCAGAATTTTTAGAGAAACTTTTACTGCTCTAGATGGGGTTTGGCAGACCATTTGGAGCAAGGTTACCGAAACTGTGGCTGTTCATGCTGAGGAGGAAGCTCAAATTGGCATTGGAGCTTTGGAAGAACGCCCTGAACTGCAAGAGGGACAGGACATAAATTGTTGAAAACCTCCCCCTGAAGGTTGGATTAAAATCAATATTGATGGAGCTGCAAAAGGCAATCCGGGTAGAGCCGGAATTGGAGTGGTGTGTCGGAACCATGCTGGGACTGTGCTCTATTGGGAATTGCAAGGCCTGGGAAGATCCACTAACAATGAAGCCGAAGCCATTGCCATCAAGTCTGCTTTTGTTTGGGCAGTGAAACATGGCCATCGCAGGATTATTCTTGAATCGGACTCGCAAATAATGGTTGGAGCTCTAGACTGCATGAGGAACTTTGATCTGAAAGCTTGGAGGTTGAGGGCTCTTGTTACCCAAATTAAAGAATTATGGAAGGAATTGGAGGACATGATCCCAGTTTATGCGAGTAGAGATTTGAACAAAGCGGTTGACTTTCTAGATAAGATGGGTGCGAAAAAGGAGGTTGGAGTTCTGATGTAGGAGCATCCGGTGACAGTGTGGGCAATCTCGCATCCTTCAAAATTTTCTTCAAGTACTTGTATTTTGAATTACATTAATTCATTCCCGGGAGGGGAAGTTGTGCGAAGCAGAAGGGGGAAGTTTGTAAAGTTTGTGCGTAAATTGAGTTGGGGTCGCGAAATCGCGACCTCAAAAGGCTTGGCGGGGCTTGAGCCAGTTTTGTCGCGATATCGCGACGTCGCGATATCGCGACCGTAGTCCAAAGCAGAGGAAGAGAGCGTAAGTCGTCGCGATATCGCGACCGGTTTGCACGGCAGAAGAGAGGGTCTTCAATCGTCGCGATATCGCGACGGTTTGGTAAGGCGTAAGGGAAAAGTTTCGAACGTCGCGATATCGCGACGGTTTGGTAAGGCGTAAGGGAAAAGTTTCGAACGTCACGATATCGCGAACGTTCTACTTTGCAAAGGTGGGGAGCCTCAGTTGTCGCGATATCGCGACGTCGCGATATCGCGGCTCTTTTCGAAGTTTGGCAAGAGAGGAAGGTCCTGTCGCGATATCGCGGCCAGTAAACAGCCGACACGTGGCAAGCGAAAGGCATGGCAAGGTATCATTAAAGTGAAGGCGCAGAAAAGAAAGGAGGGGGAGAAGTATGAAGCAGCCGAAGGTAAACAAAGGGACAACGTGGCGAGACCAACTCGACACGTGGACAGTGTGGGAGACACGTGCATCAACTGAGTTGCAACAAGGAAGAGACACGGCCAGATGGAAAGAAAACAAAGATATCAATCAAGGAAGGTGTAGGCCACGTATTTTACGGTATTATTTCTGGCAAACGCAGCATCTGCAGGAACGGAGTTATGGAGAAGACGTCAGTACGAAGGACGGTCAGAACAAAGCGGCCGGTGCAGGGAAGCCATTAATGGGAGCTTCCTGGTAGATCGGGCAGATGGCCCATTTATGACCAAAAATTTGAAAACCCGGGAAGGAGGGAAAATTTGAACTGGGAAATCTTGTTTGGTGGGGGCATTGATTGCCGGGAGGACCGGGGGGCCTCGTAAAAAGACCCAAAATTTTGTTTTGAAAGAGGGGGGGGACCGGAGCCAGGGAAAGAACAGAGTAGAGAAAGAAAATACCAGAGCATCTCTGGTCTTGTAAGCCTGCGGGCATTTTGCTTTTGTGAAATGTAATTATTTTCCCGAAGCTTTTAATGAAAATTTGGAATTTGTAAGTTGTTGGTTGTTCCGGTCTCCGTCAGTGGTATCAGAGCAGGAGTTCCTGAGCGTACAACAGACCGCCGAAGGAGAGAGGCAGTTGTACCAGGACGTGTGGGAGGATTTGAGTTTGGGTGAAGATGCCTCCGAGAAGAAACCCGATGGGTGGAAGAGGCATGGCAGCGGAAGATTTTCGGGCATTGCAGCGGCAAGTCCAGGCCCTGCAAGAAGAGCTACGCAGAGGACGTGAGCCGAGAAGGGATGCAGACAGTGAGGATGAAGTGGAAGAGGAGAATGAGTTTGAAGAAGAGGAAGAAGATGTAGATCCGGCCCAAGCCAGATTGTACAAGGCCATATCCCAGATCGGGAAGAGGCCGAAGTTAGAAGTTCCTACGTATTCCGGGAACTTGAACCCAGAGGAGTTGATAGACTGGGTGAATGATTTAGAAGAATATTTCGAATACGAAGAAGTTGAAGACCCTAACCGGGTCAGATTTGCTAAGACCCGACTGAAGGGTCATGCTAGCATTTGGTGGAAGGGGGTACAGCTGGAGAGAAACCGAAGAGGAAAAGAACGGATTACCAGGTGGGACAGAATGGTGGAGAAATTAAAAAGACAGTTCATCCCTATTGACTATGAGCTGGATCTGTTACGTAAAATGCAAAGCTTGAGGCAGATGAACAGAACAGTTCAAGAATACACGGAGGAATTCTATAAAATCTCCATCAGGACCGGGCATTTGGAGGCAAGCAAAGAAAAAGTGGCCCGTTTCATTAATGGGTTGAGGCCCAGTGTTCAGGAGGAGTTGAGTTTGGTTCGGGTAAGCACCATTGAAGATGCTTACCAATTTGCTTTGAAGGTGGAAGAAAAGCTGAACCGGAAGTTTGAAGGTAAGCAGAGAGTAAAAGGACCGGGAGGAAAGAACGGTGGAAAGAAAGAAGGAAAGGAAGAGAAGAAAGAAGAGGAGAGCAGCAGCCGGGATCAGAAAGAAGAAGATGAAGACCCAAAACCGCAAGTTCAGAATGATAACTACCCGAGAGGAAGAGGTAGATCTGGACGCGGGTATGGAAGAGGAATATTTCGTGGAACATGTTTCCATTGTGGAGAAGGACACCGGGCATTTGAGTGCCCACAACACCGAGAAAGGACAAACAAGAGGCCAGTGGGTCCTGCCAGAGCAGTTGTGGCAGTTGAGGATGCTGACTCAGAACATTCTGAAGAAGCTGAAAAAGGGGAAGCCATGATTGTGAGAAGGACCATGCTGGTGGATGAAGACAAGTCAGAGCAAAGGAGAAGCCTGTTCCGCACCCGGTGCAAGAGTGCAGGCAAAGTTTGCAATGTGATCATCGACAATGGAAGTACAGACAACTTAGTTTCTGAGGAAATGGTTTCTAAGTTGCAGTTGGAAAGAAGGAGGCACCCGCATCCATACCGAATTGCGTGGTTGCGAAAGGACCACAGAGCTTGGGTCCGAGAACAGTGCTTAGTCACGTTCAATATTGGGAGGTACCAGGATGAAGTCCTGTGTGATGTATTCCCCATGGATGCTTGTCATTTGCTATTGGGCAGGCCATGGCAGTTTGATCGGAGTGCAGTGCATGATGGTCGTGCTAATACTTACTCCTTGGTGAAAGATGGAGTGCGGCACAAGTTGAAGCCGTTGCAGACGGAAGATGAAAAGGTGTGTAGCAATGCCAGAATTTGTCTGGTAGAGGGCAAAAAATCTTGCCCAGAAGCGGGATTTGAGCGAATTGTAAAGGTTGTTGAGTGTTCGGAGATATTACAAGGGATGCAGACCGAACGGCTTAGAAGTGAAGGTCACTTCTCTTGTTACCCCGGGAATCTGATGCAGGAGCATCCGGTGACAGTGTGGGCAATCTCGCATCCTTCAAAATTTTCTTCAAGTACTTGTATTTTGAATTACATTAATTCATTCCCGGGAGGGGAAGTTGTGCGAAGCAGAAGGGGGAAGTTTGTAAAGTTTGTGCGTAAATTGAGTTGGGGTCGCGAAATATGTCGCGAAATCACGACCTCAAAAGGCTTGGCGGGGCTTGAGCCAGTTTTGTCGCGATATCGCGACGTCGCGATATCGCGACCGTAGTCCAATGCAGAGGAAGAGAGCGTAAGTCGTCGCGATATCGCGACCGGTTTGGTAAGGCGTAAGGGAAAAGTTTTGAACGTCGCGATATCGCGACCGTTCTACTTTGCAAAGGTGGGGAGCCTCAGTTGTCGCGATATCGCGACGTCGCGATATCGCGGCTCTTTTCGAAGTTTGGCAAGAGAGGAAGAACGTCGCGACTCAGTCGCGATATCGCGTCACGATACGCGCCAACAAATGCCGACACGTGGCAAGCGAAAGGCATGGCAAGGTATCATTAAAGTGAAGGCACAGAAAAGAAAGGAGGGGGAGAAGTACGAAGCAACCGAAGGTAAACAAAGGGACAGCGTGGCGAGACCAACTCGACACGTGGACAGTGTGGAAGACACGTGCATCAACTGAGATGCAACAAGGAAGTGACACGGGCAGATGGAAAGAAAACAAAGATATCAATCAAGGAAGGTGTAGGCCACGTATTTTACGATATTATTTCGGCAAACGCAAGATCTGCAGGAACGGAGTTATGGAGAAGACGTCAGTACGAAGGACGGTCAGAACAAAGCGGTCGGTGCAGGGAAGCCATTAATGGGAGCTTCCTGGTAGATCGGGCAGATGGCCCATTTATGACCAAAAATTTGAAAACCCAGGAAGAGGGGGAAAATCCGAATTTGAAACTCTTGTTAGGTGGGGGCATTGATTGCCGGGAGGACCGGGGGGCCTCGTGAAAAGACCCGAAATTTTGTTTTGGAAAGAGGAGGGGGACCGGAGCCAGGGAAAAGAACAGAGTAGAGAAAGAAAATACCAGAGCATCTCTGGTCTTGTAAGCCTGCGGGAATTTTGCTTTTATGAAATGTAATTATTTTCCCAAAGCTATTAATGAACATTTGGAATTTGTAAGTTGTTGGCTGTTCCTGTCTCCGTCAAGTTCAGTTGCACAGTGACATGGATATTGAGGATGAGGTGATTAGACAGGGTCTGGAAAGGTCCTTAAGCCAATGATCAAAGAAAAAGCAAAGGGAGGAAACATGTCGCGATATCGCGACATGTTGTGTCGTCGCGATCGCTGGAGGAAAGTTGTCACGATATCGCGACATGTTGCGTCGTCGCGGTCGCTGGAGGAAAGTTGTCGCGATATCGCGACATGTTGCGTCGTCGCGGTCGCTGGAGGAAAGTTGTCGCGATATCGCGACATGTTGCGTCGTCGCGGTCGCTGGAGGAAAGTTGTCGCGATATCACGACATGTCCCATCGCGGTCGCTGGAGGAAAGTTGTCGCGATATCACGACATGTTGCGCCGTCGCGGTCGCTGGAGGAAAGGTGTCACGATATCGAGACATGTCGCGCCGTTGTGGTCATGGGAGGAAAGGTGTCGCGATATCGCGACATGTCGCGGCCTTGGGCGGAAAGGTGTCGCGATATTGCGTCATGTTGCTTCGTCGTAGCCTAGGGAGGAAAGGTGTCGCGATATCGCGTCATGTTGCTTCGTCGCGGCCTAGGGAGGAAAGGTGTCGCGATATCGCGTCATGTTGCTTCGTCGCGGCCTAGGGAGGAAAGGTGTCGCGATATCGCGACATGTTGCATTTTCGCGGCCAAAGGAGAAAATCGCGACATGTTGCATTTTCGCGGCCAAAGGAGAAAATCGCGGCATGTTGCATTTTCGCGGCAGAGAGAAAAAGTGTCGCGATATCGCGACATGTTGCTTCATCGCGGCCGAGAGAGAAAAAGTGTCGCGATGTCGTGACATGTTGCACTTTCGTGCCCAAAGGAGAAAAGTGTCGCGATATCGCGACTTGTTGAATTTTCGCGGCCAAAGGAGGAACATGTCGCGATATCGCAACATGTTGCTTTTAGCGGCCAAAGGGGAAAGGTGTCGCGATATCGCGACATGTTGCATGTTTGCGGCCTAAGGAGAAGAATAGTGTCGCGATTTCGTGACAAGCTGCATCAACTGTCCATGCCGACCCCCTGCTAGCTAGTTAATGGTTCAGGAGATTTGGCTCCATTGCAAATCTTCTTCTACTATTGTAAGCTTGTGTTCTCTTTGAATTCGGCTGGGAAGAGTCTCTTCCCATTTTGCAATTGATCTTTGTTTTAATACAAGTTTTTTCAAAATTTTCAAAAAAATACTAAGGATCAAAGATTGATTTTTGGATGCTTAGTAGGAAGCTTAGATAATATGGATTATTAACAATATAGATTAATGATAGGAAATGAACATAGTCATACCTTTGCATCCATTAAAAGTCATGTATGAGATATCTTCTTGTTTGGGAGCCCTTTGTCATGGTAAAATATTAATTTGTTTATTTCTATTTAAGTCAAATTTATACATTTATTTTATATAAAGGTTGATTTTTAGATGCTTAGTAGGAGATCTTAAATAATATGGTTTATTTGGTTTTGTATGCACTTGATTTTGAGTATAGTACGATTATATTATGAACCTTTGAAAACTGATTTAAACTAATTGAAAATCTTGAATTCTGATTTTTTTTTTTTTTAAGAATTTGAAATGATTATATTAGAAAAAAGATTATTTACAAGTTGGGATGAGACTCCTTCCAGCCTTAGCCAACAAGAGCATCCGCTTCTCCCTTTTAATTTTCTAACAAACTTTCATAACTCTAAAGGCCAAGATCCTTAGAACTAACCATTTTTTGTTACAACACAAAAAGGAGATCTGCATTGGAGCCAAATCTCATAAATCATATGTCTGCAGTGGTTGTCCAAATTAGCCAAATGGTATATTTTCTCACCAACCTACCCAACCCTTTCATTCTCAATAGCCATGTCACTTTACCACTAAACTGCTACCTCGTACCTGATTTAGATAGGAAGTTTGCCATTGTATATAAAAGCTCTATCCACATAAATCAGGATCACATCATCTAATTCCCTCTACATTCCCTAATTTGGGTGACAAGAATCCTCAACCTTCACGTCTCCAAGATAAAGTTTCTCACATAATCCATAATCCAAAGCTCCTACAAAGATTTGAGAATCTGATTCTATGATTATCCTCTTATAACCTTGTCTTATCTCCCATATAGAAGTAAATTTTATAGCCAAGGCTTCTTCTTCATTGTTCGTGGGTATACCTAAGCCTTGTAGTTCTCAATAAAGCACTGTCTTATCTCCCATATAGAAGTAAATTTTATAGCCAAGGCTTCTTCTTCATTGTTCGTGGGTATGCTTAAGCCTTGTAGTTCTCAATAGAGCACTCTCCTAACATGATTCCTACAAACCATTGCAATTTTAGTTGTACCTGGATTGCCTTTTTAAGCTCCATCCATATTAATTTTAATCAAGCCTTTCGAGGGTGTTTTTCAACTAGCTCTGTTCTACCCCTTCAGAACTTCAGCTTTCTTCTCCATCATCCCTATATCAGCTTGAGTTTCCTCTTAAACTTACACAATGTTTGTGACTTTGCCCCAAATGACCTACTAGACACCATCCAAGGATGAAAAGGTTTCTTGAAAAATTTCACCATTTCTCTTTAGCCATAATTACCACCAAATAAAGTTTAATACAAAGCTTCCACCTGGTACAAAGAGCTTTAGATTTAAATCTACCCTTCTTCCATATTTCTCAAATATTAATCCGGTTCATATCATGGTTGGCTTGAATTTTATAAGCTAAAAACCATCTCTCCTAGATCCGGCGAGTGAACATACGATAGAACATATTTAAAAGTAAATTCCTTGTAAAAGGTAAAAAAATCTATTCTATGTATCCTTCTTACAACCAATAGATATAACAACCCAAGCTTGTAGGTGAGCCACTCTTGATTTGAAAAGACAACCAAACTTCTCATTTCTACAAATACCAAATTTTTATTTTTCCAAACACCTTTTATTCATGAAGTGCTTTATACATATAGATAGGGAGTGCTTTATTTTAGTCTTCTTTTTATTACCCTAGTTGTACTTGTTTATCCTTCTAATAGTAGTTTTATATTTTTTAATTGTACATCTTATATTTTTTCAAATGCAGTTACTTTATTCTAGTATGTAAACTTGTTATATTTCCTAGTTATAATAATTATTTTATTCTTCAATTTTACCTACATTATTCTCTAGGTTGCTTACCTTATCATATCTTATCTATGCTTTCTTTATTCTCTTCATAAAAACTAGTTCTTATTTCCTTATTCAGTATTAATCACAAGCCCACCCCTTTGAATTTAATTAACCTCCAATAATATATTGTAATGGCCACATAATTAAAGGCTCGTTTTCTCATCACTTTTTGTAATTTATATGCATATTTGCTTTCTTTTAAATTTGATTGTTTCTCATTTGTGCATTGTAATGACTACATAACCAAGGGTCCTTTTTCTTACTTCTTTATATATTTTATATGATGAAATTGGTCATTTTCTTGAGGTTTGCATCCATGAACTCGATATTTTTCACTACTTCATACAATGCCCTTGACGATTTATATTAATACTGTTCAACCACTAGATCTAGATTCTTAAGATAATAGCACAACTAATTAAGGGCACACTCTAAAAATCAGAGTTCACAAAATAAGTTTCCATGTGTAGGATGAGTTCTTTAGTGTATATCTATCAATGGAGTTGGGACCCATTAAGAATAGTAATATATATTTTGTACTTGATAAACACAAAGAATAATATTATTTTGAACTAGAAAGTTATGAGCACTTCCATAGTTAGTCAAAATCACGACTTTATTTCTATGATAAAGCCTTCCATACACAAGGTAAATTAGACATAGGTACCTCATAGTTTTCACTAATTCAACATGTTGCTTACTATTATTCCTTTTAGGTACATCTTTTAATGGTATTTTATCAAAATTCATTGATTCTTCCTTGTATTTAGAGTGTGGAAAATCATGAAGAACCGTAATCAATTCAATCGAACATTTCTTAGCATATTTATTGTATTGAGACTACGAATCATATGAGAATCAATACCATTGCTTATGTAGTTTTTATATAGCTTTCTTATTTGGGTCAAGGACAGTCTTTATGGAATTGTTTTTACCTCATTTAAAATTTACTTTTTTGGAATTATGATTATTTGTATTCTTATAGGGGTAAATATGGATTTCCCTTTGCGTCAAATTTTTACCACTCTTTCATAAGCATTTTCTCATGATATGGATCTATCGAGGTCCATTTGTTAGAAAGCTCATAGGGATAAGTTGGATTTCCTTTTCTTCAAATTTTTATCATTCTTTGATAAGCCTTTGCTCATGATATGGCTCGATCGAGGTCCATTTGTTAGAGAGCTTATACATGATATTTCATTCCTCTCACAATCCCTCAATAAATGTATGTTTTATGAGAGTGAGATATATATCAAACTCGCATTCATAGTCTTTAAATTTTATACTATATTCCTATGTGAAGTCATGTGGTCTTTTATGACAATTTCTCATCAACTGTCTTTTTACTAGCAACAACAATATTAAGCTTAGTAAATTCTTGTCAACTCATCACATTGGCTTGTTAAAAGTTTAATATGACTTATGACTAAGCTTGACATTGTATGATGTAATCTTGTATAGGCCTAAGGGCAATCATTGTACAATGTATTTAATTTATTATAATATTTTATTATGTAAGCCCTATGAACCATAGTAACCTTGTTATGGTTAAACTGACCTTATAATTTATAATTGACCTTAATACTTCTTGTTATGTCAGCTTAGGTTTAACACATTTATGTAATTGGAGTTATGGTATTGGTATAAATATCCCCACATACACCATCTATTTTATCCCAGTATTGTGATCCTTATCTAAAGATAATACAATGATTATTTATGGTGCTCAAGTAAACCCCCATTTTCTATGTCTCACACTTTTCTTCTTTCATCAAGTTATGGTTTTTGTATAATATTTGAGTGGATGATTTGCATCTTTTTATTTGTCAAAGATATTGTGAATTCTTACATTATATCAGAGTGAGTATGGAGCTACCTCACTTGGTCATATATAATATTATCCAGAGCTTTTGGTATTTCTTTCAAACCCGTGGATAAACCTCCCCTTCATATCTTATAAGCCACTTTCTCACAAGAGGTTATATATATATATATATATATATATATATATATATATATATTGTATCCACATTTTCAAAATAATTGGAGGGGAAAAGCCTACTTCAAATTTCTAGTTTAGAAAGAGAACCGTCTTGTGTTGTCAACAACATTAAAAAGTGAAGGATAACCAAAGTTATATGAATTGTAAAAATGGAAAGCATTTTTTATGTTTGAAAAGCATACTTTGATGTGCATGCCTAGCTTTGGCTTGGTTCAAATTTGGACACATAAAACCCTTATCCACAAGGAAGGGATACACTTGCACCCAATGAGGATACATACCATTATAACTAGGGAAAGACATGTTAGGGAATTGCTTAAAATCTAGAGGTCACAAGTTTGAATCAGACTTGCCATTTGTTTTGATACCATAGGAGGTCATTTGAATTTTTTCTATGGAGGTATTGCAGCTCTATCATACACGTATACAATGACAAGTTGAATAGTGGATTGATTCTAGAGGAGCAAGGTCTTGTGTTCAAATTCTTTATTGGTCATTTTGCTTCACTCTTATCATGGGGAGAAGGAATTACTAACAATTAGTACAATATCCTTCTAAACCGTTAATTTGGCATGGTGGCTAGCATATCGTGTTTGGTGTAGAGGAGACCACAATCCTAATTCCCTGTACCTTTTGGATCTTTAAGTGGATATGAAGTTGACAAGTTGGCTAATGTTGCCGCCTTGGTGTTGTGCATACATTCTTTTTCATTAGCACTGGTCATCGCAATTTCACTAAATCAAAGGTGCTAAGTTGGCGAGATAAGTGGAGCACACTAGTGAATCACAAAAAATCAAGTGGAAACAATCACTTAGATTCAACTTTTTTTAGGATTGGGGATTTCATTTTTGTATTTTGAGGAACATTAGAGAAAATGGTGTAGAGGCCATAACGTTTGGATAGGGAAAGTATTTTGAGCCCTTTTTCAAATTATACATTGTTTTGAGCTCTATGCATTTGGTAGTATCGGTTCAAGGATCTATTATAATGTTAGGGATTGGATTGTGTAAAATAAATCTTCATTCCCCAATTACTTGCCTTAATGGTTAAAAATATAGTATTTGGTCAACTCAAATGATTGACCTATTACATATTAAGAACCTGTGGTGAATCTTACAAGAAGATAAAGTAGCAACCCTTGATGAAGAAAGTTGCCAACATAGGGAAGAAGAAGTTATTGGCCTATTCTCCCTATTGATTGAACTAGAATTGCTTTTCCATATCATAGAAGAGAGCAAACCATATCAAGGTATGGTCAAAACTGTATAAGTTTTTTGAAAAAGTAATTACAATTGAAGTAAGTCACTTGGAATTAGAGCTTTCTTCTCTCAAATTGGTTAAGTTTGATAACATTGAGGACTATATTACAATATTGAAGGCATTGAGAGTAGATATTATATCTTCTAGAGGTAAAAAGGAAGATGATACAAATTGTGTGAATATTATCTTTATTAATCTCTCCTTTTTAGATATTAAACCTCATGGTTTATATGATTCCTATGTTCTTGGAATCTTAAAAAACACGTACTCTTGATTAATTTTTCTTTGTCATAGTTCATTTTTAGGTAGTAATGAGGAATTATGGTAGTAATTCATAAATACAGTCTCATGTAAAAGAATTTAAACCTAAAGAGGCTAATATTGAGAGGCTCAAGGGCTAGGATAAGTCTTCAAAGAATTGAAAGACTATTTTCGGATACAACAAGAGGAAATCCAACCAAGAATTGCTTAATTTTTTTTACAAAGAATTGAATTCAAGATTCTAAATACGAGTGGATGTTTTGAGAAGACGAGGAGGATTTAGAAGGATCTTTCTCAACTACAGAGGCCCAATAGAGCCCCCATTATGGGGAGGTAGAAAATAAATTATTCTTACTAATGTCTTCTCTCGTCAATTCAGACTATGAGGGGGTGTTAAAAATAACTTATGGCTAAGGCTGATATCGTATGATATAATATTGTATAGGCAGAAGAGCAACCATTGTACAACAAATTTAATTTATTATAATATTCTATTATGTAATCTCTTATGGGCCACAATTAACTTTGTTATGGTTAAACCCACTTTATAACTTATAATTAACCTTATGCCTTCTTGTTATGTTGACTTTATATTAAACTCATTTGCGTAATTGGTGTTTTGGTATTGGTATAAATACGACCTACCACATCATCCGTTGTATTGAAGCATTGGGATCATTATCCACATATAATATATTGTTTGTTTATGGTTCTCAAGGGTATCTCCAATTTGTATCTTGTTTTTTTTTCTTTCATGCAAATTCCAATATTATCATCCTTGTTCAAGTCATTATGATTCCACCATTCATAGGTCTCTCTCTATAGATGAAGCAAATCATACTAAGATTTTTTATATAATTCATGGGATGCATTTGAAGTACACTTCTAGTTTATGTGTAACCATATTTTTGGTAGAATTTTCAATAATCATATCATGGAATCTCATCATTTGGTGTATGAATTTATACCCTTGTCTTAGTATGATCTTTTCTATATCATCATCTCTCATTATCCTCAAGGTATTCAAATAATACACTACACAAAAATATATATTGCTAGCCATGTAAACGATCCAAATCCTTCTAATATTATCATGATTGAAGTCTTTGACTTTAATCAATGATTTGATGTGGAAGAGATCCATTATTAGAAATCTATGTTGGTTCTAGTTGGGAGATATAATATGGTGAGATTTAAACTCTATGACATGATTCACTTCATGAGAAGAATGTTTACGCATTGTGGCTAGTTCTTGAATTAAATGAGACATATCCCTTATACTTTCCATAATTAGTTGTATGTCATCACATACACTCTTAATAAAAAAATCTTATTCATTAGCATGTTTCATTGCTCATCATTATTTTAAATAATAATGCTGGTAAAATTAGTGGCTCTATTACCATAGTCATGAACCTATGAAGATCTAAAACTAAAATTAATTTAATTTGATCTTAAAAAAATCTAAAAATCTAAATTTTGGTTTTAATAATATAATCTTAACACAAAAAAATTCTTATAGATGATAATATAAAAGGAACATATTTGAAAGCAAGCTCCTCTTAATAAAAGCAAATGAATTATGTTTTGCTTACTACCAACAAAGAAAACAAGCCAACCTTGTAGATAAACCACATCAAATTTCAGAAGGCAATCAAATTTTGCTTCTCTTGTGAGAGTACCAATGTTTTATTTTTTCCAGAGACTACTTATTCATAAATTACTTTATACTTTTGGCAAAGACCTCTTATTAATGAAGTGCTCGATACTCATAGTTTTACAAAAGATCTCTTATATTTCATTCTTATAAATAAGAAAGTGCTATATTCTATTCTTACTTGATTTTTATAACTGTACTTGCTTTATTCTTCGAACACTATTTTTTAAATTTCAATAAAGTCTTGGGCACTATAGATAGGAGACCCTAAGGATTGAATTTTATGGGATGCAGATTATGTATACCTTATAGGTGGATATCACAATACAAGTGCCTCCTTCCATGTATGGTGGGTCTAGGGGAGTATAGGGTGGTCTAATATGTTCAATTCTCATGGACCTTAAAAAGTTGACTTACTTAATCATACTTCTCACATTTTTTACAACTACATTTAATTCATTTTATTACCTATACTTGCCATATCTTTCCAATTGTGCTTGTTGCCTTATTCTTTGATTTAATTGATTTATCCTCTTAGCTTGTTTACTTTATTCTATATTAGCCATTTTTTGTTGGTAGGGGTGTTACATAGGGGAATTATTAACTTTCCTTCATTGTCTCCAACCACACAAACATTCAATTTTTTTTTTTTTGTATACAAGCTCATTCACACACGCACACACACCCCAGAGTGGTTTGAACCTGGGTCTCTTGAAAGAAAGCCCAAGCCCTAACCACATGGGTGTCCCACGAGGACCACAAGCATTCAATTTTAGTTACTATCACTATAACCCCTCCCACACTTTATTAAACACAATGACTACTTATTATACAGTATACCACTGGCCTTAGTACTTGAACCATGGCTTCACATCGACCAATACAATGACTCTTGGTCGATCCATCCTATTGGGCAGCTAATATGCATTCTTTATTCTCTTTTCAAAAACTAATTTTTATTTTCCTATTTTACTATATAGAATATATCCATATATCTATATCTATATTTATATATAAATTTATATATTTTATATTTGATATATACTGGTAGTATTTATGGAGCATATAAGGCATGAACACTAATGCTTGGCGAGAAACAAGGATATATGGTAATTTGAAATTATCAACCAAGTTTGATAGATGATATTATAAGCCTTCTATGGGCAACCTTATATGTAAGCCTATGGGAAATCTTGTGATCATGTAAGCCTTTGGGCAACCTTTAAGATAATCCTAAAAGCAATATTGTTGTATTCATCCCTTATTAGATTCGTTAAACCACCTAGGTAGTTATGGGTTCACCCCTCAAGGGATTGGTTAAACCTCCTTGATGGTTAATCTTATCTAAATATTTAATTAAATGTTTAGTAACTTGACTTAAGCTTGAGCCTTATATTTGCCTTGGTCAATGTAAATATAATTGTATTTTGGATATTAGGTATCAATTATAAATACCCTCCAACTAATTATCTATTGAATGAGTGTGAAGCGTAATATTCTTATGTGAGGGATTATTATTTTGTGTTATTGATATTTCTATTTCACGTATCTATTTTCTTGCTTATGCTCGTGGTGTATGTTATGCTTCATGAGATTATTGGATAATATTGCAAATTCCAAAATATAATCAGAGTGGGAATGGAGGGACTTCACTTGTCTATGTAGAGAGATTGTATCAAAATAATTTTTTTAGGAAAGATATCTATCGATAGTTTTTAGGGTTTTGTCCTTAAAAATCCTAGTGGGTGTTTGGATTGTGAGGATCTTTTGTGCACCAATGGCTAATGAAATATTCACGAATAGGTTCATCATGTTTACCTCTTTTGACATTTCATCCATTTTATAGGTTAATTATTTTTAATGGATGATTCCAATGATGCTCTAACAAAGCAATTTCAATGAAATTTGGTGGATTAATTTACGACATTTTATAAAAAATCATTTCCTCCTTTACTTTAGATCTTGCTTTGACATTGATGTAGCATAGATGAGACGATAGTTTACATGGTTTCTAAATATTGAGAAGGAAAGTTTGAATATTTAACAAATCATCCGTAGTTTCTAGATGAGCCATGGGTAGGCTCTCATGCATGGTCTAAGCCACTTGATAGGTTATATAATTGGTTCAGACAACCTTTTATGCTACTTTGATGGGAGAGGATTGCTGATAGGTTGCATTCAAAAACAAATATTGTATAGGGTAAACCATGGTAGATATGGATAAACTATTAGTGTTTTTGGATTCTTTTAGAAATTTTGGGAGGGTCCTAGTTTAGCACTTTCAGGGATATCACTATTTTGATTTCTATTTTTACATAAAAAATGGATATTTCCTTCCAAAAAAATGGATTTGAAACTTAGAAAGAGAATATCCTACCAATTATTCCTTGTCTGGTGGCAAGAAAGGAAAAGGCACTAAATTTTGGTACTTCAAGAGTAAAAACATTTGTGAGGGGTAATTTAATATTTGTTCATGCATGTGTTGGTTTAACAATAACATGCATTGATGAGAATTGATAAATCATAGTTTCAAATCTTAGAAAGATAATTTTTTTTTTGGTATGTGTGTTTAATTTGCAGAAATTATTTAGCACAATAAACAATATTGAGGGAATTGTTTCATAATCAACAAATTAGCTATAAATAATGCAATGCAAATGATTGTGAACCTTTTATATCCACTGGTAGACTATGGTAAGATTATAAAGCAATTGTGTTTAGAGTCTAACGTCCAAGGATCAAACTCCACTATACCTCTTTTATGCAATATTTTTTGTTCCAATGCATAATTTGCTTTGTAGGTTAGCATAAATAAATTATTGTTGCATGTTATGGTTGAGTTATAAAGCATCATACTTTATATGCTAGTGGGTACCAAGTTTGACACTCAATGACAACATATTTGAAGAGCATGTGCTATGGTATCAATCTAAGCTCTTTATTGACTTGATAACATGTCTGACAAAGTGGTGGTTTGGTAATCAGTCAAGATGGTGGCTTAAAAGTTATTCTTCTCCTTTATTGACCATAAGTATTGAGTTTGAAATAATACTTTTTGGTGCACATAGGAATTACTTTTTTGGACAATATTGGAACATTGCTCTCATAGTGTAGGACAATCATTTAAATTATGATGTTCTTTTTGGGATGATGAGTGTTAGAATCACATGTGCAAGATCTTATGTTGTTAGGTAAATCCTTGTCATCAGACTTGGTACATTTGTAACACAAACAACAAGTACCCAAGGGGTCTTGAGCTTGATCCTTTGTTTTGATGTATTTTTTATGAAGTTTTGGCATGATGGTAATTGCATTTGATATGTCTAGCCTTGTGTTAAATACTAAAACGATAGCAAAGTGCACAACAAACTCTAATAGTAGAGTGGTATGGTGTTTGTCTTTTGAACAACTATGTCAAGTTTGAAACTTAGCGAGATATTATTTTTCATTTTACCAAATCTATAGGACCCAAGATTGATGTCAAGGAAGAGATAGGAGTTACATCCCAAAGTCATTGATTGATTATGTGGCTAGAGGATAACCCATGAAGGTTTTGCATAAGTTGAGGTCATGGGTTTAAAACTCATCCACTACTCTTTTGTGAAGAGTGATCGTGAGCATATTGATATTTTGATCCAAGGAGAAAACACTTTTTTT
Organism: Wollemia nobilis; assembly: GCA_028583015.1. Classification (NCBI taxonomy): domain Eukaryota; kingdom Viridiplantae; phylum Streptophyta; class Pinopsida; order Araucariales; family Araucariaceae; genus Wollemia; species Wollemia nobilis. The sequence goes on from JAQPPZ010001945.1 coordinate 1,654,056, forward strand.
TTTCAGAGTGGTTGTGAGACCTCTTGGATAGGTGAGTAATTATTACGTGTTTGGATAGGTGAGGAATTATTACGCGTTTTCCTAAAGAAGGTCTTTGTTTTAAATATCTCCTTGATTATTTTTATTTGAAAGGGTTGAAGTGGTGGTCAATGTGGCTCCCAAGTGGTCATCTTAAATGGAATTTTTTAGCTATATATGTAATATTTGATGAATTTTATATCGTTTTATGTTCTACGTCCTATTAGAAAATGGAGATACACTTGAATAAAAATGATTTCTTCATGCCAGTAATTTCCTTGGTTAGCAACAGAAGTTGAGGACAGTTGATAGTTTGCATGGGATAAATATGATACTTGGTGAACTTTTATTTGGTCATATGTAATTTTGAATTTTCAATTTTTTTATGGTTTTGTCAATGCATGGGGGAATTTAACTTTTGAATACAAAATTATTTTGATGTCCTTTTTCAAAATTGCATGATTTTTCAAACTCTTCACAATGGTTGTAATTGTTTGGTTCTATTCTACCAACAAGACTTGACAATTTTATGAGAGCACTATAGACCACTTATGTCATATTTGAGGAACTTGTAGAGGTTCTTTTATATATAAGAGGAGTATATATGGATGGTTAGTGCAGGGTATGCATTGTTCCTATGAGCCTATTTCTAGCCATGGGGAATGATTATTTAGAAACCTATCGTTTGCTTGATGATTCAACTATTTTTTGAGAGTAAAGGATAAATTATGGTCACCATATCGCATATTGAAGATCTTCTCATGGTAAGGCCAAAAACTTGGATCAAATATGGAGTCACACCTGCATATCTAATAAGGATTCGATGTAGTTCATATGCCTTTGGCAAGAGGAGGTAGTAGGATTTATTTGCTCTAAGTGATGGGCAAACATGATATAGATCATGCTCGAAGTGCCACGAGAGTAATTGTTGAGTATCTTAGACTTGATAGTATATTCCTTATGGAAATTTGGTAGTATTATAGATGGAAAATAAGGCTTATTTATTCAAATCTAGGCATCTTCTAGATGGATATGGAGGCTCATTACTTGACAAATTGACAGTCTTACAAATGATGTAAGAGGCTTAGTTGCTATGATATTTTTTGGGCTAATCAAGCATTCACTATGGGGAGATGATATTATCTCTAATGTATTCTCTCCTTGGCCACAAGCTCATATTATGGAGGCATTGGAAGATATGGTGACCTTATTGGTCATGTTTAATAGATGATGAGATAATCCTATGGGCAGCCTTTGACATAGTCTTAGAGGTAATCTTGTGATCATTTAAGCCTTTCGACAACATTAGATGTAAGCCTATGAGCAATATTATTGCATTTATCCACCTTATGGTATGTGTTTAATCCGATTGGATGGTTATGTATTCACCCTCAAGGAGATTGGTTAAACCACCTTGATGGTTAACTAAATATTTAATAAAAGGTTTATAAACTTGATTTAACCTTGAGCCTTATGTCTACCTTGGTTAATGTAATTGTAATTGTATTTTGGGGATTAGATATTCACTATAAATCCCCTAACCTTTGATCCGTTGAATGGGTGTGAAGTGTAATATTCTTATGTGAGCTTTATTATGGATCTATACCTTGGGAACCCACCCATCATATTTTGTGTTCTTGATCTTTCTATTTCACTTTTATATTCTCTTTCTAATGCATGTGGATAATGTTACGCTTCATGAGATGACTAGAAAGTTTTACAAATTCTAACATTGGATAATCTAGATTGAAGGTCAAAGGTCAGAATGTAAAAGGGAGTAGGGTATGTAATCCTAGTAGGCAAATAACACAACATGAGTGCCTTATCCATGTATAATGGACTTATAACCATACAAGACAGTATAATAGGTACAATGCAGCTTAAAAGTAACTTCCTATTTTACATTCCATGTGTATAACCATATATGTATATATCATACATATATATTGTTACATCATTTATATTTGATATTTATTTGTAAGTTTTATTTAAATATAAATAATGAACACTAATGCTTGGAAGATTTGTTAAAATACTACCTTGTTTTTGTTCTTTTAAGCCTTTTTATGTATATGTTTTCTATTATAATTTTTCTAGTGATGCTATTGAGAGAACAATCATGGTATCTACATAGAATCTAACACTATTAGATTATGATAATATAAAATTTGTATATTTTTCTTTAGGATTCATGATAATGATGAAGGTTAATAGATTTTTATATTTTAGATTGCTTGGTTTTGAGATAAAACTAATTTTTTTCAAAGTGATGTCATCACCTTTTTATAAGTTGTCATTCTCTCATATTCATCCCCTATTCGAACAATTTTATTTTCACATCATCATCTACTATAATGTTTTTCTAAACTTTGTTTTCATTTTCTTTTATGGTCCTTCATGTATTATGCTTTTGTCAAAAAATATCCCTTACAAATTTTCAAAGAGAGATGTGATTCTACTATGAAAATGTATTACATTTTTTTTCTGATTTAATGTCTTTTGCTCATAATTATTTGGGTTATTGCATTAATAATACCTTTCAATTATTGCATTAGGATCCTTTTGCAATACTCTTCTCATTTCTTGTCTACTTATGTTCAATCTATCCTCTCTCTACTATTATGGATTATACCACAAGTGTCACTTATTTTCCACATGTTCTAAGTTAAGTCTTTATATGATGTAATTATTTTGAGGATATTAAAGGACTCATTCACTTCATTAGAATTGAGTTCAGTAGTAGGTATTTATTAATTCTTTGCATTTACATATTTCTACATGATGAGGGGGATCCACGAGTCTTCGTCAAATGCAGAGGTCTACTAGATCATCCATGATGGAGGGAAGATATTATTGTTATTAATGTCTTCCCTTTTTAGCCCCTTTAATTCAGATTATGAGGGGAAAGGTATTTTATTTTAATTTTAATTGTTAGGAAAAGAAATTATTCAATTAGAGTTGAACATTGTATATTTATAATTTGTATTTTGCGAATGATATTTGTTTAAGAATCAAGAATTGAAAATTTGTAATTCTCTAATATTTTTATTTGTATAAGATTTATATTTCATTATTGTTTACAAGATACCAACAAATTTTCCTTTATAAATGGTTAACTACAATATTGCCAATAAAAAATGGTAAATTTTAACTACCTATTTATAAATTTTAAATTGATATATAGTAAAATAGGGATACTAGTGTAAAAGCATATTCTTTTTTTTTAATTATTTGTGGAAAACATCCCAAAAGGGATGCCACTTTCGGGTAAGACCCAAGGAGGCAGGGGTATCCATTTCGCCAAAAACGCCCAGGACTCGGACCTGGCCTACCACCTTTGACATACTCAAGGAGCAAACAAACACACAAAACCAATTTAAAAATAAGTAAATAACAACAAAAATAATAAAATAAAATAAAAAACATGCTCCTTGAGTGTGTCAAAAACAAAAGCACAACCAAACACGCACAATAAGATAAAAGAAACCACAACACAAACCACATAGAAAAACACAAGAACCACATAAACAAAACACAAACAAGACAAAAACAATAGAACACTACAAAGACATAACCCAAAAAAAACATGAAAAATAAACACAACCAAAACCTAAAAAAAAAAAAAAAAAAAAACAAACAACAAAACAAAAAAAAAACAAGAAACATAGAAAACACTCACACATAAAAACACGAAATAACACAAACAAAGAGAAACCCAAGAACAAGAACGAAAAAAACACAAGAACAATAACAAAAAACATAAAAAAAAAAAAAAAAAACACAGAACACAAAAAACAAAAACAAAACAAAACAAAAGAACCCACCCACCTTAAAAAACTAAAAACAAAAAAGAAAAAAGAAAAAAAAAAATTGAACATAACAATGACCTATCTAGACCAAAAGACTATTAAGGCAAGAATCAACAGAGGAAACAAAATAAAGAATAGAATGAGCTAGGGAACTAAAAAAAACTGAATGAACCAAAGAGAAGCAAAAAAAAAAAACAAGAAGAAACTAGGTACCTTCAAAACTGGAGCCATCCAAAGAAATGATAGAAAGAAGAGCTTCCCTAATTTGAGAAGCCCACCATATAGGAGGGTGGCCATAACAAGTAAGATCACCTTTTTCCAAAGCCCAATTAGCTAAAGCATCAACACTCTTGTTTTGATCTCTTGCCACATGATTGTAATCAACTTTCAAAAATCCCATCTGGATTAATTGAATCTTCTCAATAATTCTTTTTATTCTCCAATCCACCTTATGATTCTTAGAAGGAGTCTTCAAGAGATTAATCATAAGTTGAGAGTCAGACTCAACTAACACCTTTTCCCATCCAACCTTAGTAGCCTCTTGAAGGCCTCTCAGGATACCATACCCCTCAACAAGGTTATTGGAAAGAATACCCAAATTCTCAAGAAAAGTAAAAACTAGGGAGCCATCCGAAAGTCTACCAATTCCTCCCACATCGGCTTTTCCGGGGTTCCCTCTAGAGGCTCCATCGGTATTGACTTTTCCAAAATCCTTAGGAGGAGGTTGCCAATTTCTAGTCCTATCCATCTTACTAATACTCACATTCCCTTTAAGTTGGTTGCCCTTAGAAGATTTAATCTTCAATCTTTGCATCACTTGATCCCATCTTTGGTGGGAGTTTTGGGGGTGATTAAGGAGTTGATGGACTCGATTCAACTAAGTTGGCTATGGTCTTTTGCCAAATATAGTGAATATCCTTCCTATCTTGATTAAAAATTTGGTTGTTCCTTTCATTCCAAATATTCCAAAGAAGAATGGTAGAACCCATCCAAACTAACTACCTAATAAAATGATCAACACCCTCTTGATTAGGCCAATCCCTCCAAAGTCTGGTCAAAAGTAAAAAAATTGGACCATCGTAAGCCAAGTAAAGTGGCCATTCTCCTCCATAGCTCGGAGGCTAAAGTACACTCAATAAAAAGATGGTTGATATTTTCTACATTCTCTTCACACATTTCACATCTAAAAGGGCCATGAAAACCACGCTTCATAAGTTGCTCACCTCACCCTACGATGCAATAAAATCCAATTAAAGAACCTCACCTTAGGCCGGAGCTTTTGAGCCCACAATCGAGAAAAAATGTCGGAAGAATGGTTGGGATTATTATGGCATAAGGTCAAATAACCTTGAGCAACTGAATACTCACCCTTAGTAGTGTTGTTCCATCCAAAACAATCTTTTTCATGGGACCAAGAGAGGGATCTCATATGAAGGATGCCTTGGATATCTTGTCTTTCCCTTTGTAGGATTTGAATAGGCAAGTCCTCAATAGGGATCCAATATCTACCAACCTTTGAATTACCAGTATGGTATCGACGATAATTAGCCACCTTTATCCAATTAGCTCGGTGAAGCTCCTCCATCCAAGGCCTCCAATCGAGAAACTGAGTTATCAAAGGCTTGTGACCATCCCAAGAATCTGTCCAAAAATTTACATGTTGACCATTATGAATGATCCAAAATAATTTTTTCTTTATCAAATCCTCACCAGTCTTAAGAACTGCTAAAATGGGAGAACCTTTGGTAGGAAGTTGATAGCGAACAAGGTCTTTAGGACTTTTGTTCTCAAGCATATTTAGCACGAAGATTATTGGCCCAAAGAGCATTGGGGTTATGCAACATCCTCCAATATAATTTAGCAGCTAAAGATTTGTTGTTATTAATTGAAGACCGGAATCCTAACCCCCTTCACTCTTGGGAAGACAAAGTATCCCATTTCACCAAGGCCCATTTTCTTTTCTCCTTAGTACCACTCCAAAGGAAATGATGACTGATTTGATCCAATTCTCGAAGAACAACCTTTGGGATATTCAAAACGGAAGAAACATAAATAAGAATAGCTTGAAGGATTGATTTTACCAAGGTGATTCTACCCCTAGAAGAAAGCCACTTGTTGGTCCACTTTCCAATTTTCTTCTTGACTTTGTCCAACAACCAATTCCAATCTTTATTTTTCTGCCTTTGAATATTTATGGGAATACCTAAATAAGTGATTGGAAGAGAGGTCTTATTATATCTTAATTTATCCAAGACCATGGATTCCTGTCTAGCAAAGCAATGAAAGAAAATAACTTTAGATTTGTCTTCATTGATCAATTGCCCAGTAGCCTTAGAAAAACAGACTAATGATTTGCTTAATATTAGAAGCTTCCTTAACTATAGCTTTACCTAAAAGAGTAGAGTCATCCAAAAATTGAAGATGAGAGATAGGTCTAGCTCCATGAGCAATGGTAACTCCCTCAAGGGTTTTGTTTTCCCTCTTTTTGGTTATAGTCCTACCCAAGCATTCAACAAGAATGATGAATAAATAAGGGGATAGCGGGTCACCTTGCCTAATACCTCTGGAAGTTGGGAATGACTGAGAAGGCCTGCCATTGATAAGAACTAAGTAGGAAATTGAAGAGATACATCCCATAATCCAATCCATCCAATCCTTAGAGAAACCAAATTGCCTCAAAAATTTGATAAGGAAGTGCCAATCCACTCTATCATAAGCTTTGGATAAGTCTAACCGAATGAACATGGAAGGAGAATTTTGCATATCCATGGAATGGATGGCTTCCTGAGCAAGAACTATCTCATCTACTATTTGACGTCCTTCCACATAACCCCCTTGCTTTGGGGAAATAATCTTATGCAAAAGAGGCTTCAACCTTTTTGCCATGATTTTAGTAATGATTTTGAGAAGAACATTACATAAAGCAATAGGTCTAAAAGCTGAGATATGATCAACCTCTTGAGCTTTTGGAACAAGAGTAATATAAGTTTTATTGATAACCTTCAAAATTTCTTTGGCTTTCCTGGCTTCTTCCACCACCTCTAATAAATCAACATGAAGGATATCCCAAAACTCTTGGTAGAACTCAATGGGAAAACCATCGGGACTCGGGGTATTCCCTTTTTGCAATTTAAAAACTACTTGTTGAAGCTCATTTATAGTAACAGAGCAATCAAAATAGAGTTCTCCTCGAAGTGATAAGAGAAGGGATTGCTTGAAGAACATTTTGTTGTGAAGTTGAGTCAAGAGGAGTAGCAACAAAAAGATTGGAAAAGTAATCAACAACAATAGAGTTCATGCCATCCCAAGTATAAACAACATCTCCAGAATATGATTTTAAGGAAGAAATAAAGTTGTGAGATCTTCGAGCTAGAAGAGATTTGTGGAAGAAATTTGTGTTTCGATCTCCTTCTTTGAGCCATTGAATTCTAGATTTTTGCTTCCATAAGATTTCTTCTCTATTTTTCCATTCCTCTAACTGAGTTGTGAGTTTAATTTCATCTGCACTTCTCTTCTTTGTGAGGCCATCTAAACGGATTTTCTTATTCAAATTTTCAAGATGAGCAATAACTTCATGTTTTTTTTTATGAACATCCCCAAAATCTTTCTAGTTCCAAGTCTTGATTTTGGATTTAATGTATTGCAGTCTTTTGGCAAAACAAAACATCTTAGTCCCATGCCTAGGTTTACCTTCCTTCCACCATTGTTGCACACGAGGTCTGAAGGAAATGTCTCTAAGCCACATTAATTGAAAACGAAAAGGAGAGAAACTCACATTGGTTTTCCACATTTCCACCATGGTCGGCCAATGATCCGAACCAACATTATTAAGAGTCTTCACTTTAGGAATGTGACCATGGATTAAGAAATTTTCGGAGAGCAAAAACCTATCCAATCTCTCCATTATACAAGCTAAGCCTTACCTTCTGTTAGACCAAGTCATAAGGCCATTATCTGGTTGGATATCCACAAGATGGAGGTTTGCAATATATTCGCTCATGAGGTTAGTGCTTTTGTCTAAATTTCTATTTGCCCCCCTTTTCTCATCCAGAGAGAGGATGGTATTGAAATCTCCTCCGATCAAGATCCAAGCTTTAGGAAAATGAGAGATAATATGAGTAATATCCTTCCACTATCTTCTTTTTTTCTCCAAAGAAGTCAGAGCATAAACATTAATGCAGAGCATAAGCTGGTTGGAATGTCTACTTTGAATAATTATAGCCAACAAACCCCAACTGCCAACCATATGGTGAATAACTACCTCTTTTGGGTCCCAAAGACAAGCAATGCCACTCGAAGTCCCTTGGGAACCGAGGGAAACCACTTTTCCAGTTGGCCAAATTTAATTGGCAATTGAGTCCATATCCTCCATTGACATCTTTGTTTCTTGAAGGAAAACAAGATGTGGATGATTTATCCGAATCATTCTTCTAATTTCATTTTGTTTTGAAAGACTCCCTTTGAGTCCTCTAATATTCCAAGTGATGATCTTCATTAATACCAGGGCTCAAAAATTTGGGAAGGGCATTAATCTTACCTTCCTCTACAAGCTTTTCACCTTCTTTTACCATATGATATTGATTGGTCTTGCAACCTGTTTTTTGATTAGAATCCATCTTCAATTTTTTTTTCCCTGCTTCTTGACTTATTCCAATTGAATCTGAGATGGCTTCTAACCTTGAAGAATTCTCCTATACAGCTAAAATTTTACTAGATGGTTCAACAGAGTCTATATTGGGACCTGCATTATTTGAAATTTTGACATTTGAAATATTGTTTTTCTTGTGTAAATTTTCTCTTTTTTTTTTGTTGAAAACCTTTGATTTTTTGGTTTGTCTCTCGAGTTCTTCCCTTCATATTTAAATTGTGTTTCTAAGATTTCGTTTCCATTATTTCCTCTTCCTCACTTGGGACATCATTTGTGAAAAGGATTTCAAACATATTAGCAGATGACTTTGATTGATCCTTCATAACTGGTTTTTTCGGAGTGTTCTTCTTCTTAGGTATTTGGAAACCTGCTGTGTTTATATCTTCTTTCTTTTGATCGGGAATTTTATTTGGGCAAGCACTGGCCAAATGACCATATTCATGGCAAATTCTACAACGAAAAGGAATTTTCTCATAGTCCACTACTTGCTCCCAAGTGTCTTCCCCAAATTGTAATGTGATCTTTTTAGGTAGGGGTTTGTCAAAATCCATTAAAACACAAATACGAGCATAAATAATATGTTCAAAATATTGAGTACAATCAACAATCATCATAAAAGTTCCTAAAGAGTTTCCAATTGAAGAAAAAATAGTAGGATTCCAAAATTCAATAGGGAGGCCAAAGAGTCTAACCCACATGAGAGCTATAGAAGGCATCTCTTCTTCGACTTTAAATTTAGTATGCCAGGGCTTCATGAAAAGCCCTGCCCTTCCAAAAAACCAAGGACCGCCTTGAAAAGTTTTCTCTCTATCTTCATTATTAGCAAATAAAACAAGAAAATAACCATTTGGATAAATGGAGATTTTTGACTCACCTTTAGTTTTCCAGCTTTTTGCAGCCCAGACTTTGAAAGCAGATAAACTCCAATGAAAACCCACGAACCGACAAATTAGTCCTATTTTCTCCAAATCTTCAATGCCAGTTTGAATGTTACCCATATCAAGCTTAACAATAGGAGTTCCATCAGCTGCTTTAAGACATCCTGAATCCGTTTTCCTGGGATCAATCTTAGGTATTCTTAGAGGTTTATGGGAAGCCCTAAGATTGATATTAGCATTGGGCTGAGGCTGTCCACCATGAAGGGCATCTCTAAAATTCATTTTTGGGACCGAGTCTTCGAAATTCTTACCCTTGACAAGGGTTTTCATAGTAGAATTATTTTGTGGGTGCACCTTAGCACCAGATTCACTTGAGATATGAGCCATTTTTTGATCAACTGCTTGAAACTTGTTTCGTGATCTCTTTAATCCTTGCCTTAGATGTCGTGGAAAGGTATGGTTTTCACTTTTCTTTTGTGCAGAAAATTGGAAGCCGTTGTCACTCAAGTTCACAGTATGATCTGTTGAAAGATAAATTTCTAACCCATCTTGGATCCTTTGCAACATTTCTTGCTAAAATTTTGAGCATAAACCACAAAAATATTGGCCGCTAGGGCCCGAAGGCCCTAAAAACCAACCTCTGGAGTTGCTTGCACTCAACCCAGATGAAACCCTCGCATAGTCGCTTGCCAAATATCTCGTTCACACATAGGGATGCACTAGGATCTGTGTTGCTCCAAATGATATGAAAATTGGTGGAGACATTCTAGGGTTTTTCAGGCATCTACCCTCAAAATATCAGCTCAATCCAAGTCCGTATGAGTGAGATATGACCGAAACGAATTCGGCCATTTGGGTAGTCCTGCGAAAAACGTCTAATCCAGGTCTTTCATATTTTAGATCCAAACAATATTTCCTTTTTAAATGAAAAACCCTTTGTGGGGTCGCCTTGGTCTGAGAGACCACGAACAGGGGGTTCTACACCGTCAAAGTCACCCGGGAGTTGCACCCAGCCCTGCCTGCACCAACATTATCAATTGGATTTTGGGTACCCAATTCAACTTTTTGGTAGGGTGGAGATTCGAACCTGGGACCGCCCTTGGAGAATTGCCCTCTCCTCTCCAACTCACCTCCAACACCTGGTGTGTAAAAGCAGATTTTACAAAGTAATAAAACGTTACAATTTTTTTTCACAATATTTATAATCATATAGATATAACAGTGTAGTCTACTTATGATGGGCCTAAATATTCTTCATTTAATATTGTAGGAATTTGTTATTGGCTTTGCATATACAATACTCATTCTAAAAGAGTTAGATAGGCAAGATTAGACTTAAATGATGAGTGATGCATAAGAACCAATATTTACAATAGTCTAATAAAGTTAATATTTTTTAATAATGTTACCATTCTTATTGGCAACAATAAATTTTAAAAATGTTAAGGACTCTAAACTTTTTTAATAATAAGTGTAATTAAATAGTAAATCTTGATAAAACCAAGTTCATAACACTAGAGCCTAAAAAAGTTAAAAGTGTTCTATATTTTTATTGAAAGATGACCCACTAGATTTGATAGATACAAAAGATAATATAATAATATCAAGCATATAATTAACTAAAAAATGTTACAACAACATAGAATTTTGATGGTCGTGGGGTTTATTATGAATTAAAATGGTAAAACTTTTAAGGTCTAATGATAGAATTTTTAAATTATTTTAACTAATAAAAAACAATGTATAAAGACCTAAATGGATGCAACACTAAGACATTTATGAAGATTAGATATTAAGATCAAAGATAACTGTATCAAATAAAGTGGTTGCACAAAAATATTGTTAACTTTAAACTAAAAAACTTACCTTGTGGCACAAGGTAACTAAGTTTAAAAGGAAAATTATAATCACAAACCAAATCCAGACTCCATGAGTTAGCAAATCTAACATTTAAATTAATTGATAAAACAAATTTGAAATAAAAAATAAATGATCTATTACTAACTTCAAAAATAATATAATCACAAACTAAACTCAAACTAAATGTGTTACATAGGCAAACATTAAAATCTGAAGTTCAAATAATATGCAAATCAAGAATAAAATAATCTATATAATGTTTAATTGAAACTATATAGACAACTTGACCATTATCTAAATGATGTTAGGTACAACTGAATGTTGAAAGTGTAGTGTGACTTATAACCAAGGTTGATATTATATGATGCAATCATGTATAGGTCTAAGATCAATCATTGTATAAATATATTTAGTTTATTATATTATTTTGTTATGCCAGCCCTATGGGGTGCAGTTAATAATGTTATGGTTAAACACACCTTATAACTTATAATTAACCTTAATTCCTCTTGTTATATTGGCTTAGGTTAAATTTATGTAATTAGCATTTTTGGTATTGGTATAAATACATCCACCATTCCATCCATTGTATCAGTGTTGTGATTTTTATCTATGAGTAATATAGTGATTATTTGTTGTGCATATAGGTGTGCCTATAAATACCTTCCATCATTCTTTTGGCGTTTAGGATAAATTACTTCTTAGAGCTTCATAAACACCTTTGACAAAATAGGTAAATGGAAGATACACATTTTTTCTCTCTCAAATTATTCTAATTTCTTTGGAGAATTTAGGCCTACTCTAGCTTATATTCCATTGTCATTGGAATATTTTGTACCTTTTTTGCATAGATCCAAACCACTTATTGCAGAAAAAGTATGATTACTTTGACTTAGAAGGGTGTTTAACTTCATCATTGAAATTCATATGTTGTTTCCCTATAAATATCACTTGGTGCCATTGCAAAGGAGAGAGAATTATGATACTTTGATCCCACTTGGCAGTTTTAGTGCCTTTAATAGAAGAAGAAAAGAAGACATTCATTTACCTTGGTTAAAATATTGCACATCTTATGTGTTTAAACTGGTGGAGCTCTTTACTATTATGGATCATGATGCCCTTCTTCTTCACAGAGATGTAAAGCTTTGGACTTGAGTAGTGGTGGTGGTAGTCAAACTAGATGGGCACGACATAAGGGCATTCTACCTCTTAATGTAAGAATCAAAATATGATAATTATTTCTTATTATTCTCCCTTACAAAAATGTTAAAATATAATTTTAAAAAATTAATGTTTTTCAAAAACTCCATTCTAATGCTATTTTGAAGAGAAATCTTCTATAAGCCATAATGTTTGCACATGGAAGTGTTTTCAGCCTCCTTTTTCAAATTGCAAATATTTATGAGATATTTACACTGGTGGCATTTGTTCAAAGAATTATTACATGTGGAAGGATATCTCATTATGTGGTTTTCTTCAAAGCCTATTGCCCTATTTCAAAACATAAAATTTACAATATGTTATGCAACCAAAATCTTTGATCTACATGTATGGGAGATACAATTAGATTTATGATTGTGTAGTTGTATGAAGGTAAATTAACATGTTTACTTTTAGTTAATAAGTTTTGTCATTTGAGGTTGTACGCAAAGTGTTTGACAAAATATGCACACACATATTTAAATAATGTTATAAAGTAATTTATGAAATGAAACACAAATTAAATAACATGTGAATGAAATGTAATTTGATAAAAAATAAATTAAAACCCTAGTAAACTTTAATAAAGTTATTGGTTTGAGAAGTTGCAAATGACAGTTGTGAATGATGCGTTGTCTCAAGAACCACTTTGGAACAGTATGGACAGACATTATAGGCCCCACATTCAATTCTTGTTGATAGTAATTCATGGATGCTCATGCTTTGTGTATATGGTTTATGTGATTATACTGATATATAATAATGGAAGAAAAATTATGATTCTATTATGCAGATTATGTGTAATGTTGCATTGTACAATTAATGAGTGTTGTAATCATGGGCAATATGAATTATAATTGAAACAGGTCTATGTTTTGCATGTGTGTACATGGTAATGGTTATTTTCTAATAATAATGTATATGGAAAGTGAATCCCATTGAGTGCATTGATCAGTGAGGATTTATGGAAGAAACACATATCTTAGAACCGTACAACTAGAATGTATAATTGCAGGGAATGTACAGTGGTGGCCAATGGAGTATAACTGATAGTACTTATCCTTAGATAATAATAATTATGTATTTAGTGTTTACTGGAGATAAGGGTAGGAATATATGGCTTGGAGTATTGAGGGTTTAGTGATTGTATAGTTGAGTCACCAAACTATACAATTAGTATTGTACTACCTGATTTTGGCATGAATACATTAATTGTATATTTTGGAGTTGAGATAAGTTAATAGTTGGTTTATTGATTGCAATACCCAATCGATAACACAATGTGATTGCCAATTGAATTATTTTGGCTAATTGAACTTTTGTGGAATCGTATAGTTGTCATTGTACGTTTGCAACCGTACAATCGTACATTGTATGATTTTTGATCATACAGTTGGTTGTATGTTTTGTAGAATTGTATAATTGGTTATATGATTTGAGGGATAAGGTATAAGATTGAATTTAGGTTTTAAATCAATATTTGCTTTCTTCTTGAGATCTAACATCACACCCTCCCTCACGAGCATACTGGCACACATGCTACAATAGTAGTTTTTGAGTATTTTAGAGGTATATAAGAAAATGATTCAAAATATCCTTTAAACAATCCCACTTCCTCCTTTGGGCTATTAATTCAATTTATTCATGGAGATTTGATCTTTCATGATCGTTACTTTATTTTGTTTAAGTTTTCTTGGAATTTTGGCTCTTCTCGTAAATAGGTCTATGGAAAGCCTTTTTTGGTGATGGAAATTAGGTGGTCTAAGAGCAAGTTTAACTTTCCAAAAATGGTTATGTATGTTGTAAAAGGGAATGTTGTAAAATATTTGGTCTACATGTATGGGAGATACAGTTGCATTTGTGATTTATGTAGTAGTTTTTTATGTTTTAGAGGCATATAAGAAAAGGATTCAAAATATCCTTGAGTCAATCTCTCTTCCTCCTTTCGACTATTAATTCAACGTATTTATGAAGATATAATCTTTCATGATCTTTTATTTAGTCTATTCGTTGTCTAGTTACTCTAGGAATTTTACTTCTTCTCATAAACATATATATGGAAAAGCCTCTTTTGGTGATGGAAAGGAGGTGGTCTAAGAGCAAGTTGGAGTTTCTAAACAAGATGATGTATGTTGTAAAAGGGAATGTTAATGCTTCCAAGTATTACCTTATGTGACTATAGAAGAGTGAATTTATTTTTCTTTAGAGAAGTATCTTGTTTTCTCTTCCTCTTATAGAGTTTTGGAGGAAGTTTTAGGATATGTGCTAAAGTATTTGATAGAGGCAAAGATCTAACCTAAGGATATTCTTGTGTAGATGTATGTTAACATCAACAAATTTATAGATGATAAGAGAGATCCATATGAATCTTCCTTAAATGCAAATACCCATTAGAGCATCCATTATGGGAGGAAAATATTATTGTTACTAATCTATTCTCTCCTTGGTCCCTCAATTGAAATTATGATGGGGTGTTAAAAGTGTAATTTGATGGATGGTATAGGTCAACATTGTATGATATAATTTTGTATAGGCATATGGGAAATAATTTTATAAATATATTTAATTTATTTATTATGTAAGCCCTATGGGCCATAGCCTTATTATGGTTAAACCTACGTTATAACTTGTAATTAACCTCCATTCCTCTAGTTATGTTGTCATAGTTTAAACTTATACAATTAGCTTTTTTTATATTTTAGTATAAATGCCCCCCACCACACCATCCATTGCATCAAACTATTGTGATACATGGTGTACAAATAATATAGTGAGTATTTATTGTGCCTATGGGTTCCCACTATATCTTTCTATTTTTCGTCCACTTTTATGCTTTATATATCATATTTGAGTGGATGGATTGCTTATTCATTTCTAAAAATAGGTGTAAATTCAACATGGTACTCGAGTAGGTACAAATATTCATCATTTGGTCACACAGGAAGATTATTTAGATCCTTCCATATTTATTTTAACTTCTAGAATGAAATACTTCTTAGAGCTTCATAAGCTCATTTGGAAAAAGAGGTAAGGGAAGGATACAGTTATTTAATCTCTAATTATTTTGATATTTGTAGAGAATTATGCCTACTATAGGTTATGTTCCATTATTATTGGAATATTTTGTACCTAATTTGCATATATCTTAACCTCTTAGAGCAGAAGAAGTATTTCCAGTTTGACTTACAAGGGTGTTTTATCTTCATGGAAAATAAAATATTATTTCCTCATATAGAGGACTTGGTGTCATTGCAATGGAGGGAAAATTGTGATGCTTTCATTGCACTTGAGAGCTTTGGTGCCTTCACTAGAAGAAGGAAAAGGAGGGTTATTCATTTACCTTATTTCAAATCTTGTGCACCCTATCTTTTTAAATGGTTGGAGATGTTTACTATGATGGATCACGACGTTTTTCTTCATGGACATGGGAAACCTTTGGACTTGAGTAGTGGTGGTGGTAGTCAAGCTAGATAGCCATGGGGTAAGGGCTATCTACCTATTAATGTAAGAAGCAAAGAATATATTACTTTTAAATTATTTTCCCTTGCAAAAAAGTTAGAATAAAGTTTTAAAATATTGATGTTTTTCAAAAATGTCACTCTAAGGCTATTTTGGAGGTAAAACTTCTAGAAATTGTAATTTTTCTTATAGAAGTGTTTTGAGCCTATTATTTTTTAAATTGCACATGTTTTTAAGGCCTTTGCATTTGTAGTATTTGTACAAGACTTGCTATAAGAGGAGGGACTTCTTATTGTATGATCGTCATCAAAGTCTGTTACCCTATTTTAAAAGGAAAAATATATAATATGTTGTGTAATAAAGATATTTGGTCTACATTTATGAGAGATACAATTGTACTTGTGAGAGTTGTAGTTTTTGAGTCATTAGAGGCATATAGGAAAAGGATTCAAAATATCCTTGAATCATTCCCTCTTCCTTATTTGGGCTATTAATTCAACATATTTATGAAAATATAATCTTTCATGATCTATTATTTATCTAGGTACTCTTGGAATTTTATAATGGCTCTTCTCATAAATAGATATATCGAAAGACTCTTTGGGTGATGTAAATCAGGTGGCCTAAGGGCAAGTTGAAGTTTCCAAACAAGGTGATGTAATGTCATAAAAGGGAAAGTTAATGCTTACAAGTCTTACCTTATACGAGTATAGAAGATTGTTGTTTTTTTAGAGGGAGTACCCTTGACTTCTCCTCCTCATATGGAGTCTTAGTGAAAGTGTTTTTTGGATATGTGCTATAGTATATTATAGTGGTAATGATGACTATGGTCCAGCCTAAATATATTCTTGTGTAGAGGTATTTTTGCATCTACAAATTTCTTCATGATGAGGGGGATCATTGAGTCTTCATCAAGTGTAGAGGCCCACTAGGTCATCCATTATGGGAAGAAGAAATTCTTATTATTATTATCTTCTCTTCTTAGCCCCTTAATTTATATTATGAGGGGTGCTAAAAGTGTAATTTGACTTATGGCCAAGGATGACATTGAATGGTGCAATATTGTATAGGCCTATGGGCGATCATTTTATGAATACATTTAGTTTATTAGATTGTTTTATTATGTAAACCCTATGGGCCGCAATTAGCCTTGTTATCATAAAAACCACATTCTAACTTAGATAAGAGGTTATTGTTCCTATAAATACCTTTAAAATATTAAAAAATAATATGGTATGTCATTAGGGGATACATTGGAGAGAAAAAAATATTATATGGATTACTTTATTGGTTTGCTTTGCCTATGCTTACCAAGGATAGGTTGAGGTAAGTCAGAGTGAATTGGTAAGTTTCAATAAAATGTTAACTGGTTTAATAAATTAGGACTATTCTAGATGTGATACATGACTTTGCAGAATGGGTTTTTTATTTTCAATAATATATTAAAGACTAGCTTAATAAGTTGGACCTATCCCTAAAGTGTTGCATAATATAAAAAATAAGTTAGGCTCCATTAGTATACAATTTAAGTGCATAGACCAACATAATGAATTAGGTCTTTTATTCATCACTTAGATATATATTTATATTCAAAAAGAAAGTTCCCATTTATGGAGGGTAACATCTGAAGGAGTGATTGTATTCAACGTAAGGTAGCTCCTATGTGGATCTTGAAGGAATGGTCGATTTTTGTATTACAACAAAACCTGAAGGTTGAACTGCCTTATTTTGAGATATAAAATCACACTTCTTCATTCAATTCTTAGTATGGGAAGTTGCACTCTCTCCTAATGGCATTGTGATTGATGATACCAAAAGAAGGATAAAAGGATAATTAATTGAAAATTGTTTTCTATTACTTAGATGTATAACATTGTGTGATAATATTAATGAAGTCATTAGATAATTTAATAAAGATATTTTTTAGGTCACAACCAAGCTAATATACTCTTTGGCCATATGACACTCCATTTAACATAACACTCTTAGTTAATCTTGTATCATTAATACATTTGTATACCTCTTTGGTTTTTGATCCTTTGATCAAGGTTATAGAAAATTAAATATTGTAAATTTGTTGAATACCATGGTTTAAAATGTAAATATGTCACAACCAATCCAACATCTCTTGCATAGATGCATCCTTCTTTCAGCAACATAAAGTTTTTACTTGGCCTTATCAATATAGTCATGTACCTTTGTTGGTTTCAACCCTATGATTAACCTTATGATAAATCAAAATTTTCTTATATGTTAAAATTTGATAAAGTTATAATAACTAGAGTTTTGTTAATTTATTCAAGAGTAAAGGTATACAAATCAAGGTTATTATTAAGGTCACAACCAACCTAACGTCTCTTGGAGATATGAGTCCTTATTTTTTATAATATATATATATATATATATATATATATATATTTTTTTTTTTTTTAATTTGTGGAAAACATCCCAAAAAGGATGCCACTTTCGGGTAAGACCCAAGGAGGCAGGGGTATCCATTCCGCCAAAAAAACCCAGGACTCGGACCTGGCCTACCACCTTTGACATACTCAAGGAGCAAACAAACACACAAAACCAATTTAAAAATAAGTAAATAACAACAAAAATAATAAAATAAAATAAAAAACATGCTCCTTGAGTGTGTCAAAAACAAAAGCACAACCAAACACGCACAATAATATAAAATAAACCACAACACAAACCACATAGAAAAACACAAGAACCACAAAATAAAACACAAACAAGACAAAAACAACAGAACACTACAAAGACATAACCAAAAAAAACATGAAAAATAAACACAACCAAAACCTAAAAAATAAAATAAATAAAATAAAAATAAAAATAAAAAACAACCAACAACAGACAATAGACAAAAACAAAAAACATAGAAAACACTCACACATAAAAACACGAAATAACACAAACAAAGAGAAACCCAAGAACAAGAACGAAAAAAACACAAGAACAATAACAAAAAACATAAAAAAAAACAAAACAACAAAAACACAAGAACAACAAAAAACAACACAAAAACAAAACAAAACAAAAGAACCCACCCACCTTAAAAAAAACTAAACAAAAAAAAAACAAAGAAGAAAAAAAAAAAAATGAACAAAACAATGACCTATCTAGACCAGAAGACTATTAAGGCAAGAATCAATAGACGAAAGAAAATAAAGAATAGAATGAGCTAGGGAACTAAAAAAAACTGAATGAACCAAAGAGAAGCAAAAAAAAAAAACAAGAAGAAACTAGGTACCTTCGAAGCTGGAGCCATCCAAAGAAATGATAGAAAGAAGAGCTTCCCTAATTTGAGAAGCCCACCATATAGGAGGGTGGCCATAAAAAGTAAGATCATCTTTGTCCAAAGCCCAATTAGCTAAAGCATCAACACTCTTGTTTTGATCTCTGACCACATGATTGTAATCAACTTTCAAAAATCCCATCTAGATTAACTGAATCTTCTCAATAATTATTTGTATTCTCCAATCCACCTTATGATTCGTAGGAGTCTTCAAGATATTAATCATAAGTTGAGAGTCAGACTCAACTAACACCTTTTCCCATCCAACCTTAGTAGCCTCTTGAAGGCCTTTGAGGATACCATACCCCTCAGCAAGGTTATTGGAAAGAATACCCAAATTCTTAGCAAAAGTAAAAACTAGGGAGCCATCTGAAAGTCTACCAATTCCTCCCACACTGGCTTTTCTAGGGTTCCCTCTAGAGGCTCCATCAGTATTGACTTTTCCAAAATCCTTAGGAGGAGGTTGCCAATTTCTAGTCCTATCCATCTTACTAATACTCACATTCCCTTTAAGTTGATTGCCCTTAGAAGGTTTAATCTTCAATCTTTGCATCACTTGATACCATCTTTGGTGGGAGTTTTGGGGGTGATTAAGGAGTTGATGGACTGATTCAACTAAGTTGGCTATGGTCTTTTTCCAAATATAGTGAATATCCTTCCTATCTTGATTAAAAATTCGGATGTTCCTTTCATTCCAAATATTCCAAAGAAGAATGGTAGAACCCATCCAAACTAATTGCCTAATAAAATGATCAACACCCTCTTGATTAGGCCAATCCCTCCAAAGTTGTTCAAAAGTAAAAAAATTGGACCACTGTAAGCCAAGTAAAGTGGCCATTCTCCTCCATAGCTCAAAGGCTAAAGTACACTCAATAAAAAGATGGTTGATATTTTCTACATTCTCTTCACACATTTCACATCTAAAAGGGCCATGAAAACCACGCTTCATAAGTTGCTCACTAGTAAGCACCCTACGATGCAATAAAAGCCAATTAAAGAACCTCACCTTAGGCCAGAGCTTTTGAGCCCACAATTGAGAAAATATGTCAGAAGAATGGTTGGGATTATTATGGCATAAGGTCAAATAACCTTGAGCAACTGAATACTCACCCTTAGTAGTGTTGTTCCATCCAAAACAATATTTTTCATGGGACCAAGAGAGGGATCTCATATGAAGGATGCCTTGGATATCTTGTCTTTGCCTTTCTGGGATTTGAATAGGCCAGTCCTCAATAGGGATCCAATATCTACCAACCTTTGAATTACCGGTATGGTACCGACGAGTAATTAACCACCTTTATCCAATTAGCTCGGTGAAGCTCCTCCATCCAAGGCCTCCAATCGGGAACCGAGTTATCAAAGGCTTGTGACCATCCCAAGAATATGTCCAAAAATTTGCATGTTGACCATTATGAATGATCCAAAATAATTTTTTCTTTATCAAATCCTCACTAGTCTTAAGAACTGCTAAAATGGGAGAACCTTTGGTAGGAAGTTGATAGCGAACAAGGTCTTCAGGACTTTTGTTCTCGGCATATTTAGCACGGAGATTATTGGCCCAAAGAGCATTGGGGTTATGCAACATCCTCCAATATAATTTAGCAGCTAAAGCTTTGTTGTTATTAATTGAAGACCCCTTCACTCTTAGGAAGACATAAAGTATCCCATTTCACTAAGGCCCATTTTCTTTTCTCCTTTTTACCACTCCAAAGGAAACGATGACTGATTTGATCCAATTCTCGAAGAACAACCTTTGGGATATTCAAAATGGAAGAAACATAAATAGGAATAGCTTGAAGGACTGATTTTACCAAGGTGATTCTACCCCCGGAAGAAAGCCACTTGTTGGTCCACTTTCCAATTTTCTTCTTGACTTTGTCCAACAACCAATTCCAATCTTTATTTTTCTGCCTTTGAATATTTATGGGAATACCTAAATAAGTGATTGGAAGAGAGGTCTTCTTATATCTTAATTTATCCAAGACCATGGATTC
This sequence comes from Wollemia nobilis, assembly GCA_028583015.1. Taxonomy (NCBI): domain Eukaryota; kingdom Viridiplantae; phylum Streptophyta; class Pinopsida; order Araucariales; family Araucariaceae; genus Wollemia; species Wollemia nobilis. Next base: position 1,675,229 of record JAQPPZ010001945.1, read on the forward strand.
CTGTCTAGCAGAGCAGTGGAAGAAAATAACTTTAGATTTGTCTTCATTGATCAACTGCCCAATAGCCTTAGAAAAATAGCTAATGATTTGCTTAATATTAGAAGCTTCCTTAATTGTAGCTTTACCTAAAAGAGTAGATTCATCCACAAATTGAAGATGAGAGATAGGTCTAGCTCCATGAGAAATGGTAACTCCCTCAAGGGTTTTGTTTTCCCTCTTTTTGGTTATAGTCCTACCCAAGCATTCAACAAGAATGATGAATAAATAAGGGGATAGCGGGTTACCTTGCCTAATACCTTTGGAAGTTGGGAAAGACTGAGAAGGCCTGCCATTGATAAGAACTAAGTAGGAAACTAAAGAGATACATCCCATAATCCAATCCATCCAATCCTTAGAGAAACCAAATTGCCTCAAAACTTTGATAAGGAAGTGTCAATCCACTCTGTCATAAGCTTTGGATAAGTCTAACCGAATGAACATAGAAGGAGAATTTTGCATATCCATGGAATGGATGGCTTCCTGAGCAAGAACTATCTCATCTACTATTTGACGTCCTTCCACATATCCCCCTTGCTCGGGGAAATAATCTTATGCAAAAGAGGCTTCAACCTTTCTGCCATGATTTTAGTAATGATTTTGAGAAGAACATTACATAAAGAAATAGGTCTAAAAGCTGAGATATGATCAACCTCTTGAGCTTTTGGAACAAGAGTAATATAAGTTTTATTGATAACCTTCAAAATTTCTTTGGCTTTCCTGGATTCTTCCACCACCTCTAATAAATCAACATGAAGGATATCCCAGAACTCTTGGTAGAACTCAATAGGAAAACCATCAGGACTTGGGGTTTTCCCTTTTTGCATTTTAAAAACTACTTGTTGAAGCTCATTGATAGTAATAGGAGCAGTCAAAATAGAGTTCTCCTCAGAAGTGATAAGATAAGGGATTGCTTGAAGAACATTTTGTTGTGAAGTTGAGTCAAGAGGAGTAGCAGAAAAAATATTGGAAAAGTAATCAACAACAATAGAGTTCATGCCATCCCAAGTATAAACAACATCTCCAGAATCTGATTTTAAGGAAGAAATAAAGTTGTGAGATCTTCGAGCTAGAAGAGATTTGTGGAAGAAATTTGTGTTTCGATCTCCTTCTTTGAGCCATTGAATTCTAGATTTTTGATTACATAAGATTTCTTCTCTTTTTTCCCATTCCTCTAACTGAGTTGTGAGTTTAATTTCATCTGCACTTCTCTTCTCTGTGAGGCCATCTAAACGGATTTTCTTATTCAAATTTTCAAGATGAGCAATAACTTCATGTTTTTTTTTATGAACATCCCCAAAATCTTTCCAGTTCCAAGTCTTGATTTTGGATTTAATGTATTGTAGTCTTTTGGCAAAACAGAACATCTTAGTCCCATGCCTAGGTTTACCTTCCTTCCACCATTGTTGCACACGAGGTCTAAAGGAAATGTCTCTAAGCCACATTAATTGAAAACGAAAAGGAGAGAAAGTCACATTGGTTTTCCACATTTCCACCATGATTGGCCAATGATCCGAACCAACATTATTAAGAGTCTTCACTTTAGGAATGTGACCATGGATTAAGAAATTTTCAGAGAGCAAAAACCTATCCAATCTCTCCATTATACAAGCTAAGCCTTTCCTTCTGTTAGACCAAGTCATAAGGCCATTATCTGGTTGGATATCCACAAGATGGAGGTTTGCAATATATTCGCTCATGAGGTTAGTGCTTTTGTCCATTTTTCTATTTCCCCCCCTTTTATCATCTAGAGAGGATGGTATTGAAATCTCCTCCGATCAAGATCCAAGCTTTAGGAAAATGAGGGATGATATGAGTAATATCCTTGCACTATCTTCTTTTTTCCTCCAAATAAGTCGGGGCATAAACAATAATGCAGAGCATAATCTGGTTGGAATGTCTACTTTGAATAGCTATAGCCACTAAACCCCAACTGCCAACCATATGGTGAATAACTACCTCTTTTGGGTTCCAAAGACAAGTAATGCCACCTGAAGTCCCTTGGGAACTGAGGGAAACCACTTTTCCAGCTGGCCAAATTTCATCGGCAATTAAGTCCATATCCTCCATTGATATCTTTGTTTCTTGAAGGAAAACAAGATGTGGATGATTTATCTGAATCATTCTTCTAATTTTATTTTGTTTTGAAAGACTCCCTTTGAGTCCTCTAATATTCCAAGTGATGATCTTCATTAATACCATAGCTAAAAAAGTTGGGAAGGGCATTAATCTTACCTTCCTCTACAAGCATTTCACCTTCTTTTACCATATGATATTGATTGGTCTTGCGTCCTACTTTTTGATTAGAATCCATTTTCAATTTTTTTTTTCCTATTTCTTGACTTATTCCAATTGAATCTGAGATGGCTTCTAACCTTGAAGAATGCTCATACACAGCCAAAATTTTACTAGATGGTTCAATGGAGTCTATATTGAGACCTGCATTATTTGAAGTTTTGACATTTGAAATATTGTTTTTCTTGTGTAAATTTTCTCCTTTTTTTTTTTTTCTGTTGAAAACCTTTGATTTGTTGGTTTGTCTCTGAGTTCTTCCCTTCATATTTAAATTGTGTTTCTAAGATTTCAGTTTCCATTATTTCCTCTTCCTCACTTGGGACATCATTTGTGGAAAGGATTTCAAACATATTAGCAAATGACTTTGATTGATCCTTCATAACTGGTTTTTTCCGAGTATTCTTCTTCTTAGGTATTTGGAAACCTGCTGAGTTTATATCTTCTTTCTTTTGATCAAGAATTTTATTTGGGCAAGCACTGGCCAAATGACCATATTAATGGCAAATTCTACAACGAAAAGGAATGTTCTCATAGTCCACTACTTGCTCCCAAGTGTCTTCCCCAAATTGTAATGTGATATTTTTAGGTAGGGGTTTGTCAAAACCCATTAAAACACAAATTCAAGCATAAATAATATGTTCAAAATTTTGAGTACAATAAGCAGTCATCATAAAAGTTCCTAAAGAGTTTCTAATTGAAGAAAAAACAGTAGGATTCCAAAATTCAATAGGGAGGCCAAAGAGTCTAACCCACACGGGAGCTATAGAAGGCATCTCTTCTTCGACTTTAAATTTAGTATGCCAGGGCTTCATGAAAAGCCCTGACCTTCCAAAAAACCAAAGATCCCTTTGAAAAGTTTTCTCTCTATCTTCGTTATTAGCAAATAAAACAAGAAAATAACCATTTGGATAAATAGAGATTTGTAACTCACCTTTAGTTTTCCAGCTTTTTGCAGCCCAGACTTTGAAAGCAGATAGACTCGGCGAAAACCCACGAACCGAAAAATTAGTCCTATTTTTTCCAAATCTTCAATGCTAGTCTGAATGTTACCCATATCAAGCTTAACAATAGGAGTTCCATCAGTTGCTTTAAGACATCCTGACTCCGTTTTCCTAGGATCAATCTTAGGCATTCTTAGAGGTTTATGGGAAGCCCTAATATTGATATTAGCATTGGACTAAGGCTGTCCACCACGAAGGGCATCCCTAAAATTCATTTTTGGGACTGAGTCTTCGAAATTATTACCCTTGACAGGGGTTTTCACAGGAGAATTATTTTGTGGGTACACCTTAGCACCAGATTCACTTGAGATATGAGCCATTTTTTGATCAACTGCTTGAAACTTGTTTCGTGATCTCTTTAATCCTTGCCCTAGACGCCGTGGAAAGGTATGGTTTTCACTTTTCTTTTGTGCAGCAAATTGGAAGTCGTTGTCACTCAAGTTCATAGTATGATCTGTTGAAAGACAAATTTCTAACCCATCGTGTATCCCCTACAACATTTCCTGCTAAAATATTGAGCATAAACCACAAAAATATTGGTCGCTAGGGCCCGAAGGCCCTAAAAACCAACTTCGGGAGCTACTTGCACTCAACCCAGATGAAACCCTCGCATAGCCGCTTGCCAAATATATCGTTCACACATAGGGATGCGCTAGGATCTATGTTGCTCAAAATGATATGAAAATTTGTGGAGACTTTCTAGGATTTTTCAGGCATCTACCCTCAAAATTTCAGCTCAATTCGAGTTCGGATGAGTGAGATATGGCCGAAACGAGTTAGGCAGTTTGGGCAGTCCTGCGAAAAACGTCTAATCAATTTCAGCTCTTTGGTCTTCTATTTGGCTCCTTTCAATCATATCTAATATAAATTTTTAATATTATCTTATATTATCAATTTAGCTTTATATACTTGTTAGTTTTATTCATGTGATCAAGCCTATGAAAAATCAAGTGTAATAAACAAAGTTATGTTAATAAACCTGATATGGATGATGGTAAGCTTCCTTCTATATAAAATTTATACAATTAAGTACTAGGATATTTAACATTAGATATTGTAGTATAATAGATTGCTATGTTTATAATATAAAAAGAAATATTAGAGCATTGGTAATTATAATATTATAATAAGTCTCATATACAAGGTATAATATAAAGACAAATATAATTTTTAATGTCCACGAGAGACCAATAAGATCAAAGGGACTCGAAAGCATAGTTGAAAAAATAGAAAAGAACTAGGGAAAATGACCCTAGAAAAGAAAGTTGACTATGATAAATAAGCAAACAAATAAACATAGGGGTAAGGATATGTGGGGTAAAAAGCCCCAAACCCAAACCCTAAGATTCCAATATAGAATCGCTCTTGACATTCAAGGTCGAAGGATTGCTAGTGTTTGTGAAGAAAGTGGTAATAAGGAATTTCCTACACTGTCTCGACAACAAACGTAAGGATACAAATTAAAAATATTGAAAAATAGATGACAGTGAAAGGAAAATAAAATAATCATAATGAATATTATTAATAATACACTAATATAGTAACATGTCTTTAGACCATGGATTTGTTTCTTTATTCTTATTTTTTTTTTGGTGTTTAGTTTCTCATCGTGGCTTAAAAATTGATTAAAGACAACAAAAAAATGGTTTATGAATTTATTATAGGTGTGGAAAATCTAAATCATAACAAGATTAAAGCCTTTGAATTTAATGTGAGGGTATGTAGATATAGTGGATGAGTATACTTTAGGTATATTATGGATATCGTTATAAGTGTTACATAATAATAAAAAAGTGTTATGTTCAATTGGTATGCAATTTGAGTGTAGAACACATTGAATTAGGCTTTTTATTGATCACTTAGAATTGTATTTGTGTTTGCAAAGAAGGTTCTTAATTCAAAGAGGATGACATCTCAAAAGTGATGGCATTCAAGATAAAGATCTCTCAAAGAATTGTATTTGTATTTACAGAGAAGATTCTTAGTTCAATGAGGATGTCATCTCAAGTAGTGATGGTATTCAAGGCAAAGTTAGCTCTAACATGGATCTCAAAGGTATGACGAGTTTATTTATTTCAAAAACCAAAGGTTAAACTAACTTCTTGTGATATAGGCATTCACATATATTCATTAAATTCCTACTATTAAAAATTGCACCCTCTCCTAGTGGTATTATTGGTGATGTTAAAATCAAGAAGGATAAAAGGATTGTACACTTAATTATGATGGAGGATAGGGCAAATATAGTAGTACTTTATGGTGATACAATGGTGTGAATGTAGGCAATTATCCTTATCATATAGGTGCATTTTTTATAAATCAAGATACGTGTTTATCTATTAGACAATGATCTTACTATCCAAATGATGGAAAGATCATAAAACCAAGAATACAAAATTTATTGGTATGTACTACACCATTTTTTATCTATTGTTTTTTATTCCTCTTTCATCTTAAGGGATTTTTTTGATCATTTAGCTTAGGCGTTGGTTGTACCCCTTAACACCATTTGATAAGTAATAATATATTATAAAAATAATAATAGTGTTCAATATATTTTGTTGAAAAATATTATCTTATAAATCAAAGTGACAATTTACTTTAAATGGGAAGAAAAATCTAAAATATTCAACATTAAAATTATTTCTCCATAATTTGTAATCATGGGAAATGTTAGCTTTTGATGCCACATATATTGGAAGATACCATTCACAAGATGCAGAAAGAAATAAAATAGATATGCGAGATGACTGAAATATACAATAAATAGAAATGACGAAAATATTACAATAGTAGTAATGGAGGAAATGGGCACTCCATAATATATGCTATTGCTCCATGAGGGAGCTCTAAACTTATAGCTCACACACACTACCCTACTACCTATATACCACATACACTGTGATGCTACTCTACCTTACTCTTATATGATCTATCTATGGCCATTATATAGGAAGATAAGTTCCTTGGCCGACACTCTATCTAGTTGTACAAGTGGACACCTTGCACATTATAGCTTACACATTGATACTTGTGAATTTATTACATTGCATGAAGTAATTAGATAACTTACACCTAAGTAACCTAATGTCCTATGTACGTACCAAGGAAGGTACATTTACATGACCTAAATAATATAATATGCCCTATTTATAACATCCCCTGTATTACAATGTTTGGGTTTTGAAGACATTAGTCTTCAATGTGGATCTTCTTCCATATGATAGCTTTGAATTGAATATTTGTATTTGAAATGATCTTTGGCTTCTTCAGTAGATGCTCCAGTCTTCAAATGCTGTAAAAATTGGCTAAATTTGTAGACCCTTATTTTAGTTCACATTGCATTGTATTCCTCCTTCATTGATCTCCTTTTTGGTATTTTGATTATGTCTTCATGATGAGATATGTATTGATTCCATCCATATATCTAAAGTTGATCATATAATTATCTTCTACCAACTTGCTTACTGAAATGAGATTGAATGTTAATCCAGGAACATACAATACATTTTTCAGTAGAATATTTGTAAATGATTTGCTAGGTGTTACATATCCATATTCATGTATAGGATAAGTTTGGCTATCTGTAATTCTTAATATGTAGTCATTGGTATCTTCAAGATATTCGAACCAATATATATTTCCTATCATATAATGACTTGCTCTAGAGTCAATGTACCATATATTTTCATGTTTTATGGACTGATTTCTATTGTAGCAAATTCCACATTCATTATATGCTATTTTTGAAGAGATGAGATAGGATTTTATTCTGATAGAAGTTTATAATATTGATTTGATAAAACCTATATCGATCCTTGATCCTTGTGGGCTTCCTTATATCTCCCTAGTAATGAGAATAAGTACTCTGAAGGATTTTAGGTTTTGAAGATAGCTTATATATAGCTAATGGATTTGCAACTTGATAAACAATAGAATATGATATTACCAAGTTTAGTAGAATACCTTATGACTCCATAGTATGAATTGGACAAGATATTAAGTGCTTTTGAGAGATATAGTTCAATATTTGATTGATTTTGTAAAGTTATGAAAATCCTAAAAATCAACTTCTATTGTCATTATTACTCCTATTGAACCAAGCACTTTTTCTAGACATCAAGAGGTTTTAATGTTGGATATTTTATCTCTATTTCAGAGGATTTGAGACAAGTAAATATTATAATGTCCAACCTTTATATGATATTGATAAACCTCTTATAATGGCCCTTAGAATTTAATTTCAATTTTTTTAATTTCCAATAAATCAATTTGTAGTAGTACACCTTATGATTCCTAACTTTGGAAAATTAGAAAAGGTAATAATATTTGCAAAATATTTAAATGATTCAACCTAAGTAGAAGGTCTTATATCTCCTAGGTTAATTTACAAATAGTATTCTGATTTTTAGGTAAGTTGTCTCCTACGTCTTTGCTTTCTCAATCTTAAAATTTAATCCATAAAAATTTAATCTTATAACTCCAATGTTTGAAAGTAATATTAATGAGATATTTTTATTACCTTAGCCCTCTTAACTTCACACTTGGATGGCACTAATTTGGTTGAAGTATGACAGTCCTCTACGTACCCTTTCTATGGTGCTTGATTTGATGAGGCTGAGGAAACAAGTGTGGTATGGTTGATGGGCTTCTTCGTTGATGTTTGGAGAGTAGATGTTGGTTGGTCATTCCAATGGCGTCTTTAATACTCCTATGTTCTCCTTCTTCCATGCTAGGTATGGCTATTGAGCTTCTACGTTGACGTTGGGAGAATAAATATTGGACCTTTCAATGGAGTTTTTAATTCTCCTATTCTCTCCTTCTTCCATGCTATGGATTAAATGGACTATGCTTGCTTTTCATACTTTACGGATGTTAGACGTGAATGTTATCTCTTCGTTTCTCTACACTGTATATATGGGAAGTCTTTGGTGGATAAATGGCACTTTGTTTGCTCAGTAACAATACCTTCTCTTCTTGTAATGTTTCTCTGCCAATTGGGCAATATTTGAAGGACAAGTGGCATTCGATTTGCTTAGTAACGCTGCCTCCTCTTCTTGTAACATTGCTTCGCGAGCCGTTACATATCCTTCTTGCTTGAGCATTCTCAACGTTCGTTTCTTGAATGTTAGAGAAATGATAGCCACGAGGGAATAATTTGCCAAGTGACACTCAACCCTTTTTCACGGATTTTCCTACGAAACAACTCCAAGAAGGAGATTATAATTCTTTCCAAGTCTTTCTCCTTAGCTTAGCTTGCATCAATTTCTTAGAGAGCAAGCAATGTATTTCCTTCTACAGGTGATATGTATGAAGAACACAAGCTTATACTGAGAGGGGGGGTGAACAGTATAAGACCGCTTTTCAATTTTTCTTTCGATTAACTTGCAGTTCAAAAACATGCAGTGAATATATAACAGTATCAAAACAGAAATCAAAGCAATGCACAGAATATCATCCACAATAGAGACACAACAATTTACGTGGTTCACCCAACGCGGGCTACTCCACGGATAAAATTTGTACTAAATTTTATCACCTCAAATTCTGGGAAACATGTCCCGATTACAAAGTTTATGGGCACCAACCCAAAGGAGATACCTTCCCCTAGCTCTGCTTAATCTGGTGATCCTCTAGAGAACCTCTGCCTCTGCAGCCCTTAGCAAGTGGAACTCAATCCACAGAAGACACCTGTCTTCCTTGCTCTGGCTGGAGACCTCTGTCCTCAACTCTATCACCGCACAGTCGATCCTCTTTTCTGCACCAAAACACAGTCCTTCGGTCTGGCACTTTGTCCTCGAACTTGCACCTCTACGCAATTACAGCACTCGATCAAATATCTACTTATGCACCTCTGTGCAAACACAACAGCAATGTCTTCGCACACTCTGCTCTTCGACGATCGAACTTCTCCCTGCACTCTGCTTCTACGAAAGTCGCACTTCGAACGCACACTTCGATCGATGCCCAAACTATTCAAACAACCCTCCTTTTATACTCACAATCTCAAGATTGAAATCTTGATCTTAGTCGACTGTTTACCCTTCAACCACGTCGGCTGCAAAACCCTACGCTGCGTCGGCCCAGATTTAACTCTGTCGGCTTCACTGCCTTCCTGTAGCTTCTGGCGCGAAACTTCAACATGTCACGATATCGTGACACCTTTGCTTGCCGTAGCCTTCTTTTGCCTGTTGTCATGAAATCGTGACACTACAGCCTTTGTCGACCTCCTTTCTGCTTATGTCATGAAATCGTGACACTTCCTATCTTTGCTGATGTCATCTTCTCTTCTGTCGTGAAATCGTGACCCTTCTGTCTTCATGCCCTTCCTCTCAACTTTTGTCATGAAATCGTGACACTTTTGATTTTTGTTGACGTCATCTTCACTCTATCATGAAATCGTGACACTTTAGTCTGCAAAGCCTTCTTCTCTGCTTTTGTCATGAAATCATGACACATCTACTTTTTGATGTAATCTACAACTATGTCATGAAATCATGATGCTTTCCTCCTTAAGCTCTTTTTCGCCATATGCCCATAAACTAGAACATGTCGTAAAATCGCGACGCTTTCGCCTTCGAGCTCTTCTTCAACTTGTCGCGAAATCATGACGCTTCTTCTGATTAAGACTTGCTAACTGTTTCTGTCATGAAATCGTGACACCATCTCCAACTGCAAGCTGCCAACTCAACCTATCATGAAATCGTGACACTTTCTACATCCGTACAACTTCTTTGTAGCCTATCGCAAAATCATGACGCTTTTAGCTTCCGTACGCTTTCTCCACTGCTTGTCGTGAAATCATGACGCTTCTCCTTTCAGGCTCTTCTCTTTGCTGCATGTCATGAAATCGTGACAGTCCTCAACTCGACCTTTGTAGCATGTCACAAAAATGTGACAACCCTTACTTGGAACTTTGCATCATGTCACGAAATCGTGACAGTTCCTGAATCACTTTCTCTCTCTTCAATCTTGTCGCGAAAACGCGACAGCTTACACTACGGACTCTTTCTTCTGCAACATGTCACGAAATCATGACATTTTTTCGTCCGTACAGCCTCCTTTGTAGAATATCGTGAAATCATGACACTTTTCTTTCTCTGCCTTCCTGCACTGTCCGAGTCGCGAAAATGTGACATGTCACGAAATTGCGACAGTTTTGCCTGCTTCGTCTCTGCCTTCCCACATGTCACGAAATCGTGATAGTTTTGCCAGTGCTTTCTCTCTCCTCAAACATGTCGTGAAATCACGACAGTTTTTCCAACCGCCTGCATACTTTTTCTTACTTGTCTTTTTCTTGATCTTTTGCAATTGGGCTACCCTGATCTTCTTGGAAACTCACTGTCCATGCTGAAACCTTCATCAAGACACATTCTTTGACATCAAACCAAATTGCTTCAAGACCTTCTTGACATCAATGACAACATCTACACTTAGAGTAAAGGCAATGTACCCAAAATTGCCAACAATCTCCCCCTTTGTCATTGATGGCAAACCTTAACTGAAAACACAAGTCAAGAGCCAAAACTGAAAACAACTGATCCAACAACTGAGAATCTGCCTTTGAAGTTTTTGCTCCCCTGACTTGAAGCTCTCTCCTTCACTATGAAGCTCTCCCCCTTACTCATATCTCTCCCCCTTTGTCATCAATGGCAAAGGGTCACCTTTGGGGCTCGGGACTAAGAATGAGCCTCTTAGCTTAGTCCCTCCCCCACCTCCTGATGAGGTGATTAATTCCGGGGTGGGAGTACAACTCCCAATTTCTCCCTTAGATACTCAAATGTGTCTCTTGGAAGAGGTTTGGTGAAGATATCTCGCAATCTGCTCTTTAGTAGACACATATTCTACCTTGACTTGCTTATCTTGCACTTTCTCCCTTAGAAAGTGATACTTGATGGAAATATGCTTTGTCCTTGAGTGCATTACCGAATTTTTGGAAATACTTATGGCACTAGTATTATCACAAAATATGGAGATGGGTTGTTCATGCTTGACTTTGAAATCCTCCAAGGTGGTTTTCATCCATAGAACTTGAGTACACCCAGCCACTGCTGCTATGTATTCAGCTTCTGCCGTAGATAAGGAAATTGAAGGTTGTTTCTTACTTAGCCAAGAAACTAAACTCTTTCCCAGAAAGAATGCTCCACCACCGGTGCTTTTCCTGTCATCATTACTGCCTGCCCAATCTGCATCTCGTATAGGCTGTGAGAGTGAAATCATCACCTTTGGGATACCAAAGCCCAAAGTCCATAGTGCCCTTCGGATATCCGAATATTCTTTTAATCGCTATAACATGAGAATCTTTTGGAGCAGCCTGAAATCTGGCTACTAATCCAACAGCCTGCATGATATCTGGTCTGGTAGCTGTAACATATAATAAACTACCAATCATTGATCTGTACAACCTCTGATCTGCCACTGGAGATTCATCATCTTTACTCATCTTGCACCCTGTAGTCATTGGAGTACATACAGGTTTGTTGTCCATCATCCCAAATTTTTTTAACATTTCTTTGATATATTTTCCTTGAGAGAGAAATATACCGTCTTTTGATTGAGCAATCTGAAGACCCAAAAAGAATGACAACTCTCCAATCATAGACATCTCAAATTCCTTCTGCATGGTGTTAGCAAAATCTTTGCACATCTGGGTATTATTTCCCCCAAAAATGATATCATCAACATAGACAACTACAATCAACATATCATTACCTTTATCCTTAATATACAAATTGCTATCTGCCATACCTTTCCTGAAACCTTGCTCATGAAGGTACCGTCAAGTCTTGAGTACCAAGCCCTAGGTGATTGCTTTAACCCATACAAGGCCTTTTTTAGTTTACACACATAGTCCGATTGATCTGAGAGAGACACGCCTTCTGGCTGTTCTACGTAGACTTCTTCATCCAAAACTCCATTTAAAAAGGCTGATTTCACATCCATTTGATACACCTTGAATGCTTTGAAGCTTGAGAGGGCCAAAAACATTCTGATGGCTTCGAGACGAGCAACAAGAGCGAACGTCTCTTCGAAATCAACACCTTCTACTTGAGCATAACCTTTGCAAACCAACCTGGCTTTGTTTCTGACAATCTTTCCATCCTCATTGAGTTTATTTCTGAATATCCATTTTGTGCCAATGACATTCTTGTCCTTAGGTCTTGGAACTAAATCCCAAGTTTCACTTTTCTCTATTTGATTTAGCTCTTCATCCATTGCTTTTACCCAAAATTTATCTGCACATGCTTCACTGAAATCTTTTGGCTCAATCTGAGATAATAAAGAAATATTTGTAGAATCGTGTGACGGAATGACTCTTCTTCTAGTTTGTCTACTGTTTGGATCACCAATGATCAAATCTTTGGGATGATGTTTCTGAACATATCGTGACGGAGTTTTGGGAAGCAACTGTTGTTTTTCCTCTTCTTCATCTGAAACCTCTCTGAATTCTTCTTGACATATTTCATCACTGATTTCCTTGACAGGTTCTCTTATCCCTGTCTTTTCATCAACTGTTACATTTATGCTCTCTACGACTGTATGCATTCTTTTGTTGAAGCATCTGTAAGCCTTGCTTCTGCTGGAATAACCAAGAAAAATTCCTTCATCACACCTAGGATCAAACTTACCCAAATTCTGATCTTCCCTTCTGATGAAGCACTTACTCCCAAACACTTTGAAATGTTTGACTGTAGCTGGTCTTCCTTTCCACAACTCATAAGGAGTTTTATGATGATTTACTCTAAGTTGGGCCCCGGTGATAATGTATACTCGTTGTACTGACTGCCTCTTTCCAGAAACCATCTAAAAGTTTTGACTCATTTAACATAGCTCTAGCCATATTTTCAATAGTTCTGTTTTTTCTTTCAACTACTCCATTTTGTTGAGGAGTTCTTGCTGCTGAATATTCTCTTTTAATTCCCTGTTGCTCACAGTATTCCACAAATTCATTAGAGGTGAACTCTCCTCCTCTGTCCGATCTTAAACATTTGATTCTCTTTTCAGTCTCATTTTCAATCATTTCTTTGAAAGCTTTAAATTTTTCAAAGGCTTCAGATTTTTCTTTGAGAAAGGTCACCCAAGTCATTCTAGAATAATCATCTATAAACAACATGAAGTAGCTTTCTCCCTGAATGCTCTGAGTTCTGGTGGGGCCACATAAATTAGTATGAATGAGATCTAATGGTTTTGAAGAAGTATACACTTTTGATTTAAAACTGGTTCTGGTCTATTTTCCATGTTGACAAGGACCGCAAATGGTGTTATGGGGCCTTTTTATTTTGGGCAAGTCTCTAACTCCTTCCTTGTTACTAATGTTGACAAGATTATCAAAGCTCAAATGCCCCAATATTTTATGCCATAACCAACTCTCATCTTCTTGAGTTAGAAAACACTTTTCCTTTTTTATCTCACTTAGCATGTAAAGATTGTTTGGAGTCCTTGTAGCACTAGCAATGAGTTTTCCATTTTTTTCTTTACGAATCTCACATCTATCTGAAAAGAAAGATACTATGTGTCCTTGATCACAAAGTTGACTCACACTTAGAAGATTATGTCTTAGACCTTCTACATAAAGCACATTTTTAGTTTTGGATTTCCCATCCAAGCTAAGAGTCCCTTTACCACAGATTTTAGCAGACCTATTATCTCCAAAACTAATTGTTCCTCTGTTTGTGTTTTTTAAGACCAAAAACTTTTCCTTTTCACCAGTCATATGTTTTGAACAACCACTATCAAGATACCATTTCTCTACTTTGTCTTGAGCATGAAAAGCAGTTTGAACTATCATTGACTTAGACTTGATCTCATTTCTCTTTTTAGTGAACTTAAGGCTAGGTCTATCCAAACTGCACATCCTTGCTATATGCCCAACATTCTTGCATTTGTAACACATGACATTTTTATCCATAAGAGGTGCAAAAGAGTTAACATTTTCCTTACTATGGCTATTCACGGATTTAATGCAATGTATAGCTTTGTGACCAAATTCCTTGCAAGAAAAACAATAGCCATGGAAAGTATTATGTAACCTGTTTTGATGCCTTGGATGATTGTTCTTCTTGTGACCAACTGGAATCCATCGTTCTTCAAGCTGAAGATTGATCTTGCTGTCTCTTCTTCCCCGTCATGATGCTTGAGAACAAAACTCTCTTTCCTAAAATCCTTAAAGCCCAGAAGAATTCTCTTTAGAGATCAAACTTAACCTCTTCATCCTTTTTTGAAACTCGTATGTTCTTCTCGAAAGATCCTTCTCCAAGCTGTTAGGCTTTTCCGGAGAGACCTGCTCTGATACCAATTGAAGAACACAAGCTTATACTGAGAGGGGGGGTGAACAGTATAAGACCGCTTTTCAATTTTTCTTTCGATTAACTTGTAGTTCAAAAACATGCAGTGAATATATAACAGTATCAAAACAAAAATCAAAGCAATGCACATAATATCATCCACAATAGAGACACAACAATTTACGTGGTTCACCCAACGCGGGCTACTCCACGGATAAAATTTGTACTAAATTTTATCACCTCAAATTCTGGGAAACATGTCCCGATTACAAAGTTTATGGGCACCAACCCAAAGGAGATACCTTCCCCTAGCTCTGCTTAATCTGGTGATCCTCTAGAGAACCTCTCGCCTCGCAAGCCCTTAGCAAGTGGAACTCAATCCACAGAAGACACCTGTCTTCCCTGCTCTAGTTGGAGACCTCTCGTCCTCAACTCTATCACCGCACAGTCGATCCTCTTTTTTGCACCAAAACACAGTCCTTCGGTCTGGCACTTTGTCCTCGAACTTGCACCTCTGCGCAATTACAACACTCGATCAAATATCTACTTATGCACCTCTATGCAAACACAACAACAATGTCTTCGCACACTCTGCTCTTCGACGATCGAACTTCTCCCTGCACTCTGCTTCTGCGAAAGTCGCACTTCGAACGCACACTTCGATCGATGCCAAACTCTTCAAACAGCCCTCCTTTTATACTCACAATCTCAAGATTGAAATCTTGATCTTAGTCGGCTGTTTACCCTTCAACCACGTCGGTTGCAAAACCCTACGCTGCGTCGGCCCGTATTTAACTTCGTCGGCTTCAATCGCCTCCTTCCTGTAGCTTCTGGCACGAAACTTCAACATGTCACGATATCGTGACACCTTTGCCTACCGTAGCCTTCTTTTGCCTGTTGTCACGAAATCGTGACACTACAGCCTTTGTCGACCTCCTTTCTGCTTATGTCATGAAATCGTGACACTTCCTGTCTTTGCTGACGTCATCTTCTCTTCTGTCACGAAATCATGACCCTTCTGTCTTCATGCCCTTCCTCTTAGCTTCTGTCATGAAATCATGACACTTTTGATTTTTGCTGACGTCATCTTCACTCTGTCGCGAAATCGTGACGCTTTAGTCTGCAAAGCCTTCTTCTCTGCTTTTGTCATAAAATCGTGACACATCTGCTTTTGCTGACATCATCTGCAACTCTGTCATGAAATCATGACGCTTTTGTTGCCTTAAGCTCTTTTCTGCCATATGCCCATGAAACTGGAACATGTCACGAAATCACGACGCTTTCGCCTTCGAGCTCTTCCTTCTTCAACTCATCATGAAATCGCGACGCTTCTTCTGATTAAGACTTGCTAACTGTTTCTGTCATGAAATCGTGACACCATCTCCAACTACAAGTTGCCAACTCAACCTATCATAAAATCTCGACACTTTCTGCATCCATACAACTTCTTTGTAGCCATCGCAAAATCATGACGCTTTCACTTCAAATCTTTCTCCACCTTCAAAATCGTGACACTTCTAGCTTTCGTACGCTTTCTCCATTGCCTGTCGTGAAATCATGACGCTTCTCCTTTCAGGCTCTTCTCTTTGCTGCATGTCACAAAATCATGATAGTCCTCAACTCGACCTTTGCAGCATGTCATGAAAATGCGATAGCCCTTACTTGGAACTTTGCATCATGTCACGAAATCGTGACAGTTCCTGAATCACTTTCTCTCTCTTCAATCTTGTCATGAAAATGCGACAGCTTACACTGCAGACTCTTTCTTCTGCAACATGTCATGAAATCGTGACATTTTTTCGTCCGTACAGTCTCCTTTGCAGAATGTCATGAAATCGTGACACTTTTCTTTCTCTGCCTTCCTGCACTGTCCGAGTCGCGAAAATGCGACATGTCGTGAAATCGCGACAATTTTGCCTTAACTTTCTCTCTCCTCAAACATGTCATGAAATCGTGATAGTTTTTCCAGTGCTTTCTCTCTCCTAAAACATGTCACAAAATCACAATAGTTTTTCCAGTCGCCTGCATAATTTTTCTTACTTGTCTTTTTCTTGATCTTTTGCAATCGGGCTACCCCGATCTTCTTGGAAACTCACTCGTCCATGCTGAAACCTTCATCAAGACACATTCTTTGACATCAAACCAAATTGCTTCAAGACCTTCTTGACATCAATGACAACATCTACACTTAGAGTAAAGGCAATGTACCCAAAATTGCCAACAATGTAAGTCGTCTTGGAGCTTGGAATGAAGATGTGGTAGCTTTCTTGCTACCCTTTGTTGATGCTACTCTCAATGTAGCATTCACCTTGTTGTTGTGCGCTTATCCCTACGTTGCACTTCCTTTTCATGATGATATAGGTGAAGGTTGGTGCTTTTGAATGCTGCAATATGCTTTATCTTTTATTTTACGTAGATAGCTTTACTACCTTACTTGTTATTTATGTAAATATATATGATAGAATTTATTTGGTTCCTGTAGCTTACGTAAGTAGCCTTTGAGAGGTTTGTTGTCATTTAAGTAAAGCTTCCTTTGACTACAAGTTCAATGCTAGAGAGAATGCCCTTTCGGTGATGGAGAATGTTCAATATTTTGGCCCTTCCTTTGGCCTTTCCTTTGGTTGCTTCTTCCCTGTACCTGTTGTGCCTATTGTGGCACCTGTAAATCTGCTCCTTTACTTGCATTTGACGTAATGTAGAATTGCAACACCATGTAATATAGAATTGTTATATTGCACCTTTTCCTTGCACTCTTTTGTAGGTCTAAGATTCTTATTTTTGTAGCAAATTGATGAGTTCAAGAAGAGGATTTTAAGGAAGTCTCTTTAGCCAGACTTCTTATCCTTTTTGCTTGGATGATTGATGGTGAATCCAATCCTTGTAAATATTGTAGAACTAAAGCTTTATTTCATTTGCAGTAACCCTAAGTGCTTGGATTTGAGACTCACCAAGTCTCAATCTTAGAAGCTTCTTTTTGATTAGATTATTTTTCTTTTTGCTTTATTTGTACTAGCCAATTTTGGTGGCTTTTGTTTGCCACTCTGAGTTGCAAGTTTATTTGCTTTAAAAAAGTTTCTTTAGACACTTGATCCGAACTAGATTTTGTAGCCTTTATTTCAAAGCACAAAACTAATTTCTTTTGAGAGTAATAATAGTGCAAATAGCTCTAACATATTCTAATTTTAATGCACTAACAAGTTACACCTTATCACTCCAATCTACTCTCAAGAAAATACACTTAATCAATTCACTGCAACTAATCAAGAATAATCTCAAATAAACCTTCAAGATTTATTATGTAAATTCTTTACAAGCAAGATCTTAGAAGATAGTCTTATTTTGCTTTCCAAAGTAGATAATATGCTAGTCGATAGATTATTAAAAATTCTAAAATCTAATCAACTCCTAATGTGCAAATGAACCTTAAACATCATCTTTCTTTTTGCACACTTAAAGACTATAATACAAATCTCCTTTTTGTAACTTTAATAAGACTAAAGATGCTTTAATAAATATGATATGTAATTCACCTAATGAATCCACTTGCACCAATAGTTACATACCTTTTTATGAATGCTTTTGTAGCTTTTTTTTGCTTCTGTAGATGATGTATATCTTGGTGCCTAAGAACACCAAGTTGCTACCTTGAATAGGATCTTGCAGCTCTTTGTAGACTATTTTTGAATAATTACTTCTTCACCAATTTTATGGTCTCGAAATTCCTTTCATGATCCTAGGATTTGATGACTTTGATCTATACTTGTAATCTCCTCCTACTGTAGATTTGGAGAAGTTTGTATCTCTGAAGCAGTGACCTATTTTTGTAGGAGGTAATCTTCAAATCTCCTGGATTTGATAAGTGTCTTTTGCTTTCAAGTCTTCTTGTCAAATTTTGAATTCAAGCAAGATCTTCTCCTCAATATTCTTAATGTCTTGATGTATTCACTAAATTCTTCTTCTAATAGAATTTTGCACTCCTTGCCAAATTCTCCTCCTCTTAGGCTTGTTTTTGGATGGTGATAATTGTCCCAAGTTCTTCACTATCAGGGGCTTCTCCTTGGTAGTGGATTTTTTTCAGTGAGTTCTTTGAGGATTTATTTTGCGAGGCTCTCCTAGCCTTTTACTAGATGCTTGTCGAGACCTAGTCAAGGTCTTTGATCTTGGAACTCTCTTGGTCTTCCTAGAGACCTTATCTTCAACCTTCTACTTCTGGAAGTGTTGGTGTTGAGATCTTATCCTGGATATTTTTTTCTGCTACTTTTAGATACAAGCAGGACTCTCCTAGTCCTTCTTCCTGGCCTAGAAGTTCTTCAATGAGATCTCCTCCTGATATCCTTTATAGTTCAGGTACTAGATTGATTTTGAAGAAGCATTTCTTCCTAGCTTTCTTGTAGGAAGCTTTCTCGACTTACTAGATCACCTATACTTGCAACACAAATATTAGTCCTAAAATATTCTTATGAATTAGATCCTTTTGTATGGAATATTATTCAGGATAAAAGGCAACTAAGGCCTGTTTCAGTATCAAGACTTCTATGCCTTATTTTTAGTGTCAAGGCTTCTATGGTATTTTTATCTGGATTAAGGCTTCTATGGCCTTTTCTTCTGGATCAAGACTTCTATGACATTTTATTTTGTATCAAGGCTTCTATAGCCTTCTCTTCTGGTGAAGTTCTTCAATGTATCAATGGATATATCCTATCTCCAGACTTCACCATAATTTCTAGAAGATTCTTCTGAAGTATTATCCCTTCTACAACAACTAATCTTTGCACTATGAAGGCACTTCGACCTTCGGGTAATGAAGTTGAGGTCTCCTAGCTTTCTGTCATAGGAGGTATCCCAATCATCTGAGTATCAATTCCCGACAAAAAGAAACTTTCAAGTAAGTATTTCCAGATATCTTAGCTTCATTAGTTGATTCGTCAACCTAGTGGATCAAACGTTGAGTCCTAGTATTCATGAGTTTTTCTTCAACTCTATGGAAAGACTCTAACCCTGTGCAATCTCAGTATTTTTGAAACTGAGATTTCAGTATTAACTTGTAACTCTCTCTAATTCTACCACCTTGACTCTTCTGAGAAATTTTGATAGTGACTGGTCCAATGGCGCATCAAGTTCTCAAAAAACTTAGGATTAAATAATGGTGGTTCCCTATAGACCTACTATGGCTTTATCTATCATAGCTCTAATAATATTGTTAGATTTTGATACCACATACATTGGAAGATACCATTCACAAGATGCAGAAAGAAATAAAATAGATCTACGAGATGATTGAAATATGCTATGAATAGAAATTATGAAAATATTACAATAGTAGCAATGGAGGAAATGGGTACTCCATAATATATGCCACTGCTCCATGAGGGAGCTCTGAGCTTATAGCTCACACACAATACCCTACTACCTATCTACCATACACATTGTGATGTTGCTCTACCTTACTTTTCTATGATCTATTTATGGCCATTATATAGGAAGATAAGTTTCTTGGCTAACACTCTATCTAGTTGTACAAGTCGAAACCTTGTACATTACAACTTGCACATTGACACTTATGCATTTATTACATTGTATGAAGTAATTAGATAACTTCTCTCTAAAGTAACCCAATATCCTAAGTATGTACCAAGGAAGGTACATTTACATGATCCAAATAATGTAATATCCTCTATTTTCTAACATGAAAAAGATGTTGAATTTCCAAAATTTAAATAATGTATAATTTTATTACTTACAAACACACACAAACGCTTAGATTTTATAACTTTGATTAATTCTCCAAAATAATTGAAAATATTTTTTCATATTTTGGATGTATAACATTGTGTGATATTCTTCATGGAATCATTAGTTAATTTTGTAAAGATTATTTTTAGGTCACAATAAAGCCAAAATAGTTTTTGGTTATACGACACTCCCATGTGTGATAAAGGGAAATATCTCACTTAATATTATATTATTAGGGTAGTTGTAGAATACTTTGGTTTATCCTTTGATCAAGGTTATAATAAATTAAGACTTTTCAATTTGTGTGGACTCAAGGTACACAAAGTAAAGGTGATTCTTAAGGCCATATCCAATCCAATATCTTTTTTATGGATGAGTCTTCCTTTCCACAACATACAAGTTTTACTTTACCTTACATAGTTTTGTACCTCTATTGGTTTCTATGAATAAGTTTGTTAGAAATCAAGTGAAATAGATCAAACTATGCTAATACATTGAATCCTTTTTTTTATCGTTTGATCAATCTATAGAAACTTATTTTTTACAAATTTGTATAAGACCAAGGTACAAAAGTAAATGTGATTCTTAACGTGACAACCAATGAAACATATATAGGAAAGATGAGTTCTTATTTTAACAACATAAATATTTTACTTTACCTAATTTTATCAATTTAGCTATATACATATGTTAGTTTTAACCATATGACCAAGCTTATAATAAAAAAATTAAATAAATCAAGGTTTGTTAATCAACCTTATATGGATGACGATATTATTTCTTTTTATTAAGTAGTATGACATTAAATACAAAACTAATTTCTATATTTGAATAAGAAGAGCATGAGATGGATTAGGGTTTTAATAATATTTTAAATAAAAGAGGGGTAAATATTTATTAGATCAAAGAAACCTTACAATAGAGAACAAACAACCACCAAAAAATAGCCAACAAAAACCTCAACCAGACATATCCTCAACAAGTAAATTATGAAGATGCTGAGAACAGTCGAAAGGGAGGTGATCCCAACCCTTAACATACCAATTTCCCTGAAACTGAGAAGCCCATTTGGCCAAACAATCCGCAACCCTATTACATTCCCTAGGAATGTGAACAAAAGAGATAAACTCCAAATTACAACAAATTTGAAGAATCTATCGAACAACCAAAGTCAAACTCCAATGAACATTATCAAGATGGTGAGTATTTAACAAATTGATAATAATTTGTGAATCATATTCATATATTATCCTCCACTAACCCATAGCCAACCCTTTTTCCAAAGCACAATAGATAGAAAGAGCCTCCATATAATTATTAGAGTATATCCCCTTACAACATGAAAAAATGAAACAGGCATTCCCAACACTATCTCTCCCAACTCCTCCGATACTAGCATGCCCAAGATTACCCCGAGAAGACCCATCCGTATTGATATTGAACACCCCTGGAGGAGGAGGATGCCATCTACCATCTCTCTACATTGTTTGTCTAACATCTGTTTTTCCATATGAAATAGAAGGACGAGGACCATTCTCCATAAATCCTAAATTTTGCATCATGAAAATCTTTGACTGCACCAAAGGAAGACTAATTTATAATTTAGAAGAGATAATTTCCTGGATTATACCAAGGATTCACTGCCAAAGCTAAGGAACATTAAGCTTCTTATCATGAAAAATTCTTTGATTTCTTTCCAACCAAATCCATCACAGAATGCAAGAAGGGCCAATAGTCCAAGCAACCAGGAGAAAGAAAGCCTTAGTAGGAGGTCTCCCTAAAATCCTCCAGAACTCCAAAATAGAAGAAGTATGGACATAAGGCTTCTTCCACACCCCCCAAAAAAGATGTAAAATATCCCGTGTAAAAGAACATTGAAAAAGAATGTGACATGAAGACTCTTCACTGTTTGCACATAAAAAACAAAAAGGCCCCTGAAAACCTCTTTTGTAAATTATCCCAGGTAAGGCATCTATTGTGAGTTGTTAACCACATATAAAAATTACATTTAGGCCAAGAGAACTTTGACCACACCTGCTTCCACTGGGGCACCTCATCATCCCCAAAATATTGCCAATCCAACTCCCTATATCCCGAAGCCACCGAATAGACCCCTCTAGGATCTAAGCCCCAAGCCAAAATAACATCATCCTATAAATAAGAGTAGACCCTACAAGCTAAAATACGAGCCAACTCCTCTCTTTCCTAAAAAGTACCCCCTTCCAGCCAATCTATAGGATCCTTCCAACTAACAACCTTAACCTGCCCAACTTTGTCAACAAGTTTATAGTCCATAATCTGATTCCAACTTGCATCTAAAAACACCTTACACAGATTCTGAAGATGAAGATACATGGATAAAATGGCAGGGAATCCATCCCAAGCATCCTGCCAAAAGAGAGCCTTGGAACCCTTATGACATATCCAAAATAGAACTTATTTAACAAGATTCACCCCCTTCTTAAGAGTGTTCCAGATGAAAGAGCCTCTACCAGATGAACTATATCTGAGAATATCCGAGCCTTCAACCCCATTAAAATATTTATAAGAAAGAATATTTACCTAAGCTTGGTCTTGAGAAATACACCATCTCCAATAAAACTTAACCGCCAAAACCTCTCCAAAAAGAGAAGACAAACGCAGACCCAAACCCCCTTCTTGTTTCGGTCTGCAAATAGTTTTCTACTTAACCAAGCTCCACTTCGAAGACTCCAAATTATGAGCCCATAAAAATATTCTAGCCAAGAGTCCAACTCATAAATAAAGCTAGCAGGAGCAACCTGAATCATGCACCTATAGATGAAAAAGGCCTGAACCACAAACTTAAGGAGTAAAACTCTACTAGTAGAGGAGAGCCATATAACAGTCCAATGAGAAACATGACCATGGAATTTGTCCAAAATGGAGTTCCAGATCTCACGAGGCAAAGGACCCACAAAAATAGGAATACCCAGATACTTCAATGGAAGAGCACCAATCTAAATTCTTAGCATTTGCGCAATACGAGCCTGTATAAGCGGATTAGTATTAAAGAAGAAAATGGAGGACTTCCCCTCATTAATATTCTACCCCGAAGTAGCCAAATAGATATCCAGAGCCCTTATAAAGTTGGTAGATTCCCGAATAGAATCAAGCCCCATAAGAGCCATATCATCCACAAATTTAATATGAGAATAAGTACGCAAACTCATATCCCACATCCAACCATGAATCAAATCCTGATTAACATGTGATTTTAGAAGTCTACCCAAACCTGCAGCCATAATGATAAACAAATAAGGGGACAAAGGGTCACCCTGTCGAAGACCTCTTGAGGCTTGAAACAAAGAATATTGTTGACCATTAACAAGAATTGAATAGGAAGGTGAAGTAATGCAGCTCATCACCCAACTTACCCAGCTGGAATGGAAACCAAAAGCTAGAAGGATATTTCTTAAAAAATACCATTTAACCGTATCATAAGCCTTAGCCATATCCAGTTTCATAAACATAGATTTTTCCTTAGAAATACCCATAGAGTGAATGGTCTCAGCAGCAATAGTCACCCCATCCAAGATTTATCTGCCTGCCATAAAACCTCCCTGTTCATCAGAAATGGCCTTGTTAAGCCAAGGCTTAAGACACTCAACAATCAATTTTTTTATAATTTTATACACCACATTGCAGAGAGCAATAGGTGTGAAATGATGAAGATAAGTGGCTCCTTCTCTCTTAGAAATAAGCATCAGGAAAGTAGAATTTAGAGCACACAACATTTTATTAGAGTTTAAAGACTATTTCACAACATAAAAGAGATCCAGTTTAACAATTGCCCAAAATTCTTGAAATAATTCCATTGAAAAACCATCAGGCCTCGGATTTCTCCCTTTCTTCATCTGGAAAACAATACCCTCAAGCTCATCAATGGAAATAGAACACATGAGAGCATCATTTATTTCATTAGTAAACATAGGAGGAATATAACTCAACACACTATTTTCTTCAACATTCGCAGACAGAGAATCCTCAGAATACAAAGAAGAGAAAAATCTAACCTCACCTGAAATATCCTGATATGCAATTAACTAAACCTCCTGAGATGAAGTAAGAGATGAAATGACAGTACTGTGTCTTCTAGCCTTCACTGAATTGAAGAACGCTGTATTCCTATCCCCTTCTTGCAACCAATCAATTCGAGCCTTCTATTTCCAATAAATTTCTTCTCTAAGTTCCCACTTATCTAACTCCTTAAGGGCAGCAGATTCCTCTTGGATATTTCTCTCTGTAAGACCATAATCTATAATCTATCTTGTAATAACATCTAACTTCTCTTGAGCATTCAATTTAACCCGAAAAATATTGCCAAAAGTTTATCTATTCCATTTCTTTATCTTATATTTGACATGCTGAAGTCTCTTAAAAAGAGAATACATAGCAGTACCATGATGAGGCTTATCTTGAGTCCACCAAACCCGCATAAGGTTCTGCAAAGAAGGCTCCCAGAGCCACATTAAATGGAATTTAAAGGAGGATTTTCTATAAACACCACAACAACTGACCATCAACTTGATGGGCCAATGATCAAAGCCTTTCCAGTCCAAAATAGCAGAACTAATATTCCAGTTAGAGCTTATCCAAAAGGAAGAAACCAAAAACCTATCCAATCTCTCCGCAATGCCCTCATACCCACATCTCCTGTTGTTCCAAGTAAATATGTCATTACCAGGTTTAATGTCAATCAGGTTATGCAACAAAATATTATTACTAAAATATTATTTAACACTAATTTGTAGGATTTTGACTGATATCTTCTTATATCATGGTTGGATTAATGTTAATTTAAAAAAAAATGAATTAAGCAATAAAATATATGTATTTTATTTTATTTTTTATCACTTAAAAATTACGTTTATTGTAATGCTAACTTTGATTTTTAAAATTGATAATTAAAATTGGGTTTGAAAATCAATGGTTCTCTTTAAACAAGAAATTACAGTCTTGTATGGACACTCAAATTGACATTAAATTGATTTTTATGAAGATCATAAAGCCAAGAATAGAATATTTATTACTAGATATTATAAGATTTCTATTCTATAGTTTTTATATAGTCCCCTTTGATCTTGAGGGAATTTTAGATCATTTAGCTTAAGTGTTGGTTGTACTCTTTAATGTGATTTGATAAGCAATAATACATTGTAAAATCAATAATATAGTTCAATAGATATTGCTGAAAAATATTCTCTTAAAAATAAAAGTGAGAATTCACTTTAAAGGGGAACAAAAGTTTCTCAAATATTAGATACTAATTTTATTTCTATATAATTCCTAATCATGGGAAGTAGACATTGAATTTTCAAACTTTAAATAGTGTAAGTTTTTAGTACTTAGAAACAAACATCTACAAATATATGCACACATACACACATGGTAATTTTCTAAAATAATTGAAAATCTTTTTTCATGATTTGGATGCATAACACTATATGATATTCTTTATGAAGGAGTTATTAGTTAATTTGATAAACATATTTGTAGGTTACAATCAAAGCCAAAATAATATTTGGTCATATGACACTTCCATGTGTGATAAAAGGATAGATCTATTATATTATTAGGGCAGTTGGATACTCCTTTGGTTTACCCTTTGAGAAAGGTTATAATAAATTGAGTCTTGTCAATTTGTGTGGGCCCAAGATGCAAAAATAAAGGTGATTCTTAAGGTCTTAACCAATCCAATATCTTTTGGATAGTTGAGTCATTTCAACAAAATACATGTTTTACTTTACCTTATCAATATGGTTGTGTTCATTTGTTGGTTTCAATCCTATGAATAAGTTTACAATAAATCAAGTGTAATAGATCAAATTGTACTAATACATCAAATCTATAAAATTATGTTTTCATCCTCTCTTCGAGCTATAACAAATTATGTTTTACCAATTTGCATAAGACCAAGGTGTAAAAGGTAAATGTGATTCTTAAAGTCATGCTGGACTAAAATCTGCCATTATTATAGAAAGATGTTTACACCTGGTGATTTTAACCAAAGTATAGAATTGGATAAAATAATATTGCTCTTTGTTTCAACCTCCAGAGAAGGCCAACTCTTTTATAATGATTGTTTTAGAAAAAGGGATAGGAAAAGAGTAAGGGTTAGAGAGGAGTAAAGGTTAGAGAAAAAATACTAATAAGTGAAAAAGATATAGTGTAACAACATTGGATCTTACAGAGTAATTCACTATCAAATCAATTCATGATACTTAATAGACCAACCATTATCACCTATAAATTACACCTTCATTTGACTTATTAACAATCCAATAGGTGATTCTTTGCTTTAATAAAATTCCAATGATTGAAACAATTAACTATCCAATAGGTGACTCTTTGCTTTAACAAAATAAACTAAGTGATGAATGTAACATAAATAACTTTAAAAAATGTATATGGGCTATAATCATTCCAAGGACTTCAATTGCTAGAAATCTAATAGGTAATCCAAATAGCAAAATTACTTTAATAGAATACACTAACAATTAAGTGTAACAAAAATGACTTAAAGCAAAATACACATAAAACTTGCAATTGCATAGTAATGGAGACCAAACAACTATCATTTCATTGATCAACAACTAAATTAGAAAGCAATACTAGGCAAATACTATAGAGTCGACCCTTGTTATGAGGTCACTCTTCATATTTATAGGTTGCATATTGAATTTTGTAGCGTAAGATTTAAAATTAGTTATAAGGTTGTTAGAAAAGATATCTTCGCAGAATATTCTAGAAGCGAACGTGGTTGGCCTAGATCTCAATCTACACATAAATTTGAATTTGGCATGTCGATTTGCAACTGCATTTTGTAAGTGGTTGTATTACTGGAGTTGTTATTTTTGTGCTTTGATGTCATGAATTGGAACTAGCTAGCAAGCACCATGGCAATTGCAGGTCTGATGATGATGTTAAACTAGAAAGTTGCTCGAAATTGAGCTCTTATTTTTGCTTACAAAGCTCTTCTGAAGTGAAGTTACGATTTTGGTTTACCTCGGCCTCAGGAATTTTTCTTTTATATTATTCTTTTTATTTCAAGTGGTCCTAAACTCTAGCTCAACAATGATGACATCATCAGCTTGAATGGTATGGTTTTGAGTAATTTTAGCTTTGTTCGATCGTATCCCAATTTTAGGTATTTTGGACATTCTTGTGTGGTATCGGGATCAGTCTCAAGTACAATTACATCATCATGAAGAGTCACGTGATCTCAAGCATCATGGTTTTGGATAGTATTTAGAGTTTGACTTTCACATGATATTGGCTTCAGGTATTTGATCAATGCACGATCCCATGCTATGCTGTATTTTTCCTGATGTCATTTCTTCAATGAGTGTAGTTTTGAATATCTTGGGCTCAAGCACTTGACTTTGTGCGTTCTCGTGGTGACAAGGATTTGCACTTATATCGTTGCTAACGTAGTCCTAGTCTTGAGCATCCTAGTTTCGGGCCATCTTAAAGCTTTTGCAACACTTAATAAATCCTTTGCTAAAGATAAGCTCGATGCTTTTAAATTCAATCAGGAACATGAATTTAACCTATGGGTCACAACCAATTATATATATCTAGAAAAGATGAGTTCTTATTTTAACAACATAAATAATTTATTTTACCTTATAAACATGTTAGTTTAACATGATATTGAATATAGGTTCGAGGTGTAGACCAATTGGTTCAACAAAACCCCGTAGGGGGGTGGAGATCCAAGGTTCAAATATCAAGTCTCGCCAGACCAAACGCTTGTCCCTTTCCTGGTGTTTTCAGTGGCATAAAAGATTTAAAATAATTGTGGCATGGTGGTTATAGGGGAGGACTGCATGAAGATCTGTTTGGCGGCTTTCGAAATGGACATCACAGAATATTGTGGTGGTCATAAAAGTCGGACAACCTATCCAAATTCGTGGTGGTTATCGATTCCACCATGTAAATTCAAAAAAAAATATGACATTGAATACAAGGGTTGGATAGTAAAATTGATTTCTATATTTGCAATAAGAAGAGCATAAGACAGATCAGGGTTCTAATGATATTACTATTAAATAAATATTTCAAATACTTTGAGTATAGATCTATCCTATTTAGAATTATGTTTCCTTGTGGTTAGATCAGAACTTAAAGGTATTAACTCATTCATAAAATCCATATTAAAAAAAAGAGAGAATAAATATGAACCTTGTAATTAAATTTCAAAGAAATATTTACAACAAAATCACTAAAATAACATATTAATTGAGACATTTTTTTGGTAAAAATTATTTCTATACTTGCAATATAATAATAAAATTATTAAAGTGTAGGCAATTATAATATTATTAAACATAATTTTTTTTATATAATATTATAATAAGTTTTATGTAAAACATTAAGAATTAATATCAAATAGTATGAAATCAACTGGTTAAATATGTGGGATTTTAATAGAATGACTTGAATTTGAATTTCAATCTTGCATGCCATATAATACCAATATGTGATTCATTGAATTTTCATCATAAAATGGTGATGATGTAATATGGGTAGGACCATTTCAATCCCATATAATCAATTTAACTAAGACAATAATGAATTGACTAGACACTTATCATTGGAAACACTTATTGTCATAACCAACGTTGATGTGAAATGTAAAGAAAATAAAAAGAAGTAAACAAAGAGAAAGAAGAAATTTAAAATAAAAATATAAAATTTAATGAGATTCACATCTTTGATAGATTCCAAATTTTTTATCCCAATATCTAGAACTTGTAGGTTTTTTATTGCTCTCTTCTTATATCATGGTTGGATTAATATTGATGAGATGAATTAAGCATTAAAATTGATATTTTTTGTTCTTTTTCACTTTAAAATTAGGTCCATTGTAATGCTAATTTTTATTTTTAAACTTGAACACTAAAAATAGGTTTAAAATTAAGGGGATCTCCTCAAACAAAAAATTATAGTCTTGTATGGACATTCACACTGACAAAACATTGATTATTGTTTATGACCTTTACAAGTATATAATTGAAGGATAAAATATTATTATTTTTTTAACATAAATTTAATGCTTACTAATGCTTTAATGCAGAGTTATGTGTAAGGGGTTGGACTCAAAATGTACTTGTAAAAAAATGGCGAATCTGAATCAAAATCAAGGTGAATCATGGAGAATTCTAAGAAAATCAAATCAAGCATCTTCACACCAAAATTTGGGGTATTTGAAGCCCTAAAATTTAAGGTCATATTTGGGGCCACTTTTGACCTATTAAATTATCTTATAACTTCATAAAAATACCACCATTAGATCAGGCTTGAAAAGAGCTTTCCAACGAGTACAAATATGCCTATGTTTGGATATATATTATGGCAAATTGACCCTAATAAAAAATTGATCTTGAAAATTTTAGGCAAATGGGCCGATGTCGAGCGTCCTCATATTCGCCAATTTCCAATTTTGGAAATCCTAATATTAGCCCAATTGGTGAATATTCGCCACTATGCATAACCCTGCTTTAATGTTTGCTTTATTGATATGAAGGTATTTAAATACATATTGTTTGCCCAATATGGTATAACAACCTCCAAATAAAGATAATAACTATCCTTAACTAATATAGACACATAGACCTTGTGAGTGGTGGTTGTAACCACTCTTATTATTACAATAATACAACTATGATGGTAATAATTCTAACATTCCCATCCTTATTACATCATAGTTTAGAGCTTCTTGGAGAGAAAATCTTGAAATACTTTAAACTTAATTCGTCCAAGTGGCTTGGTGGAGATGTTTGCACGTTGTTCATAAGTAGGAAAAACATTGAGTTGAATCTTATGTTGTTGAACATGTTTGCATATGAAGCGACACTAAACATCAATGTGCTTGGTCACTCGTGGAATACTAGATTATGAACAAGTTTTAACACACCTTGATAGTCATAGTACACAGTTGTTGGTTTATTTTGTGGTACACTCATACTTGCCAATATAAATTTCAATTATATTGCCTCAAAGATAACTCCTACAACATGATATTTTACTTTGGTGGAAGATCAAGCAATTTTTTATTGCTTCTTGCTTTCCCATGATATATGTGCAAGGCTTAGAAATAATGCATATCTAGAGGTGTATTTTTTATCATCAACATATCTTGCATAGTCTACATCTATGAAGTTGGTTAAGAGGAACTAATCATTCTTTTTAAATTTTGGACTATAATCGATGGTACCTTGGACATATCTTAATACCCTTTTTATTGCCTTCCAATGTGATATTTTTAGTTCTTGTATGAATTATGAAAGATAACTCACTATAAAGTTGATATCTAGTCTAGTGCGAGTTAGGTAGATGAGCCTTCCAACTGATTGACGATAGAGAATTACATTTACTAGTAGAGAGGAAATAAACCATGAGAGTTGTAGCCCTGGTTCTATAGGATTCATTATGGGCTTATAGCCATTCATGTGGTACTTCTCAATAAGTGTTTTGGCATATTTGATTTGAGATGATTATGTGATGATGTATCTTCCACACCTCCAATCCTAGACAATAGTGTAATAGTCCAATATCGATCATGTCAAAGGACCTTTTTCAAGTCTCCTATGCAGCTATAATTATTCTTGTAAAACTTCTTGTGATGGCCAAATCATCTATATATACAACGATGATCACATATTTTCCTCGTTCTTTGTGATACAAACTTGGATCATATGGATTTCTCTTGAAACCAGGTTTTTTAAAATGCCTATCTATTTTTATATACCAAGCTCAAGGAGCATGTTTGATACAATAAAGATATTTGATCAATTTACATATATTTATTTCGTGTCCATGTATAATGATTCCCTTTGGTTGATTTATGTAGATATATTTGAAGTCTCCATTGAAGAAGATACTTTTCACATCCATCACTTTTCATCTAAATTATATAGCTAAATAAAACGTCATCCTAATGGTCTTTATTTTTGCTATAGGTTCAAATATTTCTTTGTAGTCAACACCTTATTTTTGTACATAGCTTTTGGCTATAAGTCACATTGTGTTTATCAATATTGTCATCTGATTTATTTATTTGATTTTAAAAATCCATTTGCATCTGATAACCTTCTACCATGGTAGAAAACCTACAAGCTTCAAAGTCGCGTTCTTTATTAATGCTTGATACTTAGTATTTATAGTAATCTTCCATGAATTAAATTAAAACACTTATTTTACTATGGATGGTTCAATAGTACTCATTAAGGATATTTTTACCTCATTTTGGGCCATGATGCATGTCCTTGGTCTTGTCGTAGATGTGTTTGTAACTCCATCAATCCTCGAGGCTCTCATTGTTCTAATATACCACTTGGATATTTTTTGTGTGTCATGTTGTGAAGTAGATTGGTCCACATATTCACCATTTTATTCATCGTTATTGTCCCTAGCATTTTCCTCATTAGCATATTCTTCATATTTATTAAATTGATGTATTACTAGAATAGAGTTGAATGAAGATTCTTGTGGAGAGAATAAGGGCAACTTATCTTCTTTGTCAAAGATAACATCATGGCTAATATATAGATTTTGGTAGTTAGATCAAATAATATATAGGATTTTTTTATCATTGTAGCATAATAGAATGCATTGACAAGACTTCTCATACAATTTTTATCTTTTATTATTTATAAAGTACATATATGTGATCAATAATTTATGTTTAATACATGCTTCTTCTAGAGTGATGTGATCAAGATATGCAATGGGGGCACGATTGAGTAAGTAGACTATAGTATGAGTTGCTTCTACCCAAAAAGAGGGTGAAAATTAAGAATCCATCAACATGCACGAAGCCACTTCCATGATTGTTCTATTTTTAAATTCAACAACACCATTTTTCTATGGTGTGTAAGCAATTGTTAGTTATCAATGAATGCCATGTTTCTTTAGGAAAGCTAAAAACTCATTACTGGTAAACTCCCCTCTCGATCTAAGTGGAGGACATGATGATCCATGAATGTCTTGACTCTTGCCTTCAACTATTAGAAGTATAAAAAGGTTTCATTCTTGTTTTGCAAAAATAATACCCATATTTTATGAGTATGATCATAAATAAAAAGCTAAAAATATCTAGAGCCATTATAACTTGGAGCCACGGGTCTACAAATATCGGTATGCACAAAATAAAAAATCCCTTTGGCTCGATATTTTGAAGAACCAAATGGAGCTTGATGTTGCTTTGTTGGCAATTTTGGGTACTTTGGGTACATTGCCTTTGCTCAAGTGTACAAGTTGTCATTGATGTCAAGAAGCTCTTGAAGGAATTTTATTTGATGTCAAATAATTTGTTTTGATGAAGGTTACGGCATGACAGTTTCAAAGGTCTTTTGTAAACCCCAAGTTGGTAGGTTTAAAGATTACATGTGGATGCATTAGTTTAATGCATTTGGGTCCAAGAGGAAATATTTATTTAAATAATTAAAAACCTTGTTAAGGTTCCTTTTAATTATTTTTAAATAAATATTTGTTTGCATTGGGTTCTCCTAACCCATGGCGCAAATGTCTTAACTTTGATGGCGCTATGTTCTAAGTTTGTGGGCGCTAGCCAAGACCTTCGCCGACATGTTAAACTCCTCCTTCGACGTGTTAAACTCCTCGTCGACGTCAAGAGTTTATGGGAAATATGCATATAAATCTCCCACGATGAAGATCAAAGATCATCCCATCCACATTTTCGAAAAGTGTTGCTCGCTGTGAATTCGCGATCTGATGTTCGATTTCTTCCTCGCTGAGATTTCGTGATCCGTTGTTCGGATATCCGTCGTTCATTTTCTATATCCACTGTAAGGTTTCGTCGTCGTCGTTCGCGTCAGAAGACAGGGAGGCCTGTTGTTTATTTTAGCCCTGGCACAGAAGGTACAAGGGAAATAGAGTGAGGTTTAAACCTTACCGGACGCCTTTGGCGCACCGGTAGCGGCTAGGCTGTTGGCGCGCTACCCGAATGGGAGGTTCCACGTTCGAATAATGCGAAAGGGTTTTTCTTCGTTGGTGTTGGCCAATGTATTTTTGAAATTAATTTTTGCTAGTGTATTTTGCGGATGGAGGAAGTTTATTAGAGAGAAAAACAACTTAGGAGTTATAAGGAGTTTGAAGCTTGCTTTATTTTGATAAAAGATTCTTTTGAAAGTGTTGTTTGCATTATCTTATTGCATTCTTATGAGAGATAAAGTTTATTGTTGATAATACTATAAGGGAGAAATAAGGTGTATAAGGGATAAATATTTCTTGTAATGTTGAGAGTGCTTTTGGTTGATTATAGAAATGAAAGCATGATGTTTTAAGGTTAGAATTGCTTCTTGTGTGAAGTTGTGAAACCTTAAGTGGGCAGCTTTGAGATTGACATTAGCTTTCATTAAATTGGTTATAATCAAGCTATTCTTTACTTGGTTAAAGTATTGGGCTTACTCCTATGTTGATGATTTGAAAAGTTGTTTTGTGCTATTGAGATTTGAGTTGGTGGATGCTTTTTGTTCAAAAAATATTGGAGAGAAAAGGAGTTCTACTTGTTTACTTTTCTGATGTTGATTGTGAAATGCTTCAAGGTTGTGTTTTGAGTTGAATGGTGTTGATCGAACCTTGTTTGATGAGCATTGTTGTTGAAGCCCTAATTGATGGTGAAAAGAACATGAGTATCATTGTTATGTGATTCTTTGCATAGTTGGCAATTATTGGGGTTTCATGTTCTTGAAAGAAAGCATTCTATCCTATCCATTTCAGATATTGAGTTGAGTTTTCAGATTTAAGATTGAGATTG
The DNA here is from genome assembly GCA_028583015.1 of Wollemia nobilis. Lineage (NCBI taxonomy): Eukaryota > Viridiplantae > Streptophyta > Pinopsida > Araucariales > Araucariaceae > Wollemia > Wollemia nobilis. The sequence goes on from JAQPPZ010001945.1 coordinate 1,709,383, forward strand.
AGCTGAGTTGATTTGAGTTAAGTTTAGAGATTGGGAGTTGAGTATAGAACATATTAAGTCTCTAACAATTCTCTTTATGCTTCTATGAGGTTGACAAATCACATTGGGTCTCTAACAATTCACTTTGTGATTTCCTACTAAGAAAGTTTTTTCTTGGTGAGCTTGCTGAGTTTTTGGACAAGGTTCGGTGGGGACTTGTGAGCAGTTTTGGACAGGTTTCGATGGGGACTTGTGAGCAGATTTGGACATGTCCTAGCAGAGGACTTGTGAGATGAGTTTGATAGTTCTATCAGAGAACTTGAGGACAGAGGTGCACTGGTTCTATGGGAAGAACCTGAGGATAGATTTGGCAAGTCTTTGAGAAGGCTTGTATGCAGAGGATTGATTTGTTCAAGAGTTGGATAGATCTGATAAACAGAGGAAGACTTGTACTAGACCGATTGACTGTGTTTGGTACAGATTGCTGAGCTGCTGTGGACGTGATCATAGAAGGCATAGGTCTCTTAGGCTAAGCATTGAGGACAGGAGATCTTCAGTGGAAAGGAGTTCCACGTGCTGGCAAGAGGTAGAGGTAGTTGATCTTCCGAGAGATCATTTCCAAAGTAGAGAGGAAGGTATCTCCTTTGAGCAAAGGCTCATAAATTCTGATTGGGGGAAGGTATATCCTTTGGGTTGAGGCTCATAAACATTGTAATTGGGAAGGATTCCAAAAGAACTTTGAGATAACTTTTAGAGAAAAGTTTTATGGACGTAGCCCAACCATTTTGGGTGAACCACGTTAAAAATGGGTCTTCAATGTGTGATGCTTTCTGTCTTGATTAATGTTGTGTTGATGCCACTGCTATCTAAAGTTAAAATTATTAATTGGTTAAGTCTTATACTGTTCATCCCCCCTCTCAGTATAAGTCCATGTTCTTCAATTGGTATCAGAGTAGGTATCTCCAGAAAGAGCCTAACATCTTGGAGAAGGATCTATCAGAGGAACATACAAATTCAGAAAGAGATGAAGAGGTTGAGTTCAATCTCAAAGGTGAATTCTTCTTTGTTTTAAGAAAGCTTGAGAAATTCAAGGAAGAGAATTCTGTTCTCAAGCATCAATGTCAGGAAGAAGAGATAGCAAGATCAGAATTGTCTCAAAGTGTTGTAGACTTCAAAATTCTAGTTGAAGAAGGGAAGAAGGTTGAACAAGTTCTAATAGAGGCTCTCAAAGGAAAGGAAGCTAATTGTGAGAAACTAAAAGAAGAGGTCATGTCTCTTAGAGTGAAGTCGAAACAGTTGGCTCTCAGACAAAATACTCTGTGTGAAAAGCAAAAAAGGATGGTATCACCATTCATGAAACAGGGTCTTCGAGCAAGATCAATCTTCATCCTGAAGAACGGTGGATTCCAGTTGGTCACAAGAAGAACAATCATCCAAGGCATCAAAACAAAGTTACATAATACTTTCCATGGCTATTGTTTTTCCTGCAAGAAATTTGGTCACAAAGCTATGCATTGCAATAAGTCTTTGAATTGCCATAGTAAGAAAAATGTTAACTCTTTTGCACCTCTTATGAATAAAAATGTCATGTGTTACAAGTGCAAGAATTTTGGGCATATAGCAAGGATGTGCAGTTTGGATAGATCTAGCCTTGAGTTCACTAAAAATAGAAATGAGATCAAATCTAAGTCAATGATAGTTCAAACTGCTTTTCATGCTCAATACAAAGTAGAAAAATGGTATCTTGATAGTGGTTGTTCAAAACATATGACTGGTGAAAAGGATAAGTTTTTGGTCTTAAAAGAAACAAACAGAGAAACTAATCAATTTTGGAGATAACAGGTCGACTAAAATCTGTGGTAAAGGGACTCTTAGTTTGGATGGGAAATCCAAAACGAGAAAATGTGCTCTATGTAGAAGGCCTAAGACATAATCTTCTAAGTGTGAGTCAACTTTGTGATCAAGGGCACATAGTATCTTTCTTTTCAGATAGATGTGAGATAAGTAAAGAAAAAAATGGAAAACTCATTGCTAGTGCTACAAGGACTCCAAACAATCTTTACATGCTAAGTGATATAAAAAAAGGAAAAGTGTTTTCTAACTTAAGAAGATGAGAGTTGGTTATGGCATAAAATATTGGGGCATTTGAGCTTTGATAATCTTGTCAATATTAGTAACAAGGAAGCAGTTAGAGACTTGCCCAAAATAAAAAGGCCCCATAACATCATTTGCGGTCCTTGTCAACATGGAAAACAGACCAAAACCAGCTTCAAATCAAAAGGGTATACATCTTCAAAACCATTGGATATTATTCATACTAATTTATGTGGCCCTACTAGAACTCGGAGCATTCAGGGGAGAAAGTTACTTCATGTTGTTTATAGATGATTATTCTAGAATGACTTGGGTTACTTTTCTCAAAGAAAAATCTGAAGCTTTTGAAAATTTTAAAGCTTTCAAAGAAATGATTGAAAATGATACTGACAAGAGAATCAAATGCTTAAGATCAGATAGAGGAGGAGAGTTCACTTCAAATGAATTTGTGGAATACCGTGAGCAACAAGGAATCAAAAGATAATATTCAGTAGCAAGAACTCCTCAACAAAATGGAGTAGTTGAAAGGAAAAACAAAACTATTGAAAATATGGCTAGAGCTATGTTAAATGAGTCAAAACTTTCAAATGGCTTTTGGAAAGAGGCAGTCAGTACAACAGTCTACATTATCACCAGGGCCCAACTTAGAGTCAATCATCATAAAACTCCTTATGAGTTGTGAAAAGGAAGACCAGCTACAGTAAAATACTTCAAAGTGTTTGGGAGTAAGTGCTTCATTAGAAGAGAAGATCAGAATTTGGGTATGTTTAATCTTAGGTGTGATGAGGGAATCTTTCTTGGATATTCCAGCAGAAGCAAGGCCTACAGATGCTTCAACAAAAGAACTCATACAGTTGTAGAGAGCATAAATGTAACAGTTGATGAAAAGACAAGGATAAGAGAACCAGTCAAGAAACTCAGTGATGAAATTTGTCAAGAAGAATTCAGAGAGGTTTCATATGAAGAAGAGGAAAGACAACAACTGCTTCCCAAAAATCCTTCACGATATGTTCAAAAACATCATCCCAAAGATTTGATCATTGGTGATCCAAATAGCAAGAAAACAAGAAGAAGAGTCATTCCTTCACATGATTCTACAAATGTTTCATTATTATCTTAGATTGAGCCAAAATATTTCACTGAAGCATGTGTAGATAAGTTTTGGGTAAAAGCAATGGATGAAGAGCTAAATCAAATAGAGAAAAGTGAAACTTGGGAATTGGTTCCAAGACCTAAGGACAAGAATGTCATTGGCACAAAATGGATATTCAGAAATAAACTCAATGAGGATGGAAAGATTGTCGAAACAAAGCTAGGTTAGTCTCGCAAAGGTTATGCTCAAATATAAGGTGTTGATTTCGAAGAGACGTTTGCTCCTGTTGCTCGTATTGAAGCTATCAGAATTTTTTTGGCCCTTTCAAGCTTCAAATCATTCAAGGTATATCAAATGGATGTAAAGTCAGCTTTTCTAAATGGTGTGTTGGTAGAAGAAGTCTACATAGAACAACCAGAAGGAGTGTCTCTCTCAAAACAGTCAAACTATGTGTGCAAATTGAAAAAGGCCTTGTATGGGTTAAAGCAAGCACCTAGGGCTTGGTACTCAAGACTTGACAGGTATCTTCATGAACAAGGCTTCAGGAAAGGTGTGGTAGATAGCAATTTGTATATTAAGAATGAAGATGATGATATGTTGATTATGGTTGCTATGTTGATGATATTATTTTTGGGGAAAATAATACTCAGATGTGCAAAGTTTTTGCTAACACCATGCAAAAGGAATTTGAGATGTCTATGATTGGAGAGCTGTCATTCTTTTTAGGTCTTCAGATTGCTCAATCAAAATATGGTATATTTCTCTCTCAAGGAAAGTATATCAAAGAAATGTTGAAGAAATTTGGGATGATGGACAACAAACCAGTGTGTACTCCAATGATTACAAGGTGCAATATGAGTAAAGATGATGAATCTCCAGCGACAGATCAGAGGTTGTATAGATCTATGATTGGTAGTTTATTATATATTACAACTACCAGACCAGATATCATGTAGGCAGTTGGGTTAGTAGCAATATTTCAGGCAGTTCCAAAAGATTCTCATGTTATAGCAATTAAAAGGATATTCAGATATCTGAAGGGCACTATGGACTTTGGGCTTTGGTATCCCAAAAGTGATGATTTCACCCTCATAGCTTATACAGATGCAGATTGGGCAGGCAGTATTGATGACAAGAAAAGCACTAGTCGTGGAGCATTCTTTCTGGGAAAGAGTTTGGTTTCTTGGCTAAGTAAGAAACAACCTTCAGTTTCCTTATCTATAGCGAGAGGTTGAATACATAGCAAGCAGTGGCTGGGTGTACACAAGTTTTATGGATGAAAACCACCTTGGAGGATTTCAAAGTCAAGCATGAACAACCCATCTCCATACTTTGTGATAATACAAGTGCCATAAGTATTTCCAAAAATTCGGTAATGCACTCAAGGACAAAGCATATTTCCATCAAGTATCACTTTCTAAGGGAGAAAGTGCAAGACAAGCAAGTCAAGGTAGAGTATGTGTGTACTAAAGAGCAGATTGCAGATATCTTCACCAAACCTCTTCCAAGAGATACATTTGAGTATCTAAGGGATAAATTGGGAGTTGTACTCCCACCCCAGAATTAATTACCTCATTAGGAGCTGGGGAAGGGACTAAGCTAAGAGGCTCATTCTTAGTCCCGAACCCCAAAGGTGACCCTTTTGCCATTGATGACAAAGGGGGAGAGATATGAGTAAGGGGGAGAGCTTCAAAGTGAAGAGGAGAGTTTCAAGTCAGGGGGAGCAAAACTTCAAAGGAATATTCTCAGTTGTGGGCACAGTTGGTCAGTTATTAGCATAGTTGGTTTCAGTTTTGGCTCTTGAGAAGTGTTTTTAGTAAAGGTTTGCCATCAATGACAAAGGGGGAGATTGTTGGCAATTTTGGGTACTTTGGGTACATTGCCTTTGCTCAAGTGTATAAGTTGTCATTGATGTCAAGAAGCTCTTGAAGGAATTTGATTTGATGTCAAATAATTTGTTTTGATGAAGGTTACGGCATGACAGTTTCAAAGGTCTTTTGTAAACCCCAAGTTGGCAGGTTTAAAGATTATAGGTGGATGCATTAGTTTAATGCATTTGGGTCCAGGAGGAAGTATTTATTTAAATAATTAAAAACCTTGTTAAGGTTCCTTTTAATTATTTTTAAATAAATATTTGTTTGCATTGGGTTCTCCTAACCCATGGCGCAAATGTCTTAACTTTGATGGCGCTATGTTCTAAGTTTGTGGGCGCTAGCCAAGACCTTCGCCGACGTGTTAAAATCCTCCGTCGACGTGTTAAACTCCTCGCCGACGTCAAGAGTATGGGAAATATGCATATAAATCTCCCACGATGAAGATCAAAGATCATCCCATCCGCATTTTTGAAAAGTGTTGCTCGCTATGAATTCACGATCTGATGTTCGATTTCTTCCTCGCTGAGATTTTGTGATCCGCTGTTCGGATATCCGTCGTTCATTTTCTGTATCCTTCGTAAGGTTTCGTCGTCGTCGTTCGCGTCAGAAGACAGGGAGGCCTGTTGTTTATTTTAGCCCTAGCGCAAAAGGTACAAGGGAAACAGAGTGAGGTTTAAACCTCACCGGACGCCTTTGGTGCACCGGTAGCGGCTAGGCTGTTGGCGCGCTACCCGAAAAGGAGGTTTCGCGTTCGAATAATGTGAAAGGGTTTTTCTTCGTTGAAGTGGACGCAGCGGGTGGTGTTAGAGTTCGTACGCAATTTCTCCATAGCACGATTTTTTGGTGTTGGCCAAGGTATTTTCGAAATTAATTTTTGCTAGTGTATTTTGCGGATGGAGGAAGTTTGTTAGAGAGAAAAATAGCTTAGGAGTTATAAGGAGTTTGAAGCTTGCTTTATTTTGATAAAAGATTCTTTTGAAAGTGTTGTTTGCATTATCTTATTGCATTCTTATGAGAGATAAAGTTTATTGTTGATAAGACTATAAGGGAGAAATAAGGTGTATAAGGGATAAATATTTCTCGTAATGTTGAGAGTGCTTTTGGTTGATTATGGAAATGAAAGAATGATGTTTTAAGGTTAGAATTGTTTCTTGTGTGAAGTTGTGAAACCTTAAGTGGGCAGCTTTGAGATTGACATTAGCTTTCATTAAATTGGTTATAATCAAGCTATTCTTTACTTGGTTAAAGTATTGGGCTTACTCCTTTGTTGATGATTTGAAAAGTTTTTTTGTGCTATTAAGATTTGAGTTGGTGGATGTTTTTTGTTCAAATAATATTGGAGAGAAAAGGATTTCTACTTGTTTACTTTTCTAATTTTGATTGTGAAATGCTTCAAGGTTGTGTTTTGAGTTGTGTGGTGTTGACTGAACTTTGTTTGATGAGCATTGTTGTTGAAGCCCTAATTGATGGTGAAAATAACATGAGTATCATTGTTATGTGATTCTTTGCATAGTTGGCAATTGTTGGGGTTTCATGTTCTTGAAAGAAAGCATTCTATCCTATCCATTTCAGATATTGAGTTGAGTTTTCAAATTTGAGATTGAGATTGAGCTGAGTTGATTTGAGTTAAGTTTTGAGATTGGGAGTTGAGTATAGAACATATTGAGTCTCTAACAATTCTCTTTATGCTTCTATGAGGTTGACAAATCACATTGGGTCTCTAACAATTCACTTTGTGATTTCCTACTAAGAAAGTTTTTTTTTGGTGAGTTTGCTGAGTTTTTGGATAGGTTCTGGTGGGGACTTGTGAACAGCTTTGGACAGGTTCCGGTGGGGACTTGTGAGTAGATTTGGACAGGTCCTAGCAGAGGACTTGTGAGCTGAGTTTGATAGTTCTACCAGAGAACTTGAGGACAAAGGTGCACTGGTTCTATGGGAAGAACCTGAGGACAGATTTGGCAAGTCTTTGAGAAGGCTTGTATGCAGAGGATTGATTTGTTCAAGAGTTGGACAGATCTGACAAACAGAGGAAGACTTGTACTAGACCGACTGACTATGTTTGGTACAGATTGCTGAGCTGCTGTGGACGTGATCATAGAAGGAAGAGGTCTCTTAGGCTAAGCATTGAGGACAGGAGGTCTTCGATGGAAAGGAGTTCCACGTGTTGGCAAGAGGTAGAGGCAGTTGATCTTCCGAGAGATCATTTCCAGAGTAGAGGGGAAGGTATCTCCTTTGAGCAAAGGCTCATAAATTCTGATTGGGGGAAGGTATCTCCTTTGGGTTGAGGCTCATAAAAATTGTAATTGGGAAGGATTCCCAAAGAACTTTGAGATAACTTTTAGAGAAAAGTTTTGTGGACGTAGCCCAACCATTTTGGGTGAACCACGTTAAAAATGGGTATTCAATGTGTGATGCTTTCTATCTTGATTAATGTTGTGTTGATGCCATTGCTATCTAAAGTTAAAATTATTAATTGGTTAAGTATTATACTGGTCACCCCCCCTCTCAGTATAAGTCCATGTTCTTCATGTTTTTTAGCTAAGAAACAATGGCAAATTTGAGTAAATTTCTTTAAAGAAGAAAGTTCTTTGATAATGTTCTTATTTTGTAGTGTAATAAGATGGCCAAAACTTAGATGACCATCTCATTGACGTTAGAATGATGCAAAGATATTAGAGTTGAGAATTAATGTAGTTTATCATGATGAATTGTATGAAGCTGAAACATTTTTCCTATTCCTTTTTCATAAGCAATAATCATGGATATTTTAGCTTTATCATGAATGATACATACCTTATATCCCTGTCCCTTGTCAATCTCAACCTTCAAATTTTGGTTGAGTAATTGATTGATAGAGAGCATATTCTTAGTGCATCCTGGAACATACAAGAATTGTATTATTTTACATGTGTGAGATCCAAGTTGCAATTTAGCAGCACCTATTTCTTTGATGTCATAGGGTGTGTCATCCACCAGAGAGACCTTTCCTGTATGACTGGAACAATCAAGAGTTTAGAACCAATCTTCTTGACTGGGAATATGTTTGGTTGCTCTAGAATCAACATACCAAACATCATTAGGCTAACTTAGTTGTGCATGAGTAGAAAGTATATGTTATTCTTCTTGTAAGAAATTTTGATGATAACCCCTTAAACAATGATGTAGGTAGATTTGGCAAGTTTGATACAAGTTTTTTGTCTAATTAAAACAACAGATTTAATTTTTTGATCATCATCATGTTGTTAATGTTTTATTGTATTAAAATTAACTATTGTGTACATGAATCACAACACAAAAGACCATTAGGCGAATAATAACTTATAATACTTGACTCTTTAATTAAAAATATTTATAAGAGAAATTATTATTTTAAAACTGTGGTTTAGTTAAATAACCATGACTTGCATTTTTTTCTTTAAATTTTTTAGGTAATCTTTGCAGTTTTTTATGTTCAATTTCATATTATGTTAATAAATTAAAATTTAATCATAAATAAAAGAAGCAAACAAAAATTAATAATGTTCTTAAGCACTTCTTTATTTCTTCCTTCTCTTTATCCTCTCCTCCCTATTTTTCATAGATTTAACTTCTCTATCTTACTCCTTAGTATTCTTCTCTTATTTGTCTCCCACTTCCTTGCATATTTTTTCTTATATTTTTTGTCTTGTTTCTTATTTTACTCTATTTTTCATCTTTAAATGTTGTTCTTCATTTTGTTAATGTTTCTCATATGTTGTTAACTCATTTTTTTTGCTCATTCTTCATATTTACTCTTTATTTTTATTTTCTTTTTTCATCTACTTTTTAATTTTATTTATTTTTTTCAATTATCTTTAAATCGTGGTATTACAACAACTTGTCAAATATGCATATATCGCTTGGCAATATTTTAACCTTTCTTGAAATTCAAGGAATTTAATCGATTGAGCTCATGTCATTTGATCCTTCCATTTATTATTATGTTTTCCTTTATTTATATATTATAAAATTGATAAAAATAATACAAAAGTTACAACTTTAGTTATATATATTTTTTAACCATTTATACTTATCTACTAATCTTCATATTTTAAAAATAAACTATGTTTAATGAAAAATATCAAAACATAAAATAATAATGTATTTTGTTTCTTTCACCCAAACTTGATTGAAATATAATATTTCCTTGACATCTTGAAAAAGATAAGAGTACTAAATTATTTGTATAACATAAGGGTTCAAACAACGTCTAGCTTTTTGAACTTTTACACCCTAACACATATTGAAGGAACTAGCAGGGTTTTGCATAGTGGCGAATTTCGTAATTTAGCGTGAATATTTAGATTTCCAAAATGTTAATTTTACAAATTTTGGGACCATAGAGGTCGGCCCGTTCGTTCGAAAATTTTGGGATCCAATTTTTTTAAGGGTAAATTCGCCCCGTTGTCATAAGGTTTCCCGCCTAATTTTCACCCTAAATTTATTAAAAATAAAAAATATCTCGCCCAATTCGCCCCTTGTACCCCATTATATATAGTTAACCATAACAACGACTCTTATACTATCAATCACCATCTACCAGTCTTAATGTGGCAACTGGTAGAAGATGACTAGCATAAGGCGAGTGGCATAAGATGACTGGCAGATGGCGAGTGGCATAAGGTGACTGGCAGATGGCGAGTGGCACAAGGTGAGTGGCATATGGAAAGTGGCGCATGGTGAGTGGCACATGGCAAGTGGCACATAGCGAGTGGCACAAGACGAGTGATATATGACGAGTGGTAGATGGCGAGTGGCAGATGGTGACTGAAAAATATTTTATAGTTTTAAGCATCAAAATATATCCAAACATTGGCATATTTATACTCGTTGGAAAGCTCTTTTAAAGCCCAATCTAATGGTGGTATTTTTATGATATTTTAAGATGATTTAATAGGTCAAATGTGGTTCCAATGATGGTGATAAGGAGGTAATATCATTTTGAGGTAGAGTTTGACCTATTAAATCATCTAAAAAATTTATACAAATACCACCATTAGATCCGGATTGAAAAGATATTTCCAATGAGTACAAATATACCTATGTTTGGATATATTTGGATGCCTAAAATGTAAAATTATTATCAGTCACCATCTGCTAGTCGCCATGTGGCGACTGATAAAAGGCGAGTGGCATAAGGCGACTAGCAGATGGCGAGTGGTACAAGGTGAGTGGCATATGGCGAATGGTACATGGCAAGTGGCACATGGCAAGTGGCACATGGTGAGTGGCACATGGTGAGTGGCACAAGGCGAGTGGTATATGGCGAGTGGTAGATGGCGACTGGCAAATAGTGACTAACAATCATTTTATAATTTTAGGCATCAAAATATATCCAAACATAGGCATATTTATACTCATTGGAAATATATTTCCAAGCCCGATCTAATGGTGATATTTTTAGGATATTTGAAGATGATTTAATAGGTCAAAGATGGTCCCAAATATTGTGATAAGGAGGTAATGTCATTTTGAGGTATATTTTAACCTACTAAATCATCTCAAAACTTCATAAAAATACCACCATTAGATCAGGCTCAAAAATATCTTTCCAACGAGTACAAATATACCTATGTTTGGATATATTTTGATGCCTAAAATTATAAAATTATTATCAGTCACCATCTGCCAATCGTCTTCTACCAGTCGCCATGTGGCGAGTGGCAGAAGGTGAGTGGCATAAGGCGAGTGGCATATGGTGAGTGGTACAAGGTGAGTGGCATATGGTGAGTGGTACATGGTGAGTGGCACATGGCGAGTGGCACAAGGTGAGTGGCAGATGGCGAGTGGCAGATGGCGAGCGACAAATAGCGACTGACAATAATTTTATAGTTTTAGGCGTCAAAATATATCCAAACATAGGCATATTTGTACTCATTGGAAAGCTATTTTCAAGGCCGATCTAATGCTAGTATGTTTATGAAGTTTGAATATGATTTAATAGGTCAAACGTGGTCCCAAAGGTTTTTATAATTTATGTGCAAATTTTTTGAAAATTCACCATATTTTAATAAATGTTTTGCAAAATTTTGAAAAATTCGCCCCAAATTTTATACATGACTCACCTTGATTCACCCCAAATTTATAAATACTTTTTCGGTACTACCCCTTATGCATAACCATGGGAACTAGAATCCCTTATCAAAAATATATTTATAAACTCTGTTAATTGGAAATACTGATCATTTATAAAATTAGTATTTTTTATAAATAAAGATGGAATTAGTGTTATATATTCACGCTTCGAGTGATTATATTATGAAAATGAGGGATATTTAAGTACATAAGATGTTTATTTCAAGCATAAAAAACCTTTAGATAAACTTGAAACTATCTTGTCCTATACTACATGCATGAGCCTTGTGAGGGGTGGTTATACCACTTGTTTTCTCATATGGTCTATGATGTAATAACTCCTAACATACCTCCTTTATTACATCATATTCAAAATATCTATTTTTCTTATGATCAAAGAATAATATCTAGGGTGATGTTGGAATTTGAGAGAGAAATTTCCCCTCTTAATGTAGACTTACTATTATAACTTAGGAGTGTCGAGTTTTACCGATCGTGCACTTCAAAATGCATATTTTTAATATAAAATACTTCATTCACTACTTATAGGATTGCAGGTATTTTTACCCTAAAATTATATCCAATGGTATTAGCTCAACAAATTAGATAACTCAACATTAAAAGAAGACAAGGAGAGGGAAAATTGCTCTAGAAAGGAAAATTAGGATATCAACTAGTACTTTATGGTTGTTGTAGAGTTAAAGATAATATTGTTGCTCCAGGTGGGCCCAATGGGGATGCCTTCAGATCCTCTTTTAGATAGTAAAAAAATCTTTACATATTTTTTGAAGGAAAAATATCCAACAGAGATTGAAGAAGCACAAAAAAATTGCACTAAAAATGCTCTTTACGACTGCTGGAAAAGATCAACATCTCAAAGGATGCTTGCCATAGTTGAAATCAAGGCCAAATATTGTCATTGAGTAGAGGATAGTAAAAGAAACATTATTATATATATATATATTTTTAATTTACATGGTTGAATAGGTAGCCGCCACAAATCTGGGTAGGCTATCCAGCTTTTATGGCCACCATAATATTCTGCATTGTTCACCCTGAAAGTTGCCACACAGTTCTTCACATAGTCCATACCTATAACCACCATGTCACAATCATTTTAAACCTTTTACGCCACTGAAAGAACCAAGAAAGGGACAAACATTTAGTTCGATGAGGCCCAATATTTGAACATTGGACCTCCGCCCCCTTACGGGGTTTGGTCAAACCAATTGGTCTACACCTCAGAACTAATAATCTTATATAGATTTAATCATGACTTGGTGTGTAAATTCATGGGTATTATTCCTACCTTGAATTTCTTGCATTCGCGGGTTCAAAAAACTAGGAGCCTCTTGGTGAGTATTCTTTGTGGTTTACTAGTAATGGATATTTTGTTAGTTTTTTCTCACTTACCAAAAAATAGGGCTTTCAAATCAGAAAAGATGAATCATAGTCCGAGAGGATTTTTAGTTCAGCCCTCAAGAGTGGGATTTGCTCCCTGAATTGAACCTACTACTATCCAAGTTTGGATCCATTTGTATAAAGTCCCAATGGAGTTTTGGAGTGAGCAAGTATTGGAAATCATCTGTAATTCCCTTGGAAGATATTTAGGTGTTTCTAAAGACACAATGGAAGCAAGCACAATTGTTTATTCTAGATTATGCATGGAAATGAATCTCAACCAACCTTTTCTAGTAGAGGTGGAACTCAAACTTGCAATACTATATTGGTTTCAACAACTAAATTATGAGGCATTGCCTTTAGGTGTAGAGTTTACCACAAATATGGGTATTTGGCCTAGTTATTCTTAAACAATATGAACACAAGAATGGAGGCTCCTTTGGGAATATTGAATCTTTCTAAGGAGGGTAAGTCAATAGTCAAAAAAGAAGCAACCAAAATTTTGTAGGGTGGAGAAGCACAAGGAGATGGTTATGAACAACTCAAAATAAAGAGAAGTTAAAATAAAAATATGGTAAAGAGCAAACCCAACTCAAGCTCTCATATAGGTATGAGATATTCAAGACACTAGTGGAGCAAGAAAAAGAACAATTCATGGAAGGAGTGGATGGGAATAATAAAAATAATAACAACTATGTTCAAGCCCCTATTTTGGCTCCTCCTATTCTAGACCAGGTAATAGAGTGTAGTAAGTTACTACAATTAGAGATTTCAAGGGTATTGATAGTGCATAACCAAGAGCAGTCGATAATAAATGATGTAATCATGGGTGTGGTAGAAAAGAAAAAATAAAAGCCAACTCTAGGGATAATCTAAGTGGAGAAGAGATAAAAGAATATCAACTCTCAAGGAGTGGGTAGAAAATCAAATAAGAAATTGATAACAACTCAAGGAGATAAACTGATCACTAGGGTATTGGTGAGGCCGATAGACTCTTACTGGTATCAAGGTAAAAAAATGATTATACAATAATGAAATATTAGGGGTTTAAATAATAGAACCCACCAATTGTTGTTTGAAAAGTCTTATAAAGAAGTAGAATAGTTTTTTTACTTATCCAAGAGATAAAAGTGTTGTTGGATATTATGTGTAAAATAGTAAATAGACTTTGGACGGGTGTTGGTCATATGGAAGTAGATGCCCAAGGGACCTTAGAGGGGATAGTTACATTTTGGAACTCTCTTGAATGGATGATAATAGAACATATAGCTTGGAGGGGTGTCCTCACATCACATTTTAGGAACAATGTGATAACTGAGTAGGTTTTAATCATAAATTTTTATGGGGCTTAAAACCTAGATGGTCATATTCGTCAATAGAAAGGAGTGCATAATATGAGTCTCGAGGGAGGAGTTAGATTGGATTTTTTCTAGGGATTTTAATGCTAAATTATCATCCAAATATAAAGAAGAGGGAACCCCAATTTTGGACCTATGGGATCGACTTATGATTGCCTAGGTCCACGACTTACACTTGGTGAATATTAAATGTCCTGGAACCAACTATACTTGGACTAATAAGAGAAGGAAGCCATATAGAAGGAAGGTGAAGTTAGACCATTTTTTGGTTTCAAAGGAGGCGTGTGTATAATGGAATCTAAACTTTTAGATTTTGGAGGGTCTAGATTTGAATCAATTCCCCATTGTTTTGGAAGGGGGGGTCAAGACAGGGCAACATCGCAAACCATTCAAATTTGAAAACTTTTGGTTACAAAAAGAGGAACTTCGAAATAAAATCCCATAGTGGTGGGAAGAGGGATGTCTGACATATGTGACAACAATATTTAGAATCCACAAATAATTACATTATGCTAAGGATCAACTGAAATAATGGATTCAAAATAACAAGATGAACTTCTAGGTCCAAAGAGATCCATTGGTGTCCAGATAGGATGAGGTGAAAAATCACTTTAGGGAAGGAAAAATTACATAACAACTCAAAGAAGAGGATGATGCATTGTGCAAAGCAGTTGAGAACATTGACAACCAAGAGGAGATCTATTGGAAACAAAGAGTAAGAACTAGTTGCTTATTAGAATGTGATAAACACACAAAAAATTTCCATTAGGCTACCTGTGCTAGGAGATAGACAAACAAGATGTAAGCTCTTCAGGATGAGAACGAGCACTCCTTTGATACAATCCTAGGTATGCATTTCTAGTCAATGAATTTTTTGCTAAATTGTTTAAGGAAAGTATGGTGCAATATGAAGAGGCTTAGAAAGAAGTTCTTGTTGTCATAACCTCTAATATTTGAAGGGAAAAATAAAGCTCTACTTAAACCCATTGATAGAGAGGAACTAGAGAAGGCAGTCTTTGGAATGAGTACTAGGATAACTTGAAGAAGGATGTAATGGTTATTATAGAGGATTCCAGAGGTAGTAAAAGAATGCTTAAAGCTTAAAATCAAACATTCATTATCTTAATTCCAAAAGAGGAGGGGTGCATATTTTAGGTTATAGACCTATTACCTTATGCAATGTCATATATAAAATAACTATGAAAGTAACGGATGAGCAACTAAAACCTCATCTACATAAAATTATCTCCTTGGAATAAGGGGGTTTTGTAGAGGGCATGCAAATATTGGATGGTGTGGTTCTAGCTTAGGAGGAAATCCACTCAATCCAAAAATTTGGTAATAGAGGAATGTTCATAAAATTCGATTATAGGGTGGAGTGGAGCTTCTTATCAATGATTATGACATCATTTGGTTTCTCTAAGATTGGATAGAATGGATCATGAGCTATGTTTCTACTCTGACATACTCATTGTTAATCAAAGGCCTTCCCTTGCAACTATTTGGAGCCACTCGAGGCCATCTTTAGGAAAATCCTTGTTCCCCTTATATTTTCCTCATATTGGTTGAATGCCCCTTATATTTTCCTCATATTTGTTGAATGCTTGGGTAGACTCATCTTGAGGAGAAGACAATAGGGTTTGAT
Organism: Wollemia nobilis; assembly: GCA_028583015.1. Classification (NCBI taxonomy): domain Eukaryota; kingdom Viridiplantae; phylum Streptophyta; class Pinopsida; order Araucariales; family Araucariaceae; genus Wollemia; species Wollemia nobilis. The sequence continues at coordinate 1,724,920 of JAQPPZ010001945.1, forward strand.
AATAGGTATCAAGGTGGGTGAGGATATTTTGAATTGTCTATAATTTGTTAATTACATAGGATTGGTGGGAGTGGCCAACTTCAAGGAAGCAAGAATGATCAAAGATACTTTTAATGTTTACCATAGGGACACAAACTAAGTCATTAATGATAAAAAATCTAAAGTGATCTTCCTCAATCTTGATTGAAGGTTTCAGGATAGAATTTTAGAGATCTTGGAATTCATGAGGACTCCCAGTGGTATATTTGGGTGTCCCTTCGCATTTTAAAAAACTAAAGATAGCTATCTAGAGGAATATTTTGGATCATATCAAAGAAATAATTAACCATTGGTTTTATAAATGGTTAACCTTTAGATGTAGATTAATGTTTTTATAGTCCATAATTCATGCCATGCCAATTTATAAATTTTCTATCCTTGCTACCCCTCATACCATATAGAAAGGGTTGGATAAGATGACTAGAAATTTTTTATGAGGAGTAAAAGGAGAGAGGAAATAGGTCTTAGTAGGTTGGGAGAAAGTAAGCTAGCCCAAGGTAACGGAGGAGGATCTCCCAACCAGATTCTTTATTTAGTAGAGTTTTAACTAGTAAATATTTTGGACATGTGAACTTGAATGAGGTGAGTAATTTTTCTTTGGATGGTAATGGATTCTTAGTGTGGCAAACTCTAAAGTTAGGATCTTAGTATTTAAATATGGATTATTTTTTAACATGGAGAGAGGGGAGAAGGCACAATTTTAGAGAGATTCATGGGATAAATACCCATATATCATTGTTGAATTCCTAGATGCTAGAACTGGAACTAGTAAAAACAACCATGGAAAGTAGGGGTTGGATCCATATTGAAATTTATTTTAACACTAGTCAACTAGAGGATTATAGGTTTAAGCAGTTTAAGAAGTTAGATGAGTGGTCAATTCCAATCCCTCTAGAACTAACACCCATCATGACTAAAATCTTGGTAGAGATATTTCTCACAGGTAGAGATGATGAGGGTGAATTATCTTGGGGCTATGGGAGCCTTGGAGTCTACACAGTGAAGGATGGATATGATGAGATTCTTCCATAACCTCCTCCTCATGCATATCAGGTTGAGGATTGGAGAAATATTTTATAGTCAAATGGTTGACCAAAATTGAACTTCTTTGCCTAGACATTCATGCACAATGGAATTCTTACTTTTGATCATATGATACGTAGGGGAATCATTGGTCCATCCCAATGTTTTTATGCTAAAAAAGAGAGAAAACATCTAACCACTTGATGCTTGAGTGTTTGTTCTCACACCAGATTTGGAAGAAATCATTTTTAACATATAAAAACTCAATCAATGATGATTTGAATCGAATTCATATTTGAGAAATATGGAAGAGAGGTAGATTTCAATTTTAATCTCTTTGTATTGGGTGGAAGCTTACATTAAAATTTATTTGGTAGTATGTGTGATTGGAGAGAAATGCCAAATTTTTTAAAGAAATCTTTTCATCCTTTGATGGCATCTGGCAGGTCATTTGGAGTAAAGTCATAGAAACTGTGGCAGTGTATGCTAAAGAGGAAACTCAAGCTGATATAGGGATGATAGAGAAGGAAGAAAAAGTGTAAGAGGAGAAAAATAGAGCTAGTTGGAAACCACCCATAATAGATTGGATTAAAATTAATATTGATGGAGCTTTAAAAGGGAATCTAGGTAGAGCTATAATTGGAGTGGTCTGTAGGAATCATGTTGGGACGTTGCTCTATTAGAAACTATAGGGCTTGGGCAAGACCATGAGCAATGAAGCATAAGCCTTAGCTATCAAATATGCTTCTATATGGATGGTAAGACAAGGTTATAGGAGAATAATCATAGAATAATATTCTCAAATCTTGGTAGGAGCTTTGGATTGCATGAGGAACTTTTCTTTGGAGACATGGAGGTTGAGGATTCTAGTCATCCAAATTAAGGAATTGTAGAGGGAATTAAATGATGTGATTATGATTTATATAGATAGAGCTTTGAATAAAGTGATAGACTTATTAGCTATTTTAGGTATCAAGAAGGAGGTAGGGGTTCAGTGGCACACTAACATGACTACTGAGGATGAGAGGATTATGCAGGTTGGTGAGCAAATCCAATGTTTAGCTAATTTGGACAACCATTATAGACATGGTTTAGGATATTTAGCCCCAATGCTTATCTCTTTTTACTATTGTAAACATGTGTTCTTGCCAACTAAGGTTGGGAGGAGTCTCTTCCCAACTTGAAAATAATATTGTTTAAATATAATTTTTTTTAATTCTAAAAAAAATACTTATAGACTTGCATGAATTGTATTTCTTCAATGTATTCAAGTGATGAAAGGGCATGACATTAGTATTTTCTAATATTTTTGGCACCTCATCCAAGATCTCATTGTTAACAACACCATTCGGGTTGACAATCCCCTAGCTCCCTCCAACCAAAACTTGTATGTGTTTCAAAATCCTCTACCGCAACACACTTTCCTCCAAATACATGCTACGATGTCCAATACACAAGGATATAACCCTCAACTAAATTAGTTCAATCGCATACTTGAACACCAAGGATTTGTAAATATGATCAATATTTTTACAAGGAATAATAGTTATACCTCTCGACCTAATCCACAATACGTACCCGTTTGTACCCACCATCTTCCACACCTCCACAAGCCCAAGGTCCACTTCCACCATCAAGGCCATTCATCATCATTCGATGCAGTCTTACCCATCAACTTCAAACAGTATCTGCTAAGCTATAAATCTATGACCTCCTACAACAATCACAACCTCATCACAAGGTTTTAAATCACATATTGAGGTCCATTAATATTCAAATAAATTATAGCAATGCTTTCGCTAATTTTGTAGGCAATGTGCATACACGCATGCAACCGTCCATCGTGTTCTACGATCATGAGATCCTAACTCTCGTAGGCCCTAGGTTAGATCATCCTATGCACATCATGGTAGAAGTAGATAGTATCACCTATAAATATGTGTTGATTGATATTGGATCTTTTATCAACATCATCACATCACTCACCTTCAATCATCTCAACATTCCACCAGAATATTGCTCTATCAATGTAATGGACTTACAATATTTCAATGGCACACTCTATCAAACATTGGATACAATCATCCTACCAATCCAGGTAGGTGTTAAAACCATATCCACTCATTGCCATATCATCGAGGGTGAGATGCAATATAACCTCCTCCTCAATAGACCTTGGATCAGAGACATGTAATGTGTTCCCTCCACCATCTACCATTGTATCAAATATCTACATGTACGAGAGGTCCAATGAATTTTGAATGATGATCCATTTCAATTTTACAATTTTATCACACTCCTATTTTCTACCATCCTTCCTTCCACCCACCTTGTATCCATGCCTATTACACCTTCCATCACCACCCGAGTAGCAACAGTAGAAGCATCGACATCCTCAAACCCCCCTCAGTCCAACCTCCCCAACTATTTTTCCACCCCTTCCTTCACCCCTCATGTGTTGCCTTATCAATATTTTTCTAATACCTCTCCTTCTCACCCTTCACCTTTTCCACTATCTACAATTTTTCTCTCACCCCTTTCCTTCACCCCTCATATGCAACCTCATCAACATTCTTCTAATACCTCTCCTTCTCACCCTTCATATTCCCCACTATCCACAATATTCTTCCACCCTATGATATCTCTCTTTCTCTTATCCTCCATATCCCATCGCCACTACGAGGCATAGGATACATTTGATCCCAATAATATATGAGCGTCAAAATATAGGCTATCTAGCCTCATCACTACTTTATGCTCCTAGGCCCATAGCTATATTAGTAAGCTATTGCACAATGACTTCTTAGTTATCATTTATACCCCATACAACTCATGATAAGTATGTGCTAACAACACTAGCACCTAGACAAATTGAGTTCCATGCTCCACCATGTCACACACCAACCACATCAAGATCCAAGGGAATACCACTCCTAATGCATTTGGCAACACATAACTATCGATATAGACCATCAAAAATGCATATCGTCAATGTAACAACCCATCTATATACAGATCCTAATACCTAATCCTCCCATAGATGACCCTCACCCTCCTCCACTCATCTTCAAATATCCTTTGTATCACCATATCCCATGCCTCATCACCTTGCGCAACCATCACTACCATCCCCTCCACTAGAAGGTAATATATCTGATACACATCCTTCAGGGTAATAGTCATTTTCCCTATCAAAAAATGAAAGGTGTTCTTATTCAGATCACACCACACCACGTCCATGCGTACAATCTCATAGAATCTAATATTCTCCAACAATTCCCACTCTACCTCATTCAAATTCACTTTTATATCCTTTATCAATGGTAAAAATTGATGTCATGGCGTTAACTTTTTAACCTGCAAAAACAATTAACACAATCCTGTCAACAAATTTTTGACAACATTTCAATAAAAAATCAACTATTTGACAAAAAACAAAAATAAATAATAGCATCTTTTTGACAACATTTCAGCAAAAAAAATCAGCTTTTTGAAAAAAACAAAAAAAATAGCATCTTTTTGACAACATTTCAGCAAAAATTTCAACTTTTTGATGAAAAACAAAAAAATAGCAACTTTTTGATAACTTTTCAATAACTTTTCGATAACTTTTCAACAAATTTTCAACATCATTTCAATGCAAATGAAAACTTAATAGTTTTTTGACAAAAAATAACTTTCCAACAACTTTTTAACAAAAATGAAAAATTAACAATTTTTCGACAAAAAAAACTTCTTTTCAATGACATTTCAACAAAAACAAAAAATTAATAGTTTTTCAACAACAAAAAATAACTTTTCAGCAACTTTTCAATAAAAATGAAAAATTAACTATTTTTAGACAAAAAACTACAACTTTTCAACGATATTTCAACACAAACAAAAAATTAATAGTTTTTTAACAAAAAACAACTTTTCAGCAACTTTTCAACCAAAATGAAAAATCAACAGTTTTTTGACAAAAAAAAAAAATCAACAACTTTTCAACAAAAACGAAAAATTAACAGTTTTTAGATTAAAAACAACAACTTTTCAATGACATTTCAACAAAAACGAAAAATTAACAATTTTTCAACAAAAAAAAGTAACTTTTTAACCAAAATGAAAAACTAACAGCTTTTCGATAAAAAAAATAACTTTTCAGCAACTTTCAACAAATTTTCTACAAAAATAAAAAATTATCAGTTTTTCAACAAAAAACAGCAACATTTTAACGACATTTCAACAAAAACGACAAATTAACAGTTTTTCAACAACAAAAAAATAACTTTTCAACCAAAACAAAAATTAATAGTTTTTTTTGACAAAAAAGCAACTTTTCAACAAAAATAAAAAAATAACAATGCTTACACAAAAAAGCAAACAAATTGACACCTTTTTTATGCAAACGAACACTCAACAATGTTTTGACAAAAATGACCAAAAATGCAAAAAATGAACAACTTTGCAACAAAAATGCAAAAAGGAACAAAATCCACTCAGCACACACCTCAAGGTGCATTTTCGTTCGAAAAATGTGCTCCAAGGTATATTTTCGTACAATGCATGTACCTCGAGGTGCATTTTTTGAGAAAAGGGTATTTTTGGATGCACATTTTCTCAAAACACACATACATGCAAATGTTTTTGAAAATTAATGGTTAAATTGTTACAAATCTAAATATTTAAGGTTTATTTTACTCGAAATGCATGAAATTGGGTTTAAATACACTTGCCCCCACTGCACATCCTCCAACACTCAATCCCGTTTTGTTGTGGGTCATCTTGTCTGCTTCACTCAAAAATCTAACAGGGCTCCGCGTCACACACTCACACTCACTTTCTCCCCTCTTTCTAATTTCTAAAGTTAGAATACACAAATGAGGAAAGCGCACTTGCACACGCCTTTATAGGTTCTCAATGTATTTCGTACGAAAAATATACCATGAGGTACATTTTTGTATAATGCACGCACCTCAAGGTATATTTTAAAAAAAGAAATTTTTTGGATACCCATTTGCAGAAAACCTACAAAAATTTGAGGATATTTTTCAAATTCATAATAAAATCATGCAAAATATCAATTTCCATCATTTTACCATCCAATCACCTTCACTTCATTGTATCAAGCGATTCACAATCGTCTTCAAATTCTTCACTCGTCAACTCATCACTTAAGGGGGTAGATATCATACACAAAACTTCACCTAAGAACCTTTGCTAGAAATCATCATATGCCATCATTTGTTGGGGTAAACAAAAATATAATTCTCTTCTCAACAACACTCTAATTTAATCAAATTTGGCACACTTATTTCATGAACTACATAATTGATCATACAAATACGCTTCATCAAGGTGCACAATCGAGACCACCAAAGCAATCATGGACATACCTACATACGAATGACTAATTTACCACCCCAAATTATCTCATCAATATATCATTGGCAAAGTTAAAGGACATGCATCCCATATACAATTGGGGCATCTTATATCTACTCATCTCAAGACAAATTATTTATCATCACACGCTAAATCCAGGCTATATCACTATCAATCACCAAACAAGTGTCATAATTTTTTACATTGTGTCATATCCTCACACAATGCAGTACAAAAATAGCAAATCTAGACACCTAAAAATATCTCGAACAATTTTTTGCAAAAAAAATTAACATTTAAATTTTTTTTTTTTTTTTACGATTATGATCGGAGAGCTCTGGAAGATAAAACTAGGGCATCAGTTGGGTTGTTGTGGACTTGAAGATAATATTGTTGCCCCAAGAGGGCCCAATGGGGACATCTTCAGATCCTCTTTTAGAGAGAGAGTTCTTTTATAGATTTTTTAAAGGATAAATCTCCAACAAATACTAAAGAAGCACAAAAAATTACATTAGAAATGCTCTTTACGGCTGTTGGAAATATATCAACATCTCAACGAGTTAATGGTTGCTTGCCATAGTTAAAATCAAGGCCAAAGATTGTAATTGCATAAAGGATGGTGGAAGAAACAGTTTTATATAGAGCTAAACATTATTTGATATGTAAATTCATGGGTATTCGCCCTACCCTAAATTTTTTGTACTCCTGGGTTTGACAAAACTGGAAGCCTCTTGGTGAGTATTCTTTGTGGTTTATTAGCAATGGATATTTTATTCTTAGTTGTTCTTCACTTGCTGATAGAAATAGGGCTTTTGAATCATAAAAGAGGAATCATAGTCTGACAAGATTATTTATTCAGCCCTGGAGAGTGGGATTTGATCCTCAAATTGAACCCACAGCTGTCCCGATTTAGATCCATTTGCATGCACTTCCAATGGAGTTTTGGAGTAAGCAGGTATAAAAAATTATCGATAATTCCCTTGTAAGACATTTGGGTGTTTTCAAAGACACAATGGAAGGAAACACAACCATTTATGCTAGATTATGCATGAAAATAGATCTTAGCTAGCCTTTGTCGACAGAGATTGAACTTAAAAATTGCAGGACTATCTTGGATTTAACAACTGGATTATGAGGCCTTGCCCTTCAGGTGCAGATTTTACCACAAATATGGTTATTTGGCTCGATCCTACCTAAACAATATGAACATAAAAATTGAGGCTCCACTGGGAATGTCAAATCTTCCTAAGGAGGGTAAGTCATTTATCAATAAAGAAACAACCAATATTTCTCAGGGTAAAGAAGCACAGGGAGATGGTTTTGAACAACCCAAAATAAGAAGAAGGCAAAAGAAAAAAGATGGTAAAGAACAAACTCAAATCAAGCCCTCCAATAGGTATGAGATGTTAAAGACACTAGTGGACCAAGAAGAAGAAAAATTCATGGAAGGAGTGGATGGGAATAACAAAAACAATAACCATGTTCAAGCCCCTCTTTCACATCCTCCCATCCTAGAGCAAGTAATTGAGTGTAGTAAGTTACCGCAATTATAGAATGTAGAAGCATTGATAGTGCATAACCAAGAGCAACTAATAATTAAGTATGTCATCATGGGTATAGAAGAAAAGAATAGTTAAAGGTTAGCTCTAGGGATAACTCTGGTGGAAAAAAGATAAAACAATATCAACTCTCAAGGAGTGGGTAGAAAATCATATAAGAAATTGATAACATTTCAAGAAGACAAACTGATCACTGGAGTATCGATGAGGCCAATACATTTTTACTGCTCTCAAGGTAACCAATGATTATATAATCATGGAATGTTAGGGGTTTAAATAGTAGAACCCATCAGTCTATTGTTCAAAGACTCTTAGAAAAATGTAAAACAAATTTTATGCTTATCCAGGAGACAAAAAGGTCATTGGATCTTATGTGTAAAATAGTAAATAGTCTTTGGAGGGGTGTTGGTCACATGGAAGTGGTTTCCCAAGGGAACTCAAGGGGGATAGTTACTTTTTGGAACTCTCTTTAATGGACTGCAATAGAACATATAGCTTGGAGGGGTGTCCTCACATTGCATTTTAGGAACAATGTGACAGTTGAATAGGTTTTAATCACAAATTTTTATGGGGCTCAAAACCTAGATGGTCATATGCATCAATGGAAAGTTGTGCATAACATGAGAGTCTCAAGGGAGGAGTTAGACTGGATTTTTGTTGGGGATTTTAATGCTAAATTATCCTCTAGATATTAGGAAGGGGGAACCCCAATTTTGGACCCAAGAGATCAACTTATGAATACCCAAGTCCAGGAATTACACTTGGTGGATATTAAATGCCCTAGAACAAACTATACTTGGACTAATCAGAGGAGGGAGCCACATAGCAGAAATGTGAAGTCAGATAATTTTTTGGTTTCAAAGGAGGTATTTGTGAAATGGAATATAAAATTTCAAATTTTGGAGGGTCCAATTTAATTCACTTTTTCATTTTTTTGGAAGGGGGGATCAATACAATGCAGCATCAGAAACCATTTAAATTTGAAAACTTTTGGTTACAAAAAGATGAACTTCGAAAGAAAATTCCACATTGGTGGGAAGATGGCCATCCAACATAGGGTACAACAATGTTTAGATTCCACAAACAACTTCATGATGTCAAGGATCAACTGAAACAATGGAGGTGAGCTAACAAGATAGACTTCCAAGTTAAAAGAGCTCCATTGATGACAGATGGGATGAGATTCAAAAACACTTCAGGGAAGGAACAATTACAGAGAATCTCAAAGAAGAGGATGATGCATTGTGTAAAGTGTTTGAGGAAATTGACAACCAAGAGGAGATCTACTGGAAACAAAGAGCAAGAACCACTTGGTTATTAGAAGGTGATAAAAATACCAAATTTTTCCATCGAGTTGCTTGTGCTAGGATATAGATGAACAACATGGAAGCTCTTCAATATGAGAACGAACACTCCTTTGATACAATTCCAGGTATGTATTTCCATTCAATGGATTATTTTTCTAAACTAATTAAGGAAAGTATGGTGCAAGATGAAGAGGCTTAAAAATAAGTTCTTGTTGTCATATCCTCTATTATCTCTGAAGAATAAAATAATTCCCTACTTAAACCCATTGATAGAGAGGAACTAAAGAAAGTAGTATTTGGAATGAGAACCAGAAAAATACCAAGTCTAGATGGCTTTCCAATTGAATTTTTTTAGGCCTTCTGGGACATCTTGGAGGAGGATGTAATGGATGTTATAGAGGAGTCCAAAGGTAGTAAAAGAATGTTTAAAGCATTAAATCATACTTTCATTGTCTTAATTCCAAAAGGGGAGGAGGGGGTTCATATTTCAAATTATAGATCTATTTCCTTATGCAATATCATATATAAATTAATCACAAAGGTAATGGTTGAGCAGCTAAAATCTCTTCTACATATCATTATCTCCTCAAATCAAGGGGGTTTTGTAGAGTGTAGGCAGATCTTATATGGTGTGGTTCTAGATCAGGAGGTAATCCATTCAATGCAAAAATCTAGTAATAGAGGAATGTTCATAAAATTAAATATGTCAAAGGCTTATGATAGGGTGGAGTAGAGTTTCTTGTCAACGATGATAATAGCCTTTGATTTCTTTCAATATTGGATAGAATGGGTTATGAGTTGTGTTTCTACTTCAACATACTCCGTATTAATCAAGGGTCTTCCCTCACAACCATTTGAAGCTACTTGATGCCTTCGTCAAAGAGACCCTTGTTTCCCCTATCTTTTTCTCACATTGGCTGAAGGTTTGGATAGATCGATATTGAGGAGAAGACAACAAGATTTGCTAACAGGGATCAAGGTGGGTGAGGAAGTTTTGACTCACCTACATTTTGTGGATGATATAGGATTGGTGGTTGTGGTAAACTTCAAGGAAGCAATAATGATTAGAGATACACTTAATTTATATCTTAGGGCCACAAACCAAGTCATCAATGATAAAAAAATTCAAAGTGGTCTTCTTCAATATTGATCAAAGGCTTTAGGACAAAATTTTAGAGATCTTGGGATTCACGAGGACTTCTCTCCCAGTGGTATACTTGGGGGTCCCTTTGCATTTTAAAAAACTAAAAATAGATATCTCAAGGAATATTTTGGACCGTATCAAGGAAATAATTAATCATTGGTCTCACAAATGGTTAAGTTATGGGGGTAGATTAATTTTTTTACAGTTAGTCATTTAGGCCATGCCAATTTATAAATTTTCTATCCTTCTTGTCCCACATACTATATGGAAAGAGTTGGACAAGATGGCTAAAAAATTTCTATGGGGAGGAGTAAAAGGAGAGAGGAAATGGGCCTTAGTAGATTGGAAAAAAGTAATCCAACCCAAGGTAAAAGGAGGTTTGGGACTAAGAAGATCAAAGTTAAATAATAAAGATTTGGTTGTAAAGCTTTACTAGAGGTGGATTTCTCAACCAACTTCTTTATTCAACAGAGTTTTAACTAGTAAATATTTGGGATAGGTAAATCTAAATGAGGTGGGTCATTTCTCTTTGGATGATAATGGATCCTTAGTGCAGCAGGTTCTAAAGTTAGGATTTCAAGTAGTAAAATATGGATTATTTTGGAAAGTGGAAAGAGGGGAGAAGGCATGATTTTGGATAGATTTATGGGATCAATACCCACCTATCATTATTGAATTCCCAGAACTACAACCAATAAAAATAGTCATGGAAACTTGGGGTTGGGTCCAAATTGAAATTTATTTCAACACTAGTTAGCTGGGTGATTATAAGTTTAAGCAGTTTAAGAAGTTGGATGAGTAACCAATTTCAATGCCTTCGAAAATGACACTCATCATGACTAAAATCTTGGCAAAAATATTTCTCATAGGTAGAGATGAGGAGGATGAATTATCTTGGGGATATGGGAGCTTTGGTTTCTACACAGTGAAGAATGGATATGATAAGATCCTTCCAGAGTCTCCTCATGCATATCAAGTTGAGGATTGGAGAAATATTTGGTAATTCAAGGGTTGATCGAAAGTAAACTTTTTTACCTAGCAGTTCATGTAAAATGGAATTCTTACTTTTGATAATCTCAGGCGTAGGGGAATCATTGGTCCATATAAATGTGTTTTATGCTACAAGAGTGAGGAAACATCTAACCACTTGATGTTTGAGTACCCATTCATGCACCAGATCTGGAAGAGATGGTTTTTATCTTATAAAATTTGAGTTAATGGTGATTTGAATCGGATTAATATTTTGAAAATATGGAAGAGGGGTATATTTAAATCTAAAAATCTTTGTATTGGTTGGGAGCTTGGATTAAAATTCATTTGATGGCAAGTGTGGTTGGAGAGAGATGGCAAAATTTTTAGAGAAACATTTTCATCTGTAGATGGAGTTTGGCAGGTCATTTGGAGCAAAGTCGCAAAAACTGTGGCAGTGTATGCTAAAGAGGAAACTCAAGCTGTTATAGGGACAATGGAGAAGGAAGTTGAAGTGCAAGAGGGGTAGGATAAAGCTAGTTGGAAACCACCCCCAAAATATTGGATTAAAATTAATATTGATGGAGTTGTAAAAGGTAATCCGGGTAGAGCTAGAATTGGAGTGGTTTGTAGGAATCATGTTGGAACAGTGCTCTATTGGAAACTGCAAGGCTTGGAAAGGGCCACAAACAATGAAGTGAAAACCTTAGCTATCAAATTTATTTCTATTTGGGTAGTAAAACAAGGTTGCAGGATGATAATCCTAGAATTAGATTTTCAAATAATGGTCGGAGCTCTGGATTGCATGAGGAACTTTGCTTTGAATACATAGAGGTTGAGGATTCTTGTCACTCAAATTAAGGAATTGTAGATGGAATTAGATGATGTGATTCTAGTTAATGTGAGCAGAGATCTAAATAAAGTGGTAGACCTCCTAGCTAAGATGGACACTGAGAAGGAGGTAGGAATTCAGTGGCACAATGACATGGCTATTGAGGATGAGATGATTAGACAGGTTGGTGAGCAAATCCAGTGTTTAGCTAATTTGGAGAACCATTGTAGAAATATGGTTTAGGAGATTTCTGCTCCAATGTAGATCTTCTTTTATAGTTGTAAATAGGTGAATAGCCATTGTAGAAATATGGTTTAAGATATTTGGCTCTAATGCAAATATTCTTTTACTATTGTAAATATGTGTTCTCTTTGGCTAAGGTTGGGAGAAGTCTCATCCCAACTTGTAAATGATCTTTGTTTTAATATAATTTTTTCAAAAAAAATAAAAATTAACATTTAAAGAATAAATCAATGCAAAATCAATTCAAAACCATAGGAGGCAATAAAATAAGAAAATTATTCTCCCCATCTAATGCACCCCCCCTCTCATACCCCTTTGCACGCTTTGTAAAACATCTACTTGCTCCATTTTTCAAAAAGCACCTATCATCCTTACAAGTCATTTAAGGAAAAGGTTGAAAAATGGGTTTTTCACTTTTCTCCAAGTCTCACATGGACATGAAGCACCCATTCCCACTTAATGCACTTAGGTGGGAAGTCCTTACCCACCTCATATGCCTTAAAGAGGGGTCTCATTTCTCCTCCACCTCACCACCCCCTTCATTTGCCTAGAAAATATATAAAAGGAGCAGCTTGCCTATAAATTTAAGGAGGAAGAAAATAGTAAGGTTATGTTGTCAAAATACTATTTGATGTGTTCCAAGCCCTTTTTAGCACATGAGCTTCCTCCCCTACATCCCTTTTATAGGTTACAGGTGGATTAAAGAGCAGAAAAGTCACCTACAACGACCAAACCAACACAGGACTACACCAAAAAGCTCTACAATGGATTTTTCAACAAATCCAAGTTGCAAAACCCAATATGCACCTCTAGGTGTGATTTCCTATTTCAAGCCATAAAACTAACCTAATAGGTAACACAATACTCTACTATCACTTTCAAATCATTTTTTCACTTATGTAATGCATTTCAGGTTTGGTCTATATGTCTTTGTTTATAGGAGGTCTAATTGAGACAAACCTCCAAACGATCCAACACTTTTTGTAGGTTTATGCAAATATTGAAGATCGGTATAGCTCACAGTGGCATGCATCATAAACCCATTCCAACCTTGAGGAATTGAAATAAGATACCTGCGATGCTACAAAACTTGTTCTATGTTAGGGCCGCCCTTCATGAGTCCCTCTTTTGCAACCCTCCAGGGTGTTTTATAAAAGGATATAATTTCCTTATTGTAACCTATTTTACAATTAATATATATGAAGCAACATGTTTTTCTTTTATTTCAATGTAGTCTCTAGAAGGATGTTTATAGGAGAGAACCACCTAGTTTTGATCTTGATGGACCCACTCCATTGGTATGTCAAATGAAGAAGTCCTTCTATAGTCTTAAGTAGGATCCTCATGTATTTTTTTTCTTAGTTATAAATTTCTATGATGTGAGACAAAACATATTGTCTATATTAAGCATTAAGATAGTTATATTTTGGTGACTGCGTTATATGTTGATCATATTCTAATTACAATAAGTTCAACATCGTAGATAAATAACATAAAGCCATAAGTTTATGATATTTTTGAGATAATAGATTTCACCCTCCTTCGTTATTTCATGAGAATTCAGTTCAATCGATCATATTATGGGATCATGATTTCTTAGCCTAAGTATACCTTTGATCTTATATAGTGGTTTTGATGGAGAAACATAATCTAGCTTTGAATCTTTTTGGTTCTAGATTGAAGCTTCAAGTAGATATAACTACTTTGTCAGATTTCAACCTATACTAATTACTTATCGGGGAACTTCTCTCTCGCCCAAATTTAATAAAACATTGCATTTGTTTTCAACTATTATTCTAGGTATAGGTTCGAGGTGTAGACCAATTGGTTCATCCAAACCCCATAAGGGGGGCGGAGGTCCAAGGTTCAAATCTCGAGCCTCACCGGACTGAACGCTTGTCCCTTTCCTGGTGCTTTTAGCGGCGTAAAAGTTTTAAAATGATTGTAGCATGGCGGTTATATGGGTGGATTGCACGAATATCTGTGTGGCAGCTTCTGGGGTGGATAGTGCAGAATACTATGGCGGCCATAAAATCTAGACAACCTTCCCGGATTCGTGGTGGCTATCGATTCCACCATGTAAAAAAATATATATATTGTTCTAGGTATATGTAGGCATCTAATGAGAGTAAAAAAAATTACAAAGTAGGTTCTTTGGTATATCATATGATGCATCATATGGGTATTCACTACTTAGTTTAAGAACCTCTAGTTTTTATAGAATTATCTAATGTACATTGGATTGGTGATTTGGACTAGTGAATCTCCATTACAATGTTTAATTTTTCTTCATTTGAATTGGTCTCTTAGTGTTTAGATGACAATCCACTATATATCACTTTTCTACAAAATTTGAATATCGTGCTACCAATAAGACTACCACAACTTTGATACATGTTCATGATCTTAGAGTAGTTGGGTGTTCCGTAGTAGTTTTTTATCACCCTTCATTTTGACAATTAAAACACCTTATAGCTTGTTCAAAATCCAATGTTTCATATTGAGGTTTGGGTATACTATGTTTATCGGATTCGTGCTCATGGGATTCTTAGTCTATTCTATGCATAATTAATGGAGAAGACAATAAATAACTTGGTTATTATAATATCTAAGGTACATTTTGTTTGATTGTGAAAGCATCTTGGAGTAGGTGTAACGACCCTTCTTGGAAGGACTTATTCTTGACATTGATTTATGTATTGATGTGTGGATATATAATGCATAGTCTCATTTTATGATGTCAATAAGAGTGGGTAGTTGCACTTTATGCTTTGATTACTATTTTTAGAATATGGTACTACTGATATAATTGTGGTTGTAGGACTAGGTACTCTCACCGGTATATTGGTATGGGACAGCCACCAGAGTTGAGAGAAAATAAAATAGAATATGATGGATGACTTGTTCATCAACAGATCAAGGATAAAATAATACCCTTCATATAGATGCATTGCATATGTGCATGCTATTTGAATGCACCATTGGACCATGAGATTGTTATTGGCAAAGGATTCATCCTTAGTAGGTAGGTAATAATGTCTTGGTTATATTTAAAACCCACCTACTTAAGGAAAAAAACAAGATACATTATTGATCTACAAAATCTTTGTTTTATCTTGTGTTCTGGAAGCTTAGTATTGGTTGGTGAATCCAATAAAGTATTAATGAGATTAATACTTGGAATATTAATATCAATGTTAATAATTAATATTAACATTTTGTATTAGTGGCATCTGAGGGTTTCTACATAATGGAACTGGATGCATACTACGATTCGATGGGTGAAGCTTTTGATCTGTAAAAGCATGGGAATTTGGTTTTTGAGATGAGCAAGCTAGTGGAATTGAGGGGTTTTATATATCCTATGAGGTCCTTGGTGCTGGTGGTTTACTGGTTGTAGGGGCGGTTGCTTTAGTGACTTTTTTTGGGAAGACAAGCTCTTAGGTGGTGTATGTAGAAGGCGCGGGTGGAGTCATTTAGGTGGCATGTTAGGAGGGACTTGTGGATCATGTAGTTAATCATGAGTTTATTACTATCACCTATGAGGGTGGGGCCCTTAGCTTGGGGTATCAAATACTTCTTAAGACTTTTGATCCAAGAAATTTATTTGCTTTGGTGGTGACAGGCAATAAGAGGTGTGGATCAAAATATTTTTTTGATCTCTTCCTGGTCTAGAACAAGATTAGACTTCCAATAGATTTGTTGAGTATTAAATTGAATGAAGGCACTTGGAACTTGGTGGGAAAGTTTCAAGGGGGTCTACTGGATCTGGATTCCATCCAAAAATGGGTAGTAACCAAATGAAAGTCATTGGGATCACTAGAAATAGTTGTGATGCCTAAAGCTTTCTTTATTATTAAACTAAACTGTGAAGAGGATTCAAAGTGAATTATGGGTGGAGGTCCTTTGTTATTCGACAAAAGGGGACTATTTCTCATAGAATAGATGATTGATTTTGATCCGAATACCCAAAATATTAAGTCGGTTCCCCTTTGGGTTAATCTCTCCAGTTTTTCCTTCCACGTATGGCATGAGGATATTCTTAGGGGTATGTCCGAAGAAATAGGGGATCTAATTTTGATCAATTTGGCCACCAGAGTGAAAAATGATGGTCATAGCCTGAATGTGTATGATGACAGACCCATAATCAGAGCTCCCCTCTTCGTTTGAATTAGAAATCCCTCTGGGATTCTGTACTTAGGTCATTTTATATGAAAATAGACCTAGTGCCTATTTAGGATGTAAAATGCGAGGCCATTCTCTAGAGCACTATTATAAACGAGGATCATGATTGAAACCTAATGTAGGGGGTGAAGAACCCTAACAAATGTATTTAAAAATCCTCCAAGAAACCTACGATTCATGGAAACTTGAGGAATAAAATAGGTGGACCAAAACTCACTAACCCTAGGAGTTCCCCAATTCCCTTGGAACTCCAAATGGTGGTAGAGAAGTTCCACCATATGGGAGACACGATACCTAAGAATAGTCTTGGACCAAATTTGGTGGACAAGACGGTCTAGGAAGTATCTGGTGGGGTGTTTGATAAGGACTTGGTGCCCTTGACCCATCCAAATGTAATTTATTTAGCCCTTCTTTCTGAGGTAAGCCTTCGAACCTTATTACTGAAGTCTTGGTGTCCAATGATCTCCTTCATAATTATTTTGGTTGTTTGGGGGAGGATGAACCTATTGTTTAGATGGTTGCTCATCCCTTTGAGTTGTTATAGGGTTCTCCAAAAATCAATCTAGTTAAGGGATCTCTAGGTCCTAAAACTCATAGCCAGAGGAAATGCTAGGTCAATGTCAGAGTTGAGAAGAATATTGGAAGACCTTCCAAAAAATCCCTTAGGAAGAAAGAGTTAGAATCAAATATTGCTAACGGCTCCTAGGACACCCTGCAAGTAAATATGGAAAAATATGTGGGAGTTACACAACTTAAAATAGAATCATTTTTCCAACAAGCCTTAGTGGCTTCGATAGGTAAGAAATAGGTCCCCAAAACTGTAAATGAAACTCTTATCATGGATTTCCTCCATGAGACAAAGATTGAAGAGGGGGATCCTAGACATAATTGTTGTTGATCCTTATTGTTGTTTTTGCCATCATGGGTCCTTGAGTGGATCAAGTGTATTTCCAGTTTTATTCAGATATTGGGTCATTTTGTTGATTCATAGGTTTTTTAAATTTTGTAGATGTTGGAGTTTATTTATCCTGAATTGGGGAGGGTTGGATTTTCCCTCTCAATTATTAACTTTGGGGGATTTCTTTGTGGCTCTTCTCTTAAAACCTCTTCCTTCATAAATTAGTGGATTCAATGGTGTTTCAATGTAGTGTATGTATCGGTGGTTACTATTTTAAATTTTAAGGATGTGGTTTTTAGTAATAAAAGTTCTTGTGGCCTTGGGATGTATGCCCAATGGTTGGTGGAGCTCTCTTGGTGAGCTAGAATTTTTTTGGATTTTGTGTTGCAGTAAGTCCCTTGGCTCGGTTAGACCCCTTTCAATTTGTGTTCCAGGCCTTGGTAGGATTTGTATTTTTTTTAATTTTAAATTATCATTGGATGGAATCCCTTTTCAATTTTCATTGATTGTGGTAGTGTTATTGTTGGTCTAGAAGCCTACGTGGCCTGGATGGCCTATTCCTCTTATGTTCTCCATAGTTATTGTTGTTAGTTGGAGTGTGGTTAGTGGTTACTTCGAGGAAAGATAGCTTCATGTTTTTTTTTTAAACATTGTGGGTCCTTGAGTGGATACAGAGTATTTCTAGTTTTATTTAGATGTTGGATCATTTTGTGGATCCAAAAGTTTTTTAGATTTTGCAAATGTTGGAGTTTATTTATCCTAAGTCTGGGAGGGTTGGATTTTCCTTCTCAGTTATTAATTTGGGGGAGGTCTCTATGGCTCTTCTCTTAGAATCTCTTCCCTTGGAAATTGGTGGATTTAGTGGTGTTTCAGTGTAGCATGTTGTTGGTTATTGTTTCAAATTTTAAGGATATAGCTTTTGGCAGTAAAAGTTCTTATGGCTTTTTGGGATGTATGCTCATCAGTTGATGGAGCTCTCTTGGTGAGCTAGAATTATTTCTAGGTTTTGTGTTGTAGTAAGTCCCTTGGCTCGGTTGGTCCCCATTTCTTGTGGGTATAAATCATGCCTTTGGATTTATTTGAATTTTCTTGGAGTAAATTTGTGTTCTTGGCCTTGGTAGGATTTGTATTTTTTTAATTTCAACTTATCATTAGATGGTGTCCCTTTTTAATTTGAGGTGGATTGGATATGACAGACTCAATTTTTGTTGGTTGTGGTAGTGTTATTGTTGGGTTGGGAGCCTACGTAGCCTATATGGCCTCTTCCTCTTATGTTCTCTATAGTTATGGTTGTGAGTTATGTGGTTAATGGTTCCTTCGAGGAAAGGTAGCTTCAAAAAATTGGTTGTTGGATTGTTGGTTATTTTTATTGGGTTGTGAGGTGAGGCATGCTCATTTTATGGGGAACCTCTAAATTTGTCCTAGTCTGCCCAATGCTCCATATTTTGTAAATAATTTTTTTGGGATTCCTTTCAAAAATCCCCTTTATTAATACCATACCAAAAAAATATATATTAATGTTTGGTATTAATAAATATTCCAATTACCCTATGGTTAGTATTTAACACTAACATAGGAGATAATAATGGTTATTTCAAATAGCTTTTCTAATATTTTGCTTAAATAAGCTTTCTCTAATTTAAATTAGTTATATTTTTAATTAAATGAGATTTAATTAATATAATTATAGCAACGTTGCATTAGTAACTTTAGAAGGTGATGATGTGACAAAGTATTTTTGTAATATCATAAAAGAACGTTACCTCTACATGAAAGAAGTGGTTTCTTTGATCTTCCTTGAGATCTATCCGATGATATATGGGTAAGATATTACCTGGTATGGGTTAGTGTCATTGAAGAGAGTGGAAGTGCGGAAGCAAGATCAAGGGTCACCATATCGAAGGAGGAGTATCATTTGGAAGAGGTATTTACCTCCTGTTTTACGTATAGAGAGTGTATATTTGTATTTCTTGCTAAGGTTTTCATCAAATTGTTAATATAGATGCTTTCGGTCTTAAACTCGTTTGTTTTGTGTATGCTGGTTTCTTTGTATCCTATGGTTATTTTTATCCTGAGAAGCTAGCCTGGTTGTTCAAGTTGTTGTTCTTAGAGTATTGAGGCTAGGTGGACATGTTTTTTATAGTTAGCTTTATCCCAGTCATCAAATGTGCTATTATGATCCTTCTCAAAACCTTACAAGATAGTTTAGGTTTATCCTTTCTTTTTGTGGTGGAGCTCTAGCTTAGGAGTCATCCTATGTGGATTCATGTATTATGTGATGTTTTTCCAACCTTGTTGACAAGTTTTAAAGGTGTTGGATTATGTTTTAGCTTAGAACTGTGAGCCCCTCTATTGTCTTTTACCCTGAGATGTGTTGGTTGGCCTGAAGTACCTATGAGTTTAGATAGTAGTGGGTTTTGTTTTGCAAGTCATGGTTAAGGATAGAGTACCCTGATGCTGGTGAAATGTAATATTCTACCTTGGAAGTGATGGGTACTTGCAATAGAGTGTTAGGTTCTTTGGGTTGGTTCATATCTATAGCTTGTTAGGCCTGTGCATTTTGTTGTTGACATGTACTTTTTGGGTTACACTGGGTTGGTTAAGGTGAAGTTTTAATTTATGCTTTGTTTTGAGAGCTATGGTTTATTATTATGTTCTTTTGATTAAAAGAGAATGGTTTAATATTATGTTATTTTGATTAAAAGAGAATGGTTTAATATTATGTTCTTTTGATTAAAAGAGAATGGTTTAATATTATGTTCTTTTGATTAAAAGAGAATGGTTTAATATTATGTTCTTTTGATTAAAATAGAATGGTTTATTATGTATGTGTTCTTCAATTAAAAACAAATAAATAAATAATAATAAATAAAATATTTATTATGCTTTTGTTTGAATGGCTTGGTTAAAATTTTGGGTATGGGTTTTGTAGAAATTAAGCTTTGGTGTTGCCAAATAATTATAATAGTTTCCTGAGACTTGGGCAAATAGGTAAACCATTATAGAGAGAAGTATGGGATTCTCTTCTTGATTTCTTGAAATGTATTATGCGTGGTTGCTTGCATTTATACATAGAGCATGTTAAGTTGCATTACATTAAGAGTTGTTTTGATCCCTAAGTTTTTCTAAAGTCTGTGGGAGATTCCTTCATGAAGAGGATCATGAAAAGAAGGTGGTGCAGAGGCCACTTGGGTGGACTTGCTCTAATGTATTTGGGAATGAAAAGTTGTTATGTAGATGGAAATTTTGTGATGTAGCACTTGGTTATTTTTATTCCTGAAGTAATAAGGCTTGGAAGTCTTTATGTAAATGTATGGAATGCTTGGTTTTTGAGAAAATGAAATAATGAGTTGGTTATGAACTCTTTTGAAGATGTTTTTCATTGTGGAAAGAAAAGAAAAATTATATGTTAGCATTATGAATCTATTTAAGCTTGTTTTACTAGCTTTAATTGAAGAGATATTTTATGCTAAGCATTATGTTTTAGGTGTTAGCATTATGATTAATTTAGTCATGTTTTAATCTAAGGATATGCTTATTTCATGCTAGCATTATGTTGGAATTTATATTTTATTTAAGTATGGGTTGAAAATGTTCTATTTAAATCCAAGAGCTAGCATTGTGTTATAATTAAGCATGTTATTTATGTTATAGCACTTTAATTCTTTTCAAGGGAGATATGTTATATTATTTTTATGTAATTCTTGGGTTTGGTGGGGGTTCTTGGGTATGGATCTAGAACCTTAATAGGACCCTGATTCAAAGAGATAACCCAATCCTGGGAGTTGCGATGATGCAGTAACCAAGTAGTTGTGAGTACTATAAGGAGTTATGGTGATGTAATAGCCAGCTACTCATGAATCTAGAAGGAATTGTGATGATGCAATAGCCAAATATTTATGATTAATACACCTTGAACGATGAGGATTAAGTGTTCAATAACTAGAATTTAATAGAAACATTCATAAGACAACAATGGCGGTACCTTGAACATTGAGGTTCAAGTGACCATGCTCATTACTAGGTCAATGGTAATGATCTTAGTTAGCCTATGGAGGTGTGGTAACTAAGCACCAAGGCTTATGCCAGAATAACCTACATAGATGAACATATGGAAGGGTTAGGGAATAGGTGTTCCCCTTTAAGTATTATGGGTCTTAAAGGATAATCCCTATGTTGTGGTTAAAATATCCTATACCGATGAAGGTATGGGAAATGTGGGGGACCACAACGGAATACTTATAAATGGTGAGGTTTAGTAAGGTGAACTTCATAATTACAAGATGTTGGTCGCTCTTGTCCACCTCAGTGTCGCCTACAATGACATTTAACTCAAATGTGATGATGCCTTGAGAATGATAAAAATAATATCAGGACCCTTTATGAACCCTACTTGTAAAAAAAAATATCTCTATCTCTCTCGGGTTGGTTTTTGTGGGTTGTTGCAGTAGGAGAGTTCCCCTTAAGTGGTTATAACTAAATTTCTCTCCATGTCCCTTGTTAATCTTAAGGGGGGTGTTGGAATGTATGGAGTTAAGCTTATCATAAGGCCATGATTGACTTTTATATTATATTTGTTATATATCCCTATAATCCCTTATACACATTGTATAGGTGGGCTTCTTGTTATATGTTAACGATAAACCTTAAGATTGGTTCTTTAATCTTGACCTATGGTCACAAGAATTTTAGATTTGTATAACCCTTAAGACCAACCATTTTCTTGATTGGTTGGAGTATTTATTATTTGCTTAAGTGACACTACTTTGGTGCCTATGTACACACTTCATATTACTTTGTTCTTATAGATGAGTTGTTATCTTATTCTAGGTAATGTATTGATTTTATTCCTTATTGGAATTTTTGTCAAATCTGACATCTCTTTGAAAAAAGACCCATTTTTCATTTTATATTTGGAAGGACAACCAATGGTTTTATGATCTAAATTTTATATAACAAATACATTTTAATATAAGGAACATTCATACAAAATGTTATATCCCTATGAAGGTAAATTATAAAGTTGTACTATTTACATGTTTCCTTATCAAAGTTATCCTTGTTAAGATTGTCATGATAACTACCTCTTATTTCTGATCCACAAAATTTGTACTTACATATTTAAACTATAAACTTCATGAGAAACAGTTAGCAATCTGAATTATACCTTTTGGTACTACATCTATTCATAGTTTACTATTGTTCCTATATTTTGAAGTAGTCTTTGATCTTTCACACTTATGAGAATTGAGTTATCTTCTATTATTTAAAGCTCCTAACAATTTTTTTTTTATGTATATTTTCAATATCATACAAAACATGAATCCTATTTTAAGATGAATATTTTCTATTGTTTCATTTCCTCCATAAGAAATTATAGTAAAATATCTATCGTTCAATTATTAGGAAATGTAGATATTTTTACTTATGAAATTATTTTGTTCTTAATCCAATGTTATGATGCACTATAAGTTATGAAATTGTCAATGCATCATAATTTATTAAAATTTGTTCAAGACCTTTATTTTTAATATAGTCATAAAGAGTTCTATTGATATCACCTAAACTAACAAACCAACTAATCATTAAATTATAAGTAACATTAAGAAAAATGCATATTTTTCCATTTTATAATGATCTAATAGCTTTTTATATGTTCCCAAGCCTTGAATAAGTGTATTCTAAATAAATCTATCAAGATATAAAATCTCATTCGATTATTTCTTTTAAAAGAACTTTCGATTTTGTTAATTCCCCTAATTTTTACAAAGTGCATTCACCAAAATACTATACCTCAAAATATTAACTTAAATATCTTCTCAGATCATTTCTCTATGAAGTGTAGAAGCAACATAAAACCTCCAACTCTAAAAAAATCATCACTCAATGAGAGGTAACAATATTGAAATATAGAAATATTCAATCCATGTATCTATATATGATTTTGAATCCCTTTGGATTTCTCTAAGCTACACTTTTATATAACCCATTGATAAAGGAGTTATAGATGACCAAATCAAGCATGAGCTCCTATTGAGCATGTGCTTCAAAATCTTAAAATTCCCTTACCAATTCTCATATTCACAATATCCATCAATCAAAATATTACATGTAAAGAAATTTAGAGTCATAGATTTTATTGAATAAAAATGTTGGTGCAAGATGTAGTTTCCAAGCTTCTTTGGATTTATCCTACTGCAAGATATCATTGATGTGTACAATATGTATGCTATTATTATGCTATTGGGATTTTCTTAGCATCTTTAACTGGGTGTTGTCTGATTCCAAATCCCTTCCACCTATAATAAGTTTATTTGTAAGTGATATGTATATATCCAAATAAGGATTTTGATCCTTTCCTAACATTTCAAAGTTTTCGTTATATTTAACCCCCTATTATCATTCAATTCATCAAAATATTATATAACTTAACACTATGACTATAACCTACTTTACGAATCAAATCAAATAGTTGCTAGATTTAGTTCATTTTATTATAATATATTTATTAAATATGATTCTCAAGAAACTTTCCATTCCTCCAATTCCATAGTCTTCAATTCATATCTTAGGTAAACATAAGAACCCCTTACTTCCTCTTGGTAAATAGAAGGATGCTCTAGTTAATAGCCTAAACCTGTATCCTCACATTATAAGCTTTGATATTATCTTTATCTTCCTATTATTTATATTATATAAATATTTTTTTTTTAATTTACATGGTGGAATCGATAGCCGCCATGAATCCGAGCAGGCTGTCCAGATTTTATGGCCGCCACAGTATTCTCGCACTATCCGCCCCAGAAGCCGCCACACAGATCTTCGCGCAGTCCACCCCTATAACCACCATGTCACAATCATTTTAAGCCTTTTACATTGCTGAAAGCACCAGGAAAGGAACAAGCGTTCAGTCCGACGAGGCCCAAGATTTGAACCTTGGACCTCCGCCCCCTTATGGGGTTTGGATGAACCAAAATGTCTACACCTCGGACCCTATATTATATAAATATTAAAACCAATTAATATGAATATTTATTTTATCTTAGTTGATTTCTTATTGGTTAATTATTACTTTTCTTCATAGTTACAATGGAATAAATAACAATAAATTAGATTTTGGATCATCATCTACTACACTAGTTCTAAATTCTAGATCATCTATGGTCATCATGAAGTACAATTACTATGGAATATCATCACTTTGTTCATGCTTCTTTTGCAAGTTTAGACTTCTTTAGATTGTAATTCTCTATTCTTGAAATATTCAAGTAATTTTTTAATATTTATTTTCATTTAATTTTTCTCTTAGGACTCTCACAAGGGTTTGATAAGGCCACATAGAATACCATAAACTATGGTGAAACCTTAAACGAAAGCACTTAAGTGTTTCCTTCTAAGATATATCCTTGAAATACTAGCAATTAGTTCCATACCACTTATATTAGTAGTGATTGACTTGGGTAAAATAAAATAAACATCTCCCTATGATTGTTTTAAATGGGTAGACAAAGAGGATTAAAAATAATAGAGATTGCATAGAGATCTCTTTTTAAGTAAATTCTTATATTTTTTCCATTAGCACCTACATATTCATGCCCTTCATACCTATGCGAAAGTGAGCTTTCATCTAGGATCATTAGGAAATAAAGGATTTGAAAATAATATTATCTCATTGAAAAATAATACTGTTTGAAATAATATAGTGGAGGATATGTTAGGGAGAGATATCCATATTTATTGGATGCATTTCCAAGAGGAAGTTCCCTAATGTGTTGGAATTCATACCCTATTTTCATTCCCATTAGAATAGTTAGCACATATTATTTAATAAGATTAATATATTATCTATCCTATTGTGACATATATTATAGTCACTATTATATTTCTTGAGGTATATATAATTGGTTCCTCGGATAGAGTCAAAGGTTTGAAATAGTTGATAATTGATGGGACATCATAGACGTTTTAAGAAGATATGTGTATATTCTATTGGGGTCCACTCTCATCAAAATAACAAATTATTATATTTATTGCTAAGGCATGTAAATCGTATCCAACTTGTATTTTTATCAAATTTATTCTTCATGTGCCTTTCTATCAAAGATATTCTTGATTTTACTCAAACTACTATATTTCTAAAATCAAACCTTTGACATTATTTTTATCAAGAGATAAAATTTCACTTTATCAGTTGACTTCTTATATTTGTTTTTTTTCATGATTAACATCAACATCAAAATTGGTTAAGTTATCTATTATCAAGTTCTCATCTCTACATATATGCTAATATTTAGCAATAACCGATGGGCATAGAAATTTTTTAATCCAATCTTAGCATTCAATTTTCTTGCTAAAAATATTAACTTATAAATCTACACAAATTAAAATATATTTACATTTTTTTTCAATTCCAAATTTTATCCCTATAATAAGTGCGCTAACCTCTCCATACTTGTCATTTGAGGTTCCATACATGTAAGTGAGGACAATTTTAGCCCTTATTACTTTTTTATATTGAAAATCACCATCTTTGCTATCGTTTCCTAGATTTCCTTTGGAGGCACCATCAAAATTAGTTATGATGAGCCTAACTTATCGGTATAAAGTTACATTTTACCATAGATCATCGTAAATCCTTTGTGTTAGCTACATTATTATAGATGACCCTTTTGGGCATATTTAAATCGTGTAACCAAGATGCTAGCACCTCTTTTTCCATATTTAAAACTTCCCATGATGAGCATCATGAATGTAAAATTCCTCCAAGAGAGGTAATAATATAGTTCCAAACTTGGGCAATAATTCCAATATTGTTTTTAAAAGAATCTATTATTCATTTTAAGCCATAAATTCCAACAAATAAGGATAGAAATAATGCTCCATAGAACACATTTAGCTTTAAAACAATAAATCTAATATTTCATAACTCTTTTAGTATTGATGTATATACCCTATATATTCTCATATTTTTAAAAAGCAACCCCAAATGGTGTAAATAAAGAAGCATTGAAGAAGTAAATTATTTGATGTTTCTTAATCCTTCTTATACAAGGTACAACTAAAAGTTCCATGATATCCTCTTCTTTATAGACTCGCCTATAAGAATATTTCTTTGGATTGCTAACCAAACTAATGTTGAGGCCTTATGGAGGGCCTCTAGGGACCATACTTTCTTCCAGGGGTAGTATTTGGGAGTAGGAAATTTTGATTTCTTGATCAAGTATCCCCCTTCTTATGATATATTTTAGACCAATACATCCTTATAATTTTGACAAATTCTAAATAAATTCATCCTTTCGCCTTAAAATAGGTAAATAATACTCTACCAACATCTTTTAAATCTCATATGCTCTTTTTTTGAGGTCCTCTCACTTTATCCATGTTAGTAATAGAAATACATAATTTCTAATTGTTACTTATATTAACATGATTTTAAATATTTAAACCTCTACAAACTTAACATGATTGAGATAAAATTATAATTTTATATTTGATATAAGAGGATAATACCTGAAACAAGTATCAATCTAACAATCCATATAATTCATTCATTAGCAAACCATCTAGTATATTTCTTAATCAATTAGAAGTTTTCCGATGTAAACTTCCATATTGTTAAACCTCTAGATAGGGTTCATTCTTAAATAGTTTTATTGCATTAATAGAATATATATATTTTTGATGTGATGTATTATCCTAAATCTTTCATTAATATTTGAATAATCTCCAATCAAATTTTATCCCTAATTCCAACTCATAAGTTTGTAATTTTATAGTCTTGCCTCTCCAATTTTCTTTCTTTTGCAAACCCTATCCCACATACAAAGAGGATAACTAAATTTTTCTCACGTATTTCTAGAAAATCTATTTAAAGTTTATCACATTCATATGCTATACTTATTAGCGATCTTAAAAGTGACACACACATTATAATATAGTCTTTAAAAAAATTTGACTTCATCCATGATTAAAAATTTACCTTTTAAACCTACCAAACATGATTTTTATCCTATGTACAATTGAGTCCCAAATATCTTTCTTCTTTTCTTTATGAGATAAAGAAATACCTATATATGTTAATTATAAATTTTCAGCTTTAAACATTAAAATCTTTATAATAAAATTTTTTAAATCTAGAGTAATGTTAATAAAAATATCTTTATATTTTTTATTATTAAAATAATCCAATATGCTTCTCATAGCATGATAATATTGATTTACATTTCAAAATCCTCATTAAGTAAGGAGTAAACCAAAAGAAAATTCTCATCAATAAATTGGAGATGAGATTTGAAGAGATCATTTATTGCAACCTAAATACTTCCAAAATTTTCTTTTATTTTTGCCTTTGATAAATCTCTCCCCAATCCTTACCAAGAATGATAAATAAACAAGGAGATATTAGGTCACCCTAATGGATTCCATGGGATGATTTGAAGTATCTAGTAGGGGATCCACTAGTCAAAATAATAAATTTAGATTTCTGTAACAATACTTAATCCATTCATACCAACCTTGATCAAAAGCATTATTTTAAGAACATCATGCAGAAAATTGGGAATAAATATAACCAAAATTTCAAAGAAACCAACTAAATAAAATCTGATCAAAGGTTTAGAAGAATCATTTTCCAAATATTTAGGTGGTGAGGTGTAAGGAGTACCTAGAAGAATGTCATAAGTCATAACATCTATCAAGTTTAAAATCTCACACCTCTAAAGATTGTAAAGATGATATGTCTTTGAGGTATCTGAATAACCCAAAAAAACCAGTTATAACTCTTTGGTGCCTTCTTTAAAATATCCTTAGATATTTGATCCCATGCTAAAAAAAACTAAATATATGTAGTTGGGACACATCAAGCTTATCCCCTATTAATCTCTCACAAGGTGTCATTCCCTAGACAACCCTTGTAGAAACTTTATTAATAATTATGTTGCACAAGTGACAACCTTACCCTAGAATTTATGATCCATACCCTTGCCATGAATAATAAATATTATCAATCTTAATAACACCATTCTATTCAGGAGTATAGTGAGCAATCCCATGATATACAATCTTATGAGAATCCAAAATATCATGAAAAATATAGCTGACATATTTTACCACTCTAATATTTTATTAGATATATGATTCTCCTATCCATATGATTTTCAAAAAGGACCTTGAAGGTCTTAAACCTCTCAAACACCCCCATCCTTAGTGTGAATGATGCCCAACATCACATATCTAAATAAATCATCAATAAAAATAAGGAAGTACCTACTTGTTGATAGAGATGGTATTCACATAGGTCTACAAATATCTCTATCTATGATCTTCAAGGTATTATAGGCTTGCATTCCAACCCCTTTTGGAAAGGTCCCCTTATGATGCTTCCCCATAATACATCCCTTAAAAGCACCACTAACCACTTAGAGGGGATATGCATGGGAGCCCAATGGCCATTTGATGCTAACTCATGTGTCTCAAAGTTGCATAGCTAAGATGTGTAAGCCCATGATACCACTTTTAACTTTTATTATATGCATGTGCAACCATATCAACAAAGA
This sequence comes from Wollemia nobilis, assembly GCA_028583015.1. Lineage (NCBI taxonomy): Eukaryota > Viridiplantae > Streptophyta > Pinopsida > Araucariales > Araucariaceae > Wollemia > Wollemia nobilis. The sequence continues at coordinate 1,754,038 of JAQPPZ010001945.1, forward strand.
TTTTATTCATAAAGGGATTAGTAAAAGAGGTAGGTCCTTGTACTTCTCTTCTCTTCTTAGTGAGTCCTCTTGTAATTTAGATATCTTCTTGCAATTTCATAACTTGAGTGATATACTCATCAATAATATCAAATTATTCTATGGACAAGATTGCAAGCTCAAACTCTAATCTACTAATTTGTATAGAATCAATTCGATCAAACAATTCATTAAATTTATCAAGTAGCACTCTTGGATCATAGTGTTATTGTAGATACCTAATATTGCACACTTTAGAATATAAGTCCTCATAAAACTACAAATAAATACTTCTGTTGGGATAGACTTACAAAGATCTCTCCAATGAGTATATACATGCATGCACCTACATTTAATGGCACTATGGGCATTATATGCCTAGGCATGGTAGGTCTAGCCTACCACACTGACTACACCATCTCTCAATTTTTATTATAGAAGATCCAAGGATCCTTATTATCTTCATCATTCTAGTCTAAACAATTTAGGGAGATAGTGTCATCACTAGGCTCTAAAGGGGAGAGATTAGGTTCATCCTCAATATTATATGAGGACAAGGTTGATAGAGATTTGTTTCAACTAGGGATTTACCCTAACCCCTAATGGCCTAGACATAATTTGGCTTTTAAGGGCTCTTTAATACCTTTCCCATAGAGCCCTAATTCTTGTCGTTGGTATCCCATATTGCAAAGGATATATTTAGATATTGGATATAATTCTAACAAGTAAAATGAAGTGTATTAAGGTCCGAGGTGTAGACCAATTGGTTCATCCAAACCCCATAAGGGGGCGGAGGTCCAAGGTTCAAATATCGGGCCTCGTCGAACTGAACGCTTATCCCTTTCCTGGTGCTTTCAATGGCGTAAAAGGTTTAAAATGATTGTGGCATGGTGGTTATAGGGGCAAACTGTGTGAAGATCTGTGTGGCGGCTTCTGGGGCGGACAGCGCAGAATACTGTGGCGGCCATAAAAGTTGGACATCTTGCCCGTATTCGTGGCGGCTATTGATTCCACCATGTAAATTCAAAAAAAAAAATGAATTGTTCCATTAGGTGGGGATTAGGTTTATGCATAGTGGTGAATATTCACAAATTGGGTGAATCTTAGCATTTCCAAAATTGGAAATTGGTGAATATGAGGGCCCTCGACATCGACCTATTCACCTAAAATTTTCAAGACCAATTTTTTCTTAGGGTCAATTTGCCACAATATATATCCAAACATAGGCATATTTATACTCATTGGAAAACTCTTTTCAAGCCTGATCTAATGGTTTTGATGTTATGAAGTTATAAGGTGATTTAATAGGTCAAAATTTACCCCATAGATGACCTTACTTTTAGGACTTCAAATACCCCAAATTTTGGTTTGAATATGATTAATTTGATTTTCTTATATTCACCTTAATTTCAATTAGGATTCACCATTTTTATAAGTACATTTCGAGTCCAATCCCTTATGCATAATCCTGGTGGGGATTACTACCATGGATATGCTCCACATTGGTATTACTGGCATACATAAAAGAACAACTTCCTATCTACACCATAATTTCCCTTCATAAATGGTAACCCTAAGGTTCAAGGGAAAGGGTGGAGTTTGGCTAGGTCTAATGCTATTCTACTTTTATGTTTGAATTTTAGGTTGATTATCATTTTGAATTTTAGGTTGATTAATCTAGTTTATATTTTGAATTTCAGGTTGATTAATCTAGTTTATGTTTTGAATTTTAGGTTTGATTAATCTAATTTATGTTTTGAATTTCAAGTTGATTATCATTTTGAGATTTAGATTGATCTTGCAATTCTACTTTTTTATTATCATCATTTCTTTTATAAAGGTTGGATTTTTTAGAATTATCCTTAGGCTAATCAAGTTATGTTTAGGGTTATAGACTTCAATATATCATTAATGGGAGGTTTAGAGGATGAAGCAAAGTCGAGGGAAGGGCAAAGATAATTTTTTTATTCTTGACTTCAATATATCATTAATAGTAGGCAAATGGTTCAAGATCATCTAAGATACTATAGGTCTTAACTTGGTATTTAAATTTAAGGCATTGGTGATAAGGGGATGGAACATCCCTCATCGCATGGACCTAGGATCTACTAAGAAAGATATTATAGAATAAATCACAAGGTATAATATGAAATATAGTGTTGAGGATTCAAGGCCCGACTTTCAAAAGTAGGAAAATGGTGCCACTGGCCTTACACTCTTCATTATCAAATGCTTTGATGATAAGATATGATTCATCTAGATCTTGCTTATTTATCCCAAAATGACTAATAAATGTTAGTCTAAAAATATTAATGGTAGATCCATTATTCACAGTTATGCATTTGATAGAGAGTTTGTCAATGTAGGTTGTGATGTGTAGTGGGGGATATCCATCCATGGGGGTAGAATGGAGATAACGTTCATAGAATGATATTATTATATGGTTTACACCAAGGGATATATGATATTCATGAGGTCCCTAGGGTTTAGATCCTAAGGGACAATTTGTTTACCTAGGAGTTTGAAAAGGGCTTCTTGATGGGTCGAAGAAGTGTTGAAAAGGTCAAGAGAGAGATTTTTGTAGGAGTACTTCCAAGCTTGTTGAAGGTTGAAAGTGCTTTTATCCTAGCTTTGGAAATATGTTATTAGAGATGACCCTACAAATGAAGAAAACCATTTAGATTAGAGGACCAAAGGAGATTAGGGGGGTTGATCAAATGATTGAGATTTATTATTGTCTTGTAATAACATGAGTGGAAGAATAAGGTATTCCTACCATGTATTTATTTAAAGGTGGAATATTTTTATACTAAATAGGATTAGCCACTTTTTGGTCATGATTGGGTAACGGGTGTTAAAATATTTACAATTTTTTGTTAGAAGATTTTTTGGAGTTGTTGACAACAATGCATCCATTGTCAATTAGATCTTGAATAATATTCCTAAGGGTCTTACATTTATTGGTAGGATGACCATTCATGCGATGGAAAGTGCATTGCTATTTAGCTTTGAACTAAGGGATATTTTATCTTTTGGGATCTATGAGTCTGATAGGTGGGATCTCTATCATTTTGGCCTCTAATACTTGTTCAAGGATAATTGTAGCGGATTTATCAAGCCTAGTAAAATTTCTCTTGGATTTTTGAAATATCTCTAGGACTAGTTTTTGTAGGATGACACAATGTTTACGTTATTGGTTGGGCATGAATCAATCACCGCATCGTCCACGATATGTTTATTTTTATATTATCCCTTTTGATTGGAAGAATATTGTTTTTATTCATCTTTATTGTTTTTAAGTTATCCTCACCTCACAAGGTTAAGTTCTACATGTTTAGCTAAATCTACTTCCTCTTCAAATGTTGGTTATCTCTAAGGAATAGGCCATTTGTTCATGTAGTTTATGCGTATATATGTTTAGAAGTTTCTTTTTTGGGAGCATGTACTTGAGTCTTCCTACTAATGCTCACCACTTCATCATTAAGTTAATAAAACTCTCACCTTGGGCATGTTTGAGTGTATTTAGGTCACTAAGGGTGACATTTTCCTCAATGTATACTTAGAAGTGTTGGACAAAGATTTTGATCAAATCATCAAATGTTTTGAGGCTATGTCATTGTATCTGATAGTTCAACTTTAGGTTTGGATCACTAAGGCTTCTAGAAAATATTTTAAGAAGTAACATTTATCATATGTGATGTTGTAATATGTCGCATGAAAGAGACTATTATGGGGGCCTCTTTTCCTTGGTACATCTAGAATTTAGGTGTCTCAAAATTTGGTGGAAATAGATAACCAACTGTAATAGGGTCAAGGGGTTGGTTGTACATATATGTATAAGAGTACTTGTAGATAGAAGATGAGCCTTGGATAGAGGCCACCCACTGGGTTAGTTAATCTATCTATAAGTAAAGGGCCTAAAGTTTTAGAGAGAGTGTTTTGAGGGACACGGGTTGTTCACTAATAAATTAACAGGTTTGAGTGATTGAAGAAAGAATAGGGTTGAGTGATTGGGGTATATGATGTAGGAATCATGCTTCTAACCTCTAAAACATTTAGGATAATGTTTGAAGGTATAGGGTTAAAAACTACAAGAGCAATATTTTGGAAAAAATCTATAGTCACACTTAGAATAGGAGGGAGGTTATGGATAAAGGACTATGAGATTGGGGTGCTACGATGGATATCAAAATGTTGTATGTGGCTAGTGCTTACTGTTTGAGAAATAAGGAAATAGTGTTAACTTGAAGTAGTTCTACAATAGAGGGTAAGGAGAAATGATGTCCTAAATAGGATGGTAGATTTGGTACCCCACATTTTGTGGAAATTGTAATAATGGAGGATTTAAACTCATGCAAGGAGGTTTGATGCACTAAGGTCTATATCTATGAGATAAATTTATTTTATTTAAATTTGGGTAATTTGACCTAGGTTGTTGAGGAAGATCTAAAAGGGACCCTTCCATAACATAAGTGGTTAAGGGATCTTCATCTACCCTTAAAATAATTTACCTTGTTCCCACATAGGAATACAACCATATGATCCATGGATTTAAATATAGTTTATGCTTGTTCATTATGAACAAGAGAGAGGGTTCCCAATAGAGTAGCTTCCTACTCTTCCTCTTCATATGTAGGGATTATGAATGTAACTTGATCCTATTGGACCTCAAGCAAGGATGTCAAGGAGTTAGGATTGTGAGCCAATTGGTAGGCTACACCTCAAGTGATATAGTGATGTTTATTCATAGCTCTAAGAAGGAAGAATTAAATTCATTAAATTTTTGTTTTCATAGTTATTTAGCAGAAGAACAAGAGTTTTATATTCCCTTATATCATCTTCTCTTGAGATACCAATCCAATCAATATACCTTTGAAAGTATTCCCAATATACTTGAACCTTACATTATACCCACCCTTCTAAGATACTTATTAGTAGTGGAAGAATTTAGTCCTCTTGATATGCATCGTTATACGTGAGAGAGACTTTGAGGTATGTGAAATAAAATGGTACATAAGAATGATCACATCTAGATACATGATCTAGGATGGTATGTAAGAGGTAATCAAGATCTCTCCTTATGAGTGCCCTTAGTTTACCATAAAATAATCCATAATAGGCTTAAAGTATGCATGATACCCTAAATGGGAGGTTGGCATCCCAAGCTTATTATATACCCAATATAGACTCAAGATTCATATATATGGCCCTTAGTAGGAATAACCTTTGGTTAGTTTCTTATTAATATTTATTAATTTATTCTAACTACATAAGCAATTTGAATGCTCTTGTTTAAGTGTTTAATCTATTTTTATCTTTGATTAGATGTTTTGGGAAGGATGAAAATATTTTTGGACCCATGTGGTGTTCACATCGGGTTCAACAAAGATATTGACACATAAAACATGTGCACACTAGAGATTATGGATGCATTAGTGTGAATCCTACTAGTCTCTATTTTTATGAGTTGATTCAAACACACATCTAGGATTTAAAAATCATAAGCCCTATCCTATATGTAAATTAATATGGTGAATGCAATGCATGTGAATACAACAATGCAAGAATTCAAATCCTAAATCTATGTGTATTTTTATTTTTAATACCTATTAAAAATAAACATGTTTTCCTTTTCCTTTTGAATTAAGAGACCAACAGAGTATTCAAACAGGTAAAATAACTTAGAATACAACTACATGCATGTAAGCATTTATGCCTAAATGTAAGAAAAGACTAAAATTTTCTCTTTATAACAACTTTACAAAATATTCGATGGGTTAAATTTCCTTTACTAAATTTATTCCAAAATAAAATAGGAAGCTACAAAATGATAAAATTAGTGCACTTTCCCCACACTATAAATGACTATGCTTTTAATTTTAGATATGAAGGAATAACTGTGACCTATGCTCATTCCTACTATAACTCTACAATTATTAAATGTGATATTTATCCTTTTATAAGAGTTTCATAAAACTAGACAGGTTGATCATAAAAATAGGATAAAACCCTAATCTAACCACCTGATAGGATGTAAGGTAGAACCCAAAAGTAAAATACCCAATCTATCTATTTAGACAAGTACATTGTACTAATGCAGGTTCACCCTTTAGACAAGTGTGCTATACCAATGTAGTTTCACCCTTCAAGCATCATACTAGTGTAGTTTCACCCTTCAGACAAGTGATTCATACTAGTGTAGTTTCACCGTTTAGACGTGTGCACCATACCAATGCAGTTTAGCCATTTAGAAAAGTGCACCATACCAATGCAGTTTAACCCTTTAGAAAAGTGCACCATACCAATGCAATTTTTATACAATGCACATGCAATTCTATGGCACATTTATCTTATACCTACAAAACAACAAAACCTACAAATAGATCATACAAGAATGATTATTAGTGTGTAATTTTTGTCTAGATCTCTCTAGGAATGAAAGAGTCCCTTGGTAGAGGGATCAAACCTTGCTTCCCTTTTATGGTTGTTGATTTAAATGATGATAAATGCATAAGAAAATAAACATGGAAAATAGTGCTAATAAGACAAGATATAGAGAGAGATCACAATCGATTTGATAAATTGCCCCTTGGTTCTTCATGCAACAAACTTGTTATGAGCTCTAATGGATGTTCCTTTATTGATATATCGAATGCCTACTAGGAGGTGATTAGAAGTTGAATCCAGATATAGAAGTAACTTGGTGGATCTTCACATGTTTAGAAGCTAGGAAACAATTATAGTAGCGTGTACCTATAAAATGGAGATTTCTTATTATCCTTGACCACCCCCAAGGGGTGGTTTTATAATCTTGCTCAAGCTCATTGGAATATTTACGTGAAGGTTGAGAGGTAGAATATGAGTGATAAGCAATTGTAGGGGATAATTGGATTGATTGGAAATAACTAAATTTGATAAGTATTTTAATAGGAGCACAAATTCATGCAACTAAATTTGATTGATAGTTAAAAATCCCTTGAATCGTGTAATTGCTCTATTGGTAAGGTGAGATAGGGAATTAACTAGTGGTGATGGGTAGTAAGTATTATGGTACTTTGGTTTTGGTAATGACAATACAAGTGTGTTATGCCAATTTAAATATGTCATACGCACTTTTGTAGGGTTATGATGCATTAGTTTCTTGGTATTTTAAGTATCAAATCATATTAAAACATAAGTATGTTTATACTTGTTGGAAATCCCTTTTTGATCCCTTTCTAGTGATACGACTTTTGTAAGGTTTTGTAATAGTTTAAAAGGGTTTTAATAATATTAAGAGCCAGGATACATTTTACCCCAAAATTGGGTGCAAAAGGGTCAATTTCACTAAATTGGCCAAAATGACTGATTGTCAACACATTTTGTATGCAAAGTTGGGTATCTACATATTTACTTAGATTAAATTTAACCTCTTTCATCTTCCTCATTTTAAAATTATCCACTACATCTTCCCTTGTGTCTTTAGTTCCTTCTAAGTTGAACTTGCATCTTGTAATTCTTTTTTTTTTTGAAAATTTTGAAAAAACTTGTATTAAAACAAAGATCAATTACAATATGGGAAGAGACTCTTCCCAACCGAATTTAGAGAGAACACAAGATAACAATAGTAGAAGAAGATTTGCAATGGAGCCAAATCTCCTGAACCATTAACTAGCTAGCAGGGGGTCGTCATGGACAGTTGATGCAGCTTGTCACGAAATCGTGAGACTATTCTTATCCTTAGGCCGCGAACATGCAACATGTCGCAATATCACGACACCTTTCCCCTTTGGCCATGAAAAAGCAACATGTCGCTATATCGCGACATTTTCCTCCTTTGGCCGCGAAAATTCAACAAGTCGCGATATTGCGACACTTTTCTCCTTTGGGCACGAAAGTGCAACATGTCGCGATATTGCGACACATTTTCTCTCTCGGCCGCAATGAAGCAACATGTCGCGATATCGTGACACCTTTTCTCCTTTGGCCGTGAAAATGCAACATGTCGCGATATCGCGACACCATTTCTCCTTTGGCCATGAAAATGCAACATGTCGCGATATCGCAACACCATTTCTCCTTTGGTCGCAAAAATGCAACATGTCGCGATGTCGCGACACCTTTTCTCCTTTGGCCGCGAAAATGCAACATGTCACGACATCACGGCACCTTTTCTCCTTTGGCCACGAAAATGCAACATGTCGTGATATCACGACACCTTTTCTCCCTTGGCCGCGACAATGCAACATTGTCGCGATATCGTGACACCTTTTCTCCCTTAGCCGCGACAATGCAATATGTTGCGATATCGCGACACCTTTCCTCCCTTGGTCGCAAAAATGCAACATGTCGCGATATCGTGACAACTTTCCACCCTTGGCCCCGATGAAGCAACATGTCACGATATCGCGACAAATTTTCGCCCTTGGCCACGATGAAGCAACATGTTGCGATATCACGAAAACTTTTCACCATTGGCCGTGACGAAGCAACATGTCGCGATATCGCGACAACTTTCCACCCTTGGCCGCGACGAAGCAACATGTAGCGATATTGCGACAACTTTCCACCCTTGGCCACGGTGAAGCAACATGTCACGATATCGTGACAACTTTCCTCCCTTGGCCACGATGAAGCGACATGTTGCGATATTGCGACAACTTTCCTCCCTTGGCCGCGACGAAGCGACATGTCACGATATCGCGACAACTTTTCGTCCACGACCACGATGACGCAACATGTCGCGATATCGCGACAACTTTCCTCCAACGACCGCTACGACGCAACATGTCGCGATATCACGACAACTTTCCTCCAACGACCGCGACGGCGCAACATGTCGCGATATCGCGACAACTTTCCTATAGTGACCTCGACAACTTTCCTCCCTTTGCTTTTTCTTTGATCATTGGCTCAAGGACCTTTCCAGACCTTGTCTAATCACCTCATCCTCAATATCCATGTCACTGTGCAACTAAACTCCAACCTCCTTTTTCACACCCATCTTAGCCAAAAAGTCAGCCGCTTTGTTCAAATCTCTACTCGCATAAACTGGGATCATGTCCTCCAATTCCTTCCATAATTCTTTAATTTGGGTAACAAGAGCCCTCAACCTCCAAGCTTTTAGATCAAAGTTCCTCATGCAGTCTAGAGCTGCAACCATTATTTGCGAGTCTAATTCAAGAATAATCCTGCGGTGGCCATGTTTCACTGCCCAAACAGAAGCAGACTTGATGGCAATGGCTTCAACTTCATTGTTAGTGGATCTCCCCAGGCCTTGTAATTCCCAATAGAGCACAATCCCAACATGGTTTTGGCACACCACTCCAATTCCGACTCTACCCGGATTGCCTTTTGCAGCTCCATCAGTATTGATTTTAATCCAACCTTCAGGGGGAGGTTTCCAACAATTTTTGTCCTGTCCCTCTTGCTGTTCAAGGTGTTCTTCCAAAGCTCCAATGTCAATTTGAGCTTCCTCCTCAGCATGAACAGCCATAGTTTCGGTAACCTTGCTCCAAATGGTCTACCAAACCCCGTCTAGAGCAGTAAAAGTTTCTATAAAAATTCTGGCATTTTTTTCCAGCAATACTTGCTACCAGATAAAGCTTAAACCGAGCTCCTAGCCAAAACGAAGAGCTTTAGATTTGAATCTACCTTTCTGCCATTTTGCCCAGATATTCATCCGATTCAGGTCACCACTTACTTGAATTTTAAAGTAAGCAAACCAACGCGACCAAATCCGTCGGGTGAAAGGGCAACCAAACAGCAAATGGTCAACAGTTTCCTCGCTCTTGTAGCATAGTACACATTGAGAAGGGTCGATGATACCTTTTGATATGAGATTATCAAAAGTGAGGATTCCATTGTGCATGCACTGCCAGGCAAAAAAGTTAACTTTTGGCCAGCCTTTAGAGTGCCGGATTTTCCTCCGAGTCCTCAACCCGAAAAGTATGAGGGGGGGCTCTAAGAGAATGTTGTCATATCCGTCCTTTCCTGTATAGACGCCAAGACTCCCAAAGCCCCGAGGCTAATTCATCCTCCATGTCTCCCCCGTAAGAAATATTTCTGTCAAAATTTTAGTCATGATGGGAGTCAAATCCGGAGGGATTGAAATGGGCCACTCATCCAACTTCTTGAACTGCTTAAACTTACACTCCCCCAACTGAGTAGTTGTGAAATAAATTTCAATACGGATCCATCCCTTGGCTTCAATGGTCGCTTTTATTGGCAGTATTCTGGAAATTCAGCAATGATGGGTGGGAACTGATCCTAAGAATCTATCCAAAAATGAGCCTTCTCCCCTCTTCCCACTTTCCAAAATAAGCGGTCTTTAACAACTTGAGACCCTAACTTGAGAGCCTGCCAAACTAGGGACCTAGTACCATCCAAGGGGATGCGAGCTACATTGATTGGGTTGGCCTGTCCTAGGTATTTGATAGTTAGGATTCTACTGAAAATGGAGGTGGGTTGGGAGATCCATCTCCAATACAACTTTCCAGCCAAAGCTTTATTATTTAGCTTAGAATTTCTCAAAACTAGACCTCCTTTAACCTTGGGTCGGGTAACTTTGTCCCAGCCCACTAAGGCCCACTTTCTCTCTCCCTTTGCTTCTTCCCATAAAAAATTTCTAGCCATCCTGTCCAACTCTTTCCATATTATAATCGGGGCAGCCAGGATAGATAATTTGTAAATTGGCATGGCTTGAATGACTGACTGTAAGAACGTTAATATGCCACCATAACTTAACCACTTGTGAGACTAGTGATTAATTATGTCCTTGATACACTCCAACAGATTCCTCCATGTGTCTAATTTCAGCTTCTTGAAGTGCAAGGGGACCCCCAAGTAAACCACTGGGAGAGAAGTCCTTGTGACTCCCAAGATTTCTAAAATTCTGTTCTGAAGCCTTTGCTCTAGATTAAAAAAAACCACTTTGGATTTCTTGTCATTAATGACCTATTGAGTAGCCCTGAGATATACATTAAGAGTATCCCTAATCATTCTTGCTTCCCCGAAGTCGGCCACTCCCACCAAACCAGTGTCATACACAAACTGCAGGTGCGTTAAAACTACTTCACCCACCCTGATACCCAATAATCTACCTTGTTGTCTTATCCTCAAGAAAAGTCTGCCAAGACCTTCAGCCAAAATGAGAAAAAGATAAGGAGAACATGGATCCCCCTGGCGCAGTCCCCAAGTCGCTCCAAATGGTTGCGAAGGAAGGCCCTTTATTAGCACATAGTAAGTCAAGGTAGAGACACAGCTCATGACCCACTCTATCCAGTCCTGAGAGAAACCAAAGGCTGCCATCATTTTAGCCAGGAAACTCCATTCAACCCTGTCATAAGCCTTGGACATGTCCAGTTTTATGAACATCCCTTTATTACCGAAAGTGTGCATTGAATGGATTGCTTCCTGGGCCACAACCACCCCATCCAGAATCTGTCGTCCCTCAACAAAACCCCCTTGCTTAGAGGAGACAATGTTGTGAAGAAGAGGTTTTAGGCGCTCAACCATTACCTTTGTGATTATTTTGTACAACACATTACATAAGGCAATAGGCCTATAATCTAAAATATGAACCCCCTCCTCCCCTTTTGGAATTAAGGTAATGAAAGTGTGGTTTATAGCTTTAAGAATTCTCTTATTTTCTCTGGACTCTTCTACAACAGCCCTTACATATTCCTCTAAGTAGTCCTAGAAATCCTTAAAAAAATCAATTGGGAAGCCGTCTGGACCTGGAGTTTTACCAGTGCTCATTCCAAAGACCACGGTTTTCAATTCATCTCTATCAATGGGTTTGAGGAGGGCCTGATTTTCATCCTCAGAAATAACAGCAGGTATGACAGAAATAACTTCATTTTGGGCCTCTACATCTTGAACCACACTTTCCTTAAAAAGCTTAGAAAAATAATCCATAGCATGGGAATGAATACCTAGAAGTGTATCAAAGGAATGACCGTTCTCATCTTGAAGGGCCTCCATATTATTCATCTATCTTCGAGCACAAGTAGTCCGATGAAAGAATTTTGTATTTTTGTCCCCTTCTAATAACCAGGTGGTTCTTGCTCTCTACTTCCAATAGGTCTCCTCCTGGTTGTCAATGTCCTCAATCGTTGTATGCAAGGCATCATCCTCAGCTTTGAGCTGGTCTGTAATTACTCCTTCTCTGAACTGTTTTTGGACCTCATCCCATCTGGCCATCAATGGAGCTCTTTGGGCCTGGAAATCTATTTTATTAGTACGCCTCCAGTACTTCAACTGAGTTTTGACATATTGTAGTTGTTTGTGGATTCTGAACATTGCTCTCCCATAAGCTGGATGGCCTTCTTCCCACAACTATGGAATTTTCTCCCGAAGTTCTTCTTTTTGAAGCCAAAAATTCTCAAATCTGAAAGGTTTGTGATGCTGCCCAATCCTAGTCCCGCCTACCAACAAAATGGGACAGTGATCTGAAACTGGGCCTTCTAAAATCTAAAAATTTATATTCCATTTTACAAATGCCTCCTCTGAAACCGTAAAACGATCTAGCTTAACCTTTCTGCTATGTGGCTCCTGCCTTTTATTAGTCCAAGTGTAGTTAATGCCAGGACATTTAATGTCCACTAAGTGCAAAGCCTGGACTTGGGCAATCATGAAATGGTCCCTTGGGTCCAAAAATGGTGTTCCCCCTTCCTGGTCTCTAGAATATAATTTAGCGTTAAAGTCCCCTGCTACAATACAATCTAGATCTTCCCTTGAGGTTCGCATGTTATGCACAGCCTTCCACTGCCGCCTCTGACCATCTAGGTTTTGAGACCCATAAAAGTTTATGATTAAAACGTGTTCCGCAGTGACATTATTCCTAAAAAGAGAAGTGAGAACACCCCTCCGGGCAAGATGTTCTATTGTAGACCATTCAAGAGAGTTCCACAGAGTAACAATCCCCCTTGAGGCACCTTGGGCAGCCACATCCATATGACCAGCACCCCTCCAAATTCTGTTGATTGTTTTGGACATAAGATCTAATGACATCTTAGTCTCCTGTAAAAGCAAAAAATTAGTATTACGATTCTCTAAAAGTCTTCGAACATCATATTGATGTGTTTTGCTATTTAAACCCCTCACATTCCATGATTGTATAATCATTGGTTACCCTGGGAGCAATAAGAGTTTATTGTCCTCACCGATCCTCTCGTGATCAGTTTGTCTCCTTGGATTGCTAGCAACTCCTTATTGGATCTTCTACCTACTCCTTGAGAATTGTTGTTTTTTGATCTTTTTTCTACTTGGGTTATCCCCAAAGTTGGCCTTTCCCTATTCTTCTCTGCTATTCCCATGCTGACATCCTAAGATACTGTCTACTCCTAGTTATGCACAACTAAAGCCCCTGAACACACTGGTTGTGATACCTCACAGAGTTCAACTACCTGTTGTATGACGAGAGGAGATGAGAGAGGGAGTTGCCTGGGAATATTAGAATTTTCCTTATTACCCTCCATGCCCTCCATAGATTGTTCCTCTTAGTCAACCAGTGACTTAAAAATCTCATACCTATTGACAGGTCTGAGATGGGATTGCTCCTTTCCCTCTTTTTTCTTTGTCCATATTTTTCTTCTAGGCTATTCAAAACCCTCTCTCTGAGCTTCCTGGCCCTGAACGGTGCTATTAGAATATTTATTAAGTGTTGCCTTATCCTCTTTAGGAAAGTTTGGCATTCCTAAAGGGGCCTCCATTTTAGCATTCATATTATTAGGGGCGTAACGGGCCAAATGTCCATGTTTGTGACAAACCCTACATCTAAAGGGTAGGGCCTCATAGTCCAGTTGTTGAATCCAGGAGAGTCCTGCCAATTCAATTTCCATCTCTACCGGCAAAGGCTGGTTGAGATCCATCTCCACACATATTCTTGCATACACCGCTATGATCCCTTTAATTGTGTCTTTGGCAACACCCATATGTCTTCCAATAGAATTGCCAATCCTTGCCAACACCTGCTCACTCCAGAATTCCATTGGAAGAGCATATAGTCGGATCCATACTGGGACAGCAGTAGTTCAACTCGGGGATCGAATCCCACTCTCCATGGTTGAACAAATAGCCCTACCGAGCCATGATTTTTCTTCTCTGACTTGAAAGCCCTATTTCTATCGGCCAAAGACGAAAAGCTAACAATAAAATATCCATTGCTAATAAACCACAATGAATACTCACCATGAGGCTCCCAGTTTTAGCGGATCCAAGAGTGCAAAAAATTCAGGGAAGGATGTATACCCATGAACTTGCAAATTAAATCATGATTAGCTCTGTAAATGACTGATTCTTCAACCATACTTGACTCGATGACAATTTTTGGCCTGGCTTCGACCTGCGGCAAACATCCATTCACACAATGTGCTGTCGACCTATTCCCAGCAGCCGTGAAGAGCATTTTATATGTCATTTTATGAGCTTCGTCGTTCTTTGGAGGAGAATTTTCTTTAAACAAATTTGCGTATGAGCTGCTACTCCCTAGAAAAGGAGCCGGAGAAGTCCCCATTGGACCCTCCTGGGGCACCAATCTAGCCTTCAGATCCACCGTACCCCGAAGGCACTTCTGCAATCCAGCTGATGCCCTAGATTTTATGAAGTTCCAGAAACCCTAGTTCAAAGGAAAAAATCGCCAGAGCTCATTTCCCGCCTCGCGTTCCAGTATTTCTTAATGGGCATGTTGTTAGTTGGTAATGATTGTCCCAAAAAATCTATTCACTCCAACTCTCCATGGCTCTCTGGTTTTCTAGTTTTTTTTGTTTTCTCCATGTCATTATCTAAAAAGCATACACCTCGCATCTTGTAATTCGTCATCCCTTATATCCTCCTTAGTTTCTTCTAATGGTTGTTCCAAATAAATTGTTAAGGCCTTCACCATTTGATGACTTTTTGTACCCTATTTTTGTAGTGGAAACTCTTTGATCTATGTCAACTTCTATATAATACAATCTCCTTGATTCATGTTGAAATATATCTCATGACCAAATGTTTCTATCACATTCTCGATAATTCACTTTGTAATCTCTTGTTATATGTCTAGTATGATAACACTTGAGACATCATAACGCAATATTTTCATAGTTCCTACTTTTTAACCTATTTTCTTGATGCATATTTAATATTAATGGATATTAGCAAAGGTTTTAAAATATTTATGGCAACATATATGCAATATACACAATATTTTTTACTCCTCAATAGTTGGTTTCTCTTGGATGAAGTCCCTTAAATTATTACCAATATTATTTGAAGGTTGATTGATCGGTTGATATGGAAGTCCAAAATCTTAACCTACACTAGACACTTCTTATAATTTTGTCTCTATAAAAATATTCTCTCTCCATGGTATTCAATATAGGACACCTCGACCCCTAAACCATGGGCATGCATGGATTAACTTATCCCTAATTTTTAAACTAGAAAAGATGATGAGAAAATATCATTTTTCAGGAAAGTCATGGAATAATTTGAATTCAATCCCCATTTTCATTTAGTCCACTTTTGAATTTTTGAAAGACGTGGCTAATATTCATAAAAATTACATATTAATTAATTGCTTTGTAGAATCATTATGTCATGCTTGATCATATCATCCTCAATAATCACTTCTCGTAAAATTGTTATTGCTTAGACTAAGGTTACCATAGATTGGTTTTTCCTCTTATCCTCAACTAAGATATCTTACTTCCAAGTAGGGTATTCTTACTTTTAACCGAGGATTCCATAAATAACATTATCTTCTTGCTATAAATAGAAAATACTTAACTTTTAAAATTTTATTTAAATTTAAAATAAGAAAAGGTGAAGCTTACTCCTTACTCGTAATCCTTTTTGACATTGTTCCTACTATAATTTTTAAGATAATTAATTTAATGTTTCATAATATCATTTTCACATTATTATTTTTAAAAGTTTAGTGTTTTTATTTTTATGTTTTAAATTGATTGATTTAAGCATTATTTTTTGGTATTCTTATCAAGTATTTGTGTTTCATTTTTAGTTACTATATATAAGAAAAATATATTTTTTAAAAATCATGATAAATTACTATTGGCAATTTTGACATTATGCCACATTGGGATTTTTTGATGAAATTTTAGTGACAGTTTTTTATTGTAAAAGTGGCAAATATAATACATTCATGTTGCAATGTTTTCTAGATTATGATGCAGTTATTTCTGTGTGTGTAATTAATTTCTTTTAGTTTTTATAAAAAAATTGTTGGGGAATAGTGGGTTTTGCAAGGTAAATTGTTGTGAAGAATCAGTATAGACCATCTGAGAATGCCAAAATTAAACAACACTTAGAATACCCTTTTGCCTGAAAAAAAATATTAAATCTTTAACGTTTTTCCCTAGGACGAAGATGTCTTCGAAAATATTATTGTTGGGTGAAGCGAAGAGAAAAAAATGTGTTCGTCCCAAAAGTGGGGCAACAGACTCGTTCGCCTCACTTTGGGGCGAAAGTGGAAATAAAAAAAATGTCGAAGTTCAGCAAAGACTTTCACCACAATTGAGTGGCGAAAGTCTCTTTCACACCTCTTAAGGGTGAAAGCACATCTAAGTGGTCAAGTTGAAGCAGGCCCGAGGTTGAAATGCAATGGCGATATAAAAATATGCGTTCTCTCCAAAGTTGGGGCGAAAGCATCATTCGCCCCACTTTGGTATGAACGTCCTCAAAATTTTACACGATACGCCTAGCCAACACGTTGACTAGTCAAATGGGCGTTTGTCTCAGTTGAGGGGTAAAAGTCCTATTCACCCCTCCTAGGGACAAAAGCTCAACAAATGGTGAGTTCAAGCAAGCACAAGTGCTAAGAGGGTGTTGAAAAGTCAACTTTTCATTCGCCCCAAATAGAAGGGTGAACACACATTTCGCTCTTCCTTTGGGTATCATGTGTGGACCCCATTTTGGTACGCATTAAGGAGACTAAAATGGAAGCGCTTTCACATCATATGAGGGGTGAAAGTCCCATTCACCCCTACTTGGGGTGAAGCGCCAGGAAGATTGACCCAACGAACGCATCCAAAGTTTTATTTTTTTTAGCGTTGAAAAGTCAAAATGATGTTCCCCCAAGGTGGAGGGTGATAGTGCCTTTTGCCCTTTTTGGGGGTGAACGCATATTTTAAGGGGAAAATACATCTTATGTAAAGCACTTTTGTTCTAAAAATATTTTCTCTAGAGTTGATTGTTGTTGTGATAAGGAGGTGAAAACAATGCGTCGAATTTAAATTTGAGTAAAATAAGGGGTTGTACGTTGAATGTAATAACAAAATAATTACAAGAGGGAGCACAAATAAGAAGTAGATGCTAAAAATTAAAAGATATGCGTTCACACATTGCTCAGTTTCAGGTGAATTCTACTTTCAATGTCAACAGAATTCTTCAAAGGTGCTCAAGATAGGCGAATGAAGAAGATTTAATGATTGGAATGCAAAGTAACCAAAGTTGTCAATTTCAAGCTAAGGAGCTGCAACATTAAAATTACAGGGTGATTTTCATGAGTTCTAAGACATATTGTATAGGGGTAAATTTCCAAGGAATGATGGAGATATCAAGTCAATAACCAGCTTTGCAATTTTCCGTACACAGACATCCAAATGTGTTGATTTCCTAGAGATTTCATCTTAGAAACTAGATCGATGTCTCAAGAGGAATATTTTCAAGGACTTCAAGGATAAATTTCTTCATAGAGGTTCTTGATCTATAAATATTTTATCATATGTGCATTAAATGATAGAGGTGAAATTCCTCTATAAATACTACTCATTTTCCATTGTAAAATAAGGATAGACACTCTGTAGAAAAACTATTCAAGTTTTTGCGTAAATAGAAGTTGTGGCTTTTGATTTTGCAAGCAGTATCTATGTGTGATTTCTTTCTGTTCAAGCATTTCTATTTTATATTCATGTTTGCTATCTGCTATTAAGTTCAAATTCTACACCTGGATTTGGGTATTGTTGGTGTAAGTGTGAGTACTGGAATGCGATTCTGGAAGTTATCTCCAAAGAACTGTAAGTGAATTCTCTCACCTTCCTTTCTATTTTATGTTGCTATAACACTTGGTTGGAATTACTACTACTAGGTTATCCCCAATCCTACACCTTTAGCCAATGGCTATATTTCCCATTTCTTTCTGTTATTTCTAATTCCTTTCCTGCAACTCTAGTCTTAAACCAATGTAGGATTAGTAAGGAAGCCAACCCTCTCTGGAAATTGGCACGGAGGACATTTATTTCCTTTGGTCTTTCAGTGTTGGTCATTTCTAGGGCACACAAATATATATTTGTATATTAGGTAGATATTTGACCAACAGCTTTTGGTATGCTCAGTGGGATAGATAGTCTCTGTCCTAGTAAGATCCATAGTCGATGGAACAAAAATATCTTAATTTGGTATTCTAAAGTTCCACTTTCAATAGTATTGAGGTTTGATGTTCACCTTCGTGTTGTATAGTTCGAACATCTAGCGTCTCAGCTATACCCAAAAGTCTTCGATCGTGAAGGCAACAAAAGTTGTACTTTATGATCACAAGATCGAAGGTCAAAAGTCCTGAAGACCTCGTTGAGTTCTACGAACTTAACATCGAAATATTATGGGAACATCCCCAATTAGTTGCTTTTCCTCATACATCCTCATTACCCCATATATCAGTTACAATATCTTCACAATTAGCCAGTGTGTTTTCTATTTCTTCGAGTTCAGCTAGTACTGCTACTAGCATTCTACCTACTCAACCTCACACACTAGTTAGTATGGCTCAAAACCCACCATCGTAGCAACCACAACCACTAAGATAGTTCCTAGCGTGGAATAGCTCAAGAGCTTTAAATTTACAAGCACAAAATCCAATCTCGCAAACAACATTAAAGGCTTTACCTACGTACGATGGTACTAGTAAAATCGCTTATGAGCATATTCAAGATGTTGCCTATTTCACAAAAATCCATGACATCACAGACGAATACATTATGGTGAGGCTACTGGTATTGTCACTCAGAGAGAAATTATTGTATTGGTATCGGTCCTTACCACCTACCACTATTACCACAGGGGACCATTTGGTGGAATTACTAATCAAGAACTTTTATGAGCAAGTTGATCCTTTCTCCTTACTACATTAATTCACGAATATCCAAAGACATTTATAGGAGGAGATAGTGGACTTCAATATCAGATTCACCCTAAGCTGGTAAAGAGTTCCTGGTGGCCTTCGGTCCACACATGAGCAAGCTACGTTTTACTATCTTCGGTCCTTGAACTCAGACATTGGTATGGCGGTTCGACAAGCCAATATAAATACTTTCCCTAATCTATATATGTAGGCATAGAAGACCTAGATATATTTCATCACCATAAGCAAGCTTCCCCCGAAGGTAACTATGTCCATTCTTCCCGATCTTCAATAACATTTGTATTCAAGTGCATTTTCATAACCTATATCTTCTATGTACCCAGTTCTCTCATGGAGCTCGGGTCCACCTCAAATCACTCCAGTCCCGATCCCACAACTTCTCGCTCCAAGTATTCTGCAATTACCTGCATAAGTTTTCCCTCAGTTGCTAGTAGCAATTCCTTTCCCCCCGCTACCAACACCACCTATTCCATTACCGTTGCCTGCTCCATTAGCATCCCTACCTTTACTAGCACCTCCTACACCCTCAAATTATGATCCTTACATGAAATTATTACAAGAAATACAATCTTTTAATTCAGCTATAAGGACAATGTTGAATGAAATCACGATGGTTAAGGATATTTCAAACGTCGTCAATTACTAGAGAGCAACAAACTACTACCAAAGACCCTAAGAGGAACACAACTGTATTGGAAAATGAAGAAACTAGTACATCGAAGAAAGCATTTTGGTGCTCCAATTGTAATGATCCCCATGGAGAAGATGTGTGCATGGTTCATCTGAACTATGTACAGACTTTAGCAAAAAGTTATACTAGCGAACAAGTCAATATGATAATGGAAGTAGATCATAAATTTATGGTCTCTTATTTGGAGCAAGTTTTAGTCCTTACAAGAACTGGAAAGAAGCCGATAATTGTTGATCTAGAAGAAATAGAACCTTTGAAAGTTCCTAGTAAGAAAAAGGTGCAAAATAAAAAAGTGCAACCGCATGTGAAAGCACCTGGCATGACAATGAAGTAGCAAGATTCTATCTTGTTGAAGGATTTGTTGCCCAAGCAAACTCAAGAGAAGTTGCAGATAAAAATGTCGACTTCACAACCTGCAGCTGCTCAAGTGCAAATAGAGGTAAAAAATAAGCTAAAGAGTGCCTCAAATATCCATCATTGACTAAGCGACAAAGGGTGGAAGCCAGTCAAAAATATCGAAGTAAGTATGAACAGACTGTTAAAGAAAAATCCCTTAGTATTTCTAATTATAATATTGTGGAGCAAATAAAGAATATTCCCACAAAGGTAAGTTTATATGATGCACTACAGTTATCTGGACAAGTTGACCTACTACATGAGTCTCTCAAATCGAAAAAAGGTCAAAAGAAAAGCCTCACCCAAACAGTGTTAGCACAAACGCTATCAACTTCTGCCACTGGTAATAACATGCCTCCCCCATTCTATTTGTTCCTCATAATGGAGGGGAGGATTGTGCATAATTATATGTGTGGATGCAAAGACACGACACTTGAAAATAAACTGGAAGAATCAAATAAATTAATGAGACACAAATATTGCACAAAATAAATATGTATTCAATGGGGGGGCAATAGACTCCTTTGTTACAATCAGTATCCAATGTGGATATTTGATACAATAATTTACAGGGGAACTAGGATTCTCCGAAATCCTAGTTAGAAGTAACAGAAGTGTCTTCAGATCTGAGTGTGTCTTTGATCCCAACAGGTTGAGTGGGCTTTGAATATCCAATGTGGGGCCACTCCAACTTCAACAGCCATCAATGAATGTGTGGAATTTGTTGATCTGCATACACAAAATAAAACCAAAGAGTTAATAATACCTAGGAGGGCTCCATAATGTGAGACCCTCAGACATTAATAAAACCCTAGTTTAACAGTGAATTCAGAAAGCATGTAAACCAACAAATTACCCAATAAAAATGTATCAAAATCAGATATACCTTGCTTATTGATCCGTGATTACAGATGGCATGTCATATTTGATGATGCAGCAGCTTCATAATGCAGTTTGTTGATGGCGATAAGCTCTGATGCGAGCTTCACAAGCTCTGGTTCATACCTTGGACTGTCGCAGGCTCTGGAAGACACTTGGTAAGCTCTATAGTGAGCTTGGAAAGCTCTGGCATGCACTTGCAGATAGGGTAAGCTCTGGTTGATGCTTGGCAAGCTTTGCAGCGAGCTTTGCAAGCTCGAAATAGTGCTCGCAGGGTAGGGTAAATCTACAAAAGCAGATCAGGGAGTCGGCAACAAAGGTGATGGATGGTGGATGGTTGTGGTAGCAAGGGAGGATGGATGGATGGCAACTGGAACAACAAAAGTATTATTGGTGGGCTAGGGCTTCAGATCTTCAAGATTCTATGCTAGGGCTTCACCAACAATTGCTTCAGAATGCAAAGTCTAATCTCCAAGTTCAGGTCCAAAATCATTCCAGGGTTTGGGCATTTGCACATGCCCTTATTTATAATTCAACCTAGGGTTCTTTTAGGGTTTCAACTTGACACTTTTAATCATGTGGCTAAAATTAAATTAAATCCTGCGGTTGAGATTGCTTTTTGAATGTGACATGGATTAATGCAAATGGATGGTGGAGATTAAATCTGATCGGATGGCTGAGGTTAATTGAGTTTATTTATATATATATTTTATAATAAATATATTAAATATAATAAAATATTATATAAAATATAAAATATTATAAAATAATATTAAAATAACCCCAATTAGGCTAGGAAATGGCAGGAAGGTGGATTTGGGCCAAATAATTGGTGGGAAAGGTGGAATTGGGCCAAATAATTGGCGGGAAGGTGGAATTGGGCCAAATAATGGGCGGGAAGGTGGAATGGAAAACAAGTGGGTGGTGGAATGCTTAGGATGGAGTTTTAGTGGTTGTGATTTGGTGTTTACAGTATGATTGACTCTGATGCTGTGACTATTGTTATGCCAAAGGTAGTATGTGAAGTGATGGGAATGGAGTACACAAGAAACAGTCCAGGTGTCTTGCAGTTGGACAGGACCTCGATCAAAATGGTTGGAGTAACCAAGGATATTTCTATCGTTCTACATAGAATACCTCAAATCACTGTCATTCAAGAAATGGTGGTGGTTGACTTGGAACCATACTTTAGCATGTGCCTTTCGAGGGAATTCATAGCAAAACTAGGAGGATATATTTCCTTAGATTATTCATATTTGGAGATTTTATTTAAGGGAATAAGAATCTATATCTATAATGAAAATCCATCCACTTTTCATATAGAAAAATTGGAAGATGAATAAAAGCCAATTGGTGCATTCAACCTGATGACAGATAAAGTAAAAGAAGTGGACTTGATGGAAGAAGCTCTTGGTAAGCTCTGCTTGGAGGATAAATTCTCATTGATGTATTTCAATGTAATGGTGGAAATTGACATTGGTTGTTATACTATAATAAAACCTGAGCAGATTAAGGAAAATATCTCTAATTCCCCAGACCTTGTCTCTAATCAGCTATGGAATCTATATTTTGATGGTGCAAGATGTAAGAATGACATAGGGACTGGTATTGTTCTTGTTTCTCCTACAGGGCTACAAAAAACATATTCCTAATGACTAACTTGGAGCTGCATAAATAATGCTACCTAATATCTAGCATTGTACCTTGGTTTAAAAAAAGCTAAAAAGTTTGGCATAAAACGATTGTAATTTTTTGGAGATTCCGAGCTTATCGTCAACCAAACTACAAATAAATGTGTTGAAGCAACACTATTTGAAGGCCTACTGTAAGAAGGTATAGGATCTGTTTGAATTATTTACTACATTAAATATTTAGGTGATTTCACGAGAGCAAAACAAATATGTAAATATTTTAGCTTCTCTTGGTGCTAATTTCTCTCCTATGGAGCAAGTAGTCAGGAAACCCAAGACGGTGAGAGTGATTTATAGGCATTTGGTTCCTGATAAAAACCTTTATTGGCAAGTATTCGATAATGATGAACAAATAATAAATTTTTTGATTAAGGAAGTTGCAAGTGCAAAAGACAGGATACTTGTCGAAGAGGAAATTGAGGGAATGATTCAGTTGAAGAACAATCAAATTCCTAGGGGGTTGATTTTTCTTGAGAGTCTGTTTGATCAGAACGATCGAGAAGAGAAACACAAGGTCAATATAGATGCGAAGGAATACAAGAAAATGCATTTGGAGCATAAGAAAATTATCAAAGTCAGAACAGACTGTACGTTGGAAGAACTTGAAGATATTAAAACTTTGTGTTATGAATTTCTAGACATCGTTGCATGGAGCTATCATGATTTAAAATGATATGATATAAATGTAACCCAACATACTATTAAACTACAGGTTGGGGTCAAGCCTTTTTGGTAGAAACAATGGCCTGACAACCCAAAAATTGAGGTGCTCATGAAGGCAGAACTGTTAATAATTTATTCGATTAAGCACTAAACATTGGTGGCAAACTTGGTACCAGTTCGAAAAAATAATGGTGATATACATCTATGCATGGATTTTTGGAATCTAAACCAATATTTCTTGAAATATCACTATTCTTTGCCACAGATCGACCAGATCTTGCACGTAGTCACCAGAGCGTAAATATTTTCATTGTTGTATGGTTTCTCTGGTTATAAACAAATTTGGGTGAAGGACGAAGACCAACACAAGACAATGTTTACTACAAAATGGGGCACTTTCACCTATCAAAGAATACCATATGGTCTTTCAAATGTTGGTGCTACCTTTCAAAGAGCTATGGATGTCACTTTTGATGAGTTATTGAATAGAGTTATTGTGATTTACCTTGACGACATGACGATTTTCTCACACCACAAGGAAGAGCACATCTCTCATCTGAGACAAGTGTTCAAAAAATATCAGGAATTTGGAATTTCCATTAACCTAAAGAAATCCATTTTTATTTTCAAGGAGGGAAAGCTCTTAG
This sequence comes from Wollemia nobilis, assembly GCA_028583015.1. Taxonomy (NCBI): domain Eukaryota; kingdom Viridiplantae; phylum Streptophyta; class Pinopsida; order Araucariales; family Araucariaceae; genus Wollemia; species Wollemia nobilis. The sequence goes on from JAQPPZ010001945.1 coordinate 1,778,146, forward strand.
GACATGTGATTTCATAAGAAATACTGGCAATTGATCCTGCAAGAGCTAAGGTGCTCTTGAAATTACCGTTTCCAGTTAACAAGAAGGATCTGTAGTCATTCTTCAGCCAGATCAATTTCATTCAGAAGTTGATTGCTGATTTTGCTCAAGTGGTGAAGCCAAGGACCGAACTTCTAAAGAAGAACGTAGACTTCAAATGGATGAAAGTGAGAAGATAGGTTTTTTGAGAAATCAAGGATAGAATCATCCAAGCGCCAGTACTGATTAACCTATATTATTCAAAATATTTCATCCTCTATGTAGTAGGCAAACATGAAAGTTATGTTGGTGTACTCATGCAAAAGCAATATGATGGGGATGAGAAATCGATTGCTTTATTGAGCCAAGTCATTGCACCACACCAGGAGAAATATAACTTCATGGAGAAATAAGTATATGTGGTCATGAAGTCATTGAAGAAGTTTCAACATTTCATTTCATAGAGCAAAACAGTCGTCTATGTCATACATCCAGAATGTCCAAAATTTCATTATTCAAGGAGAGTTAGGTGACAAGAGAGCAGGTTGGGTCTCAAAGATTCAATAATATGATGTGGAGATCCGGCCGACTAAGTTGGTTCATGGAAGAGCTCTCTGCCAAGAACTGGCTAAAAGTGCAATTTCTAGATTACTGACTTCAGCACAAAACGAGGATATCAACGAAAGCAATTTTGTGAATCAAGCTATAGGTGATCGTGACTGGACATAGGACCTTATAAAATTCTTTACATCTGGAAAATATCTATCACATCTTGATGCTTCACAGTGATGAAGATTCAGATTACAAGTGCTTAGGTATATCCTTTTGCCAGGTGGGTTGTTCCATAAGAATATAGATAGAGTACTCCTCAAGTGTATGAAGGAGTCAGAGAAGCAAAACAACTTGGAGGAATTCCACTCTAGCCTATCCGGTGGACATTATGTAGGAAGGCCTATGGCCTTGAAGATCATTCGAGCCAGATATTTTTGGTCTACTCTTTTGCAGATGCACACAAGGTGAGCCAAAGTTGAAATAACTGCTAGAGGTATGTTCGTAGGACTAAGAAAGCATTGTTGCCTCTGCATTCGATTCAAGTGGAAGCATCATTTCAACAATGGGGCCTGGAATTCATTGGCATTATTGATCCTCATTCCTTCGCTAAGCACAAGTATATCCTAATGATGACTGATTATTTTACCAGGTGGGTAGAGGCCATCCCAACCAAAAAAGTAGATCAAGCTACAACCATCTCTTTTCTTGAGGGATTGATTACCCATTTCAGTGTTCCAAATGTAATTGTAACAGATAATGGAACTCCATTCATAGGGGTAAAGATAATCGAATTTGCAAGTAAGTGTAGAATATATCTGAAGACATCCTCCAATTATTACCTGCAAGAAAATGGTTTGGTCGAATCCACAAACAAAAACGTGTTGCAGATCTTAAAAAGGACATTGGGAAATAATAAAAGAAGCTAGTACTTATTGTTAAATTAGGCTATGTGGGCAGATCGAATATTTGTTAAAAATTCTATCAAAGGTTCTCCTTACTCTTTGATATATGGGAAAGAGGTAGTGTTACCCGCTCACATCGAGCTCCTTATTCTCCAAACATTACAGTTGTTCCAATATGAATATGATGAGTTTAATCCTATGGGTGTGAGGTTGGCTCAGTTGCTGCAGCTAGAAAAGGTGAGAGAAAAAACATATCAAGCTTTCACTGAACACACCAAAGTGACAAATAAGTGGTTTGGAAATAAGACAATAGAACACAAGTTTCAGGTGGGAGATCTAGTCCTCAAATGAAACGAGAACAAAGTCGAGCCAAGGAAGCACCATAAGTTCGATGTAATTTGGAAAGGTTCATTTTGATTTTTTGCAGTGAATTCGGTGAACGCATATCACCTTCAAGATATGGATGGTTGGGATCTACCTATTTTAGTTAACGGTCTTCATTTGAAGACCTATTTTCAATAAGGTAATCAAGAGGTACAAGTTTGTAAATATGTACATATTTCATTTACTAGTATTTTATGGCTTTATAAATACATTAAAAAAAGGGGGGGAAGTACGAGGCAGACTCTACTAGAAGACGCCAGGCTTTCCTTAACGAAAATTTTGGCTTTGAAAACTTCTCCCTTGGAGAATCAGTTTTGCCCCGAATATCTCCATGTGGGCATATTATTTCGAGCAGAATTAATGGTTGCACATAAAAGTTTTAATAGGTTCAAAAAGCTCCAAAGTTTAAGAGGTTGCTTTAATTTGCAAGTCTTCAAGATTATAAAGAGAAATGTTTAGGGAACATGTATTTGAATATACAAAATGAAAATGTGTGGAAGCACAGGTAAAGTGCCTTAATCGAAAAATCAAAGCGTGGGGCTTGTTTTCGAAATTATGGAATGCAACAAACTAAAAATGCTTTCGCCAAAAGAAGGGGTGAAAGCCCTATTCGCCCCCCCATGAGGCAAACACGTATTCATCCCAAAGAAGATCGTGGACCCCGAGTGTAGTTACGAAGCTAAAGACGGTCAACAATGCTTTCGCCAGACAAAGGGGTAAAAACCCCATTTTCCTCCCGTTGAAGGCGAACATATATGGTAGAAGAAAAGGAAGTATGAAAGTGCAAATTCAACATAACAAAATGGTCAAAAGGGCTTTCACCCCAAATTAGGGGTGAAACCCCCGTTCGCCCCTCGTTGGAGCGAAAATACTAAAAGGAAATTTTAGAGCTCGCACTATGTTTTAAAAGGTTTTTCACCCTGAGTTCCACGCTTTTTGTCGAAGAGAATATGGTGGGTAATAACGAACGCATTGGCAATTAAAAAATAAGATTAGTCAACCTGGAAGCTCATCATAAAGGCAAGATGACAAAAATGTTCCAAAAGTTGGAAGCTCTAGCATTTTAAGCAGATGCATATAAAAGTTTTCAATTGAATTTTGATAAAATTAAAAGTAAAATGACGTAAAAGGGAAAAAGAAAAAAAATTATTTTAAGCTTTTTGAAAAAGCACGGATTAAATTTTAAAATGAAATTTGATTTTCTTTTCTTAATATGGTGTGAAAATCAAATTAAAAGAAAAAGAAAGAGAAAATCAAAAAGCTTTAAGGGGTACTTTTTCTAAATATGGGTGAAAAATAAAAGCTTAAAATTATTTTAAAAGGAGGATATTCACCATAAAATTAAACCAATCAAGTTGAAAACGTTTTTGGAGCGAAAGGACAAGAGACCAAGCACGCACCGAAAGTATTTTTGCTCCTCCATTGCTTTTTTGGAGGGTGACGATTTTTCAGGCACTAATCCAATTTTTCGAGCATGCCCTCAAAGCATTTTCACTCTCCGAAACATGGTGGATTTAAAAAATTATGCATGCACGTTGAGACGTATTTTCAGGGTATTTAATTTACAACGTGCACCTAAATTTGCGTTGGGAGGTGTTTCGGCATTCCGAAGAACAAAATCTCACACCAGTGAAAGCAAGGGTACCCATTGGATTTTAGGTGGTAAATTTATTTTTCCAAGGGAGTTTTAGCAACCAGGGTACACTATTCAAAGTCATACATAGTAGAAGGACACACATTTTAAGAAGGATTTCATGGCAAATTTAAAAATAAGTTGCTATCGTAGTATTGGGAATAGTGCTAGTTAAGGGAAGTAAAACATACCTCCTTTTGAATCCACTGAGAAGATTTACTGCATTTACTATGGTAGTTGAAGCGTGTTCTATAAGTAGAGCAGGTAAACTTGCCCAAGAGTTAAAATTTAAAAAAAAAAATCCCGTTGGTATGTTTTCAAGTTTTTTAGTGTAGAAGGTGCAGAGCACCTTCAAAATTGTCAGGGTTTGCACAATGGGTAATAAAAGCAAAGAGGTGAAAGAAACTGTAGAGCCTAAGCAGTCGAAGAAGCGAGTAGAAGGTGGGACAAAATCCAAGAAGCCCCGTAGAAATAAAAATGTAGACTTGGACCCGTACTCTGACACAATGGCAGAGGTCGAATACTGCTTGATCACTAATAAGGGTGTGTTTAAGCTTCGGTAGGATGTGGAGATCGTAGTCAACAAAGGATTGATGGTGGAAAGCCCTCTAACTGTGTCATTTTATGCATAATTATTTTGATATCTGTGTATGCCCGTACATCCCTGCTCGAATTTGGTGAAGTTGATCGCCCGATTTTACAATTTGATTACCAGGATGGTTTGAAATACAGATAAGGAGGTGATTTTCTCTAATGCTACCGATGAAGTAAGGGAGGCATTTGCTTGCGGGTTAAAATCCCCATCCAATATGATTTTCAAAAATTTGCACATCAATGAGCAAGAGGAAATATATGTTTCTACCATAACAATGTGCTAGTTCATGGAGATGTAACTAATTAAAGAACCACAACTAGGGCAGTTGTTGAATCTGCCAAAGCCCTTATCAAAATTTAAAAGCCTAGATTTGTTCTCGATGTTGGCATGGGTGGTTGGCATTTCTACAAACTCCACAGCGCACAAGTGGCAGGCGGTACTTGTGCAGTGTATATCTCAGGTGGAGTTTTACGCTCCAACAACGATGAGGGCGGGTACCAACCCAATTTATTTTAATTGGACCAATTTTATTTATCGAAAGATGCACATCTAGTTGAAAAAATTGCATACAGGAGAAGAGATTTTTTTTAAGCATACATCCTTCTTTTTTTGGTATTTATTCTTCCATTTAAATAAACATTTTTCATTTATTGCAATTAGACAAGTTGATGATAAGAATGAAATCTTTTCGGTCTATATGTGGACTTTAGTTTTGTCAAAAAGGGAGTCATTCTATAGTTTTAGCCACTTATTTTTGGGGCCCGCAATTGATTTGATTTACAGTAAGAGCGAAAGAGTACCACGGGAAATGAGATAAGTAGTAGTTACAACAGAGAAGGGGGGTATCTTTTTGCTCACTCAAGGCATAGTCATACAAATTTTTGGTTCACGAGTAAGCCTTTCCTCCTTCCATACTTCGCCATCGATCATGTTTTTACCATGGAGGTGATACGCCAGACTGATTATGCCAATGATGTTTATGGAGCAGGGTGCTGCAAAAGAACAACATGCACAATGTCATTCAAGTTCGGTACCATAGAAGTAATCCAGGTTGGCCAAAACAAATTGTTTACAAAAGCGCTTTAAGACCTGGGCCTAGTGGAACTGCCACAGCGTTGGAGATATGACCTGTTAGGGAAGTTTCTAGAAGTAATCAAAGCTAAAAATTTCTATTGTTGTCCACGACCAAAATTTCAAGAAAAGCACAACAATTTTGAAGGGCGAGATTTAGAGTGGCATGTTGAAAATATGATTTTGCTTCTACCGTGGCATGACTTCTATGAGTAGGAGGCTGAATATAACCCTACAGTGTATAGAGATCAAATTCCTCCACCAGGACAATTTGGCCAGGTGAAAGAGATTCAGCCCCTGTGGACTGAAGAGAAGATCATGAACTGGTGGATTATACAAGTTCATAGAGGGAAAATTACATTTGATTTCGGGTTGAAAATGGATGAGGCATTTTCGAAAGCATACGATGAATTTGTAAACGTCTATTAACCAATTTATTTTTCCAAGGTTGTGCCTCAAATTTTTCAATATTCTGATAGTGGTGAAATCATGGTGAAAGCAGAGCGCTCAGTAGCTGAGGAAGAGACACCTGAGGAAGAAGAGTAGTAATATGTGTTTCAACAAAGGTCACATCAGATAAAGTGAAAAATAGATGAGGTGCCTTTGTTATAGAAGTTAACTATTAGAGAGGCGCTTCCATTCCTAAAGGCTATGAAGAGGTTAGGAACTGGTGCTACTTCTTCATCTACTGTTGCAGTTTTGGTTGTTACAGTTTCAACAGTTGTAGTTTCTATAGTTGTAGTTACTAGAGTTACTGTCGATCCATCTCTACTGGTATCAATTGCTCAATAATTTCTATTATTCCACGAGCATCCAATGGATTTGCAAGTGGAAGTTTTTAACCTTGAGGTGGAAGCGGAGGAGTGACATGAAGAACCTATTGCATAGTCGCTATTGCATAGTCGCTTCCATCACCAGGACACACAACACCTATGCCCAAAGGTACATCTCTCTTTCTCTCTTCTTCTATTTAGGAGCAAGTGGTGACTATTAGTTCATTTCCATCAGTACCTACTTCTTTCACCCCTCCATTTGGTATGCCTTTCGTGTCCATTTTTCCCCCTTGCTCTTATCTGCAAGTCAATACTGCTCCTTCTTCTCTTCCCCTCTCTTTAGCCTCCCTTATTTTAGTTCATTTGCATTAGGGTATAATCCATTTTTTCATCCTTCCTCTTCCATTACTGCCACCACTTCCACTATCACCGTAAGTACGCAAGCTCCTCCAAGAATGAGTGTAACTGTAGTTGAACCAGGTTCTTCCATTCATTCTATTGTTTCAGCCCCCCCTCTTATATTTGTCTTTTTTTCTTCCTTTGAACTAGATCATGCATAAGTTCTAGTTCCTTTCATGCCATTTTTGAAGATGCAAGCACTGATTAAAACTCAGGTGATGCCTAAGCAACCAGACACAAATAAGATCAATCGAGCGTACCTCAGTTCGTCGTAGTGGCTGAAGAGCCGTAGGAGAAAGGATGCACTTTCTCTAGCTAGGTTGCTCAAGAAAGTCACCCTCAACCCAGTTGCTATGGAGGCTCACACCACTAATATAATTCCCCTAGTCCAGAAGCCACGAGAAGAAATGATATCGAGCGATTACGCTTATGAGATCGTGACAGAGGACCTGACAAAAATTGACCCAATTGAGAAAATGGGGAATATCTAGGTTGACATGAGCTCAATTTATTTGCACGATGAGAACTACAAGCAGAGATTCTATGATATCGAAACAAAAATTGTCAAGCTTGAGGATGCCTTGGCAGCAAGTAAGGTGCAACATAAGAAGATGGCGGTAGAGATTGAATAATGGCACCAGCAAGTAGGGGCTCATCAGAAAGACAAGGACACCATAGAGAAGCAAGTGCAGTCATTGAAGGTGTAGCTTGAGTCCATACAGAACCAGCTGGCAGAAAAGGCCACATAGGCTACAAGCTTGTCCCAAAAAATAGTTAAAGAGGCTCACCTTCGGTTGGCTCAAAGTTGTGAGAAATTGATAGTTATAGTAGTTTAGGTTCTGTAGCATCTCTATGAGGTTCGGATATAGATCCAGTTGAGCCAACAAGTAATAGACGATACTCAGAAGATGTTGGAGCCTCATCTAGAGATGGCTATAAAAATTTCAGCCTGGAGGAGCTGATCATAGAAGAACAAGTGATGTTGCTTATGAAGAAGTTCACATGCATGGACCTATCCTTGTTCGAGTTGGCCCAATGAGCTAAGCACCTTAGCCTGGAGGACGTCCATAACCTACGATATATCTATGAATCGCTTAGCATTCCCTGCTTTTTACTACGTATGACTGAGTCGAGGAAGTCACAGTTTATGAAATTACCTATAAAAGTTTGAAGGAGCAGGAAGAACAGGCCATAGCAGAGCGAGCAGTAGTAGAGCAAGCAACAACATTAGCAGAGTGAGTAGAAGTATTACGGATAGCAGCAAAGGTAGAGGCGGTTGAAAAGGCAGCAGTTGAGCAAGCGCTAAAAAAGACATCCAAATCAGAAGTGCCAGCTAAGACAGCCGGTAAGAAGACCTAGTAAGGAGCCCAATGGATAAAGGCCTAAGATCGCTTGCATCCATGCGAGTTGGATACCCCGTGAGTTGCCAAAAATATTGGTAATTTTGACATTATGCCACATTGGGATTTTTTGATGAAATTTTAGTGACAATTTTTTACTGTAAAAGCGGCAAATATAAAACATTCATGTTGAAGTGTTTTCTATATTATGATGCAGTTATTTCTGTGTGTGTAATTATTTTCTTTTAATTTTTATGAATTTCATGTTGAGGAATAGTGGGTTTTGTAAGGTAAATTGTTGTGAAGAATCAGTATAGATCATCTCAGAATTCCAAAATTAAACAACGCTTAGAACACCCTTTTGCCCAAAAAAAGAATGTTAAATCTTTAACATTTTGCCTTGAGACGAAGATATCTTCGAAAATCTTATTGTTGGGTGAAGCGAAGAGAAAAAATGTGTTCGCCTCAAAAGTGGGGCAATAGACTCATTCGCCTCACTTTGGGGTGAACATAGAAGTAAAAATAATATCAAAGTTTAGCAAAGACTTTCGCCACAACTGAGAGGTGAAAGTCTCTTTCACCCCTCTTAGGGGTGAAAGCACATCTAAGAGATCAAGTTGAAGTAGGCCCAAGGTTAAAATGCAATGGTGATATAAAAAGGTGCGTTCATCCCAAAGTTGGGACAAAAGCATCGTTCACCCCACTTTAGGGAAAACGTCCTCAAAATTTTACACGATGTGCCTAGCTAACGTGTTGACTAGTCAAATGGGCATTCGCCTCAGTTGAGGGGCGAAAGTCCCATTCGCCCCTCCGAGAGGTGAAAGCTCAAAAAATGGTGAGTTTGGGCAAAGTAGAGGTGTTAAGAGGGTGTTGAAAAGTCAAATTTTTGTTCACCCCAAAGAGAAGGGTGAACATGCCTTTCACTTTTCCTTTGGACAAACGTTATATATATATATATATATATATATATATATATATATATATATATATATATACACGATATCATGTGTGGACCCCACTTTGGCGCTCATTGAGGAGACTAAAATGGAAGTGCTTTCGCCTCAAAATAGGGGCAAAAGTCTCATTCGCCCCTCCTTGGGGTGAAGCGCCAGGAAGATTGGCCCGATGAACGCATCCAAAGTTTTATTTTTTTTTAGCGTTGAAAATTCAAAATGGCGTTCGCCCAAGGTGGAGGACGATAGTGCCTTTCACCCTTTTTGGGGGTGAACGCATATTTTAAGGGCAAAATACGTCTTATGTAAAGTGCTTTCATTCTGAAAATATTTTCTCTAGAGTTGATTGTTGATGTGATAAGGAGGTGAATGCAATGCGTCGAATTTCAATTTGAGTAAAATAATGGGTTCTATGTTGAATTTAATAACAAAAGAATTACAAGAGGGAGAACGAATAATGAGTAGATGCTAAAAATTAAAAGAGGTGTGTTCATCCAATGCTCAGTTTTAGGTGGATTCTACTTTCAATGTCAACAAAAGTCTTCAAAGGCGCTCAAGACACACGAATGAAGACAATTTAATGATTAGGGCACAAAGTAACCAAAGTTGTCAATTTCGAGCTAAGGAGCTACAACATTAAAATTACAAGGCGATTTTCATGAGTTTTAAAACATCCTGTAAAGGGATGAATTTCCAAGGAATGATGGAGGTATCAAGTCAACGACCAACTTTACAATTATCCATGCACCGACACCCAAATGTGTTGATTTCCTAGAGATTTCATCTTAGAAACTGGATTGTTGTCTCAGGAGGAAGATTTTCAAGGACTTCAAGGAGGAATTTCTTCACAGAGGTTCCTGATTTGTAAACATTTTGTCATATGTGCATTAAATGATAGAGGTAAAATTCCTCTATAAATACTACTCATTTTCCATTGTAAAAGAATGATAAACACTCTGCAGAAAAACTATTCAAGTTTTCTATGTAAATAGAAGAAGTTGTGGCTTCTGATTTTGCAACCGGTGTCTATACGTGATTTTTTTCTGTTCAAGAATTTCTCTTTTATATTCATGTTTGCTATCTATTGTTAAGTTCAAATTCTGCACCTGGATTTGGGCATTGTTGGTGTAAGTGTGAGTACTGGAATACAATTCTGGAAATTATCTCCAAATAACTGTAAGTAAATTCTCTCGCCTTCCTTTCTATTTTATGCTACTATAACACTTGGTTGGAATTCCTACCGTTAGTCTATCCCCAATCCTACACCCTTGGCCTGTGGCTATATTTCTAATTTCTTTATGTTATTTCCAATTCCTTTCTTGCAACTCCAGTCTTAAACCAATGTAGGATTAGCAAGGGAGCCAACCCTCTCTGGAGATTGACACAAAAGACATTTCTTTTCTCCACCCTTCAATGTTGGTCGTGTTTAGAAGTCACAAACGTATGTTTATATATTAGGCAAATATTTGACCAACAATTACTTTTGAATTTAAAATTTGTATTCCATATATATTAAAATATAATTTTGTTTATATTTTATATTAAAATAAAAAATTCACATATGTGTAACTTTGATTTTGTGTAGTTTGTGTTTTATTTGTGTAACTTTGATTTTGTGTAGTTTGTGTTTTATTTTTTTATATTTACTATATATAAGAAAAATATAAAATATTAAAAATATATTTTATAATACATTACCCTTGAATTTAATATTTTTATTTAATTTGTATCAAGATTTAATTTTTTCTTATATTTCATTTTTAATGAATGATATATATTCAACTAGAGAATCATTCAATTAACATTTTGATTTTATATTGTAACCAATTTTTTTTTTTTTTTTATATAACTAAAACAATCCACTTTACGACAATTATTTATATATATCACTTGAATGTTGGTTTATGTCTTGAAAGTTGATGCATTTGATTAGTTGAACTCCTCTCACTTGTTTTTTTAAGTGCTCTCACTTGATTTTATGCAATTGTTATTAGTATGATTATAAAAGCCTTTGATATCATATAAACCAATATAATCATGCATAATGCATATATTTTGTTTGTTATATGTTTTTTTTTTTTTTCATAATACATGGTTTAAGTATAGTTTGGTTGAATTTACTTAAATTTTCATATTTAAAATTAAAATTAGGTTAATATTTTTTTTAATTGGTTATATAGGATTGAAATGTGCTTTATCTGTATTACATCATGACAACATGGGGTATTATAAAGGCTCAAGGCTTGCATGTATTGCTTGACAAAATTCAAACTCAAGTTTCCTTCTTCAAAGTCTAAAAATTTAATCCATGGTGCTAAATGAGTGTTTGTCCATTTTATATTTGTCTAAAATTGAAAAATTAATATAATTTTTTTTTATCATTTATTACTAAGTTAATTTTATATTAATAAGTTAATTTTATAAAGTTTAATTCCTTTAGAAAAATATAACCAATAACTCATTTTCCTTCTATATTAGTTATAATATTTTCTTAATATTATAGTTAATTAATTTTAAAATTGTTAAATTAATTTAATTAATCTTCCTTCAAGTAATCTTGTTTTTTATATGTTTAAAAGAATGATTGGTAGCTCATCAGAAATTTATATTTGTTATAAAATAATATAGATAATAAATTATAATAAATAAGTGTTATTTAAATTGATATACATGTATATACACATTAACAATATATAAATAATATGGAACAAAGTGTTCACATAACCTGTCAATGGAGAGGAGTGTAGGTCCGGAGTAAGTGTGAGTCCAACTAGGTACCATTGAAGGAAAGTCATTCAAAAGCCCTAATGGGAAGTCAAGATGCCCTGGTTAGAGAAAGAGGAAGAATGAATAAATGGTAAGTTCAATCTAAAGAGTAGATGTGACACCAGAATTGATTATCAAGGAAGAGATGATTAACTATGATGTAATGGTTGGTAAGTTCAATCTAAAGAGTAGATGTGACACCAGAATTTATTATCAAGGAAGAGATGATTAACTATGATGTAATGGACTCGCCGGACTGAACGCTTGTCCCTTTCCTGGTGCTTTCAGCAGCGTAAAGGTTTAAAATGATTGTGGCATGGTGGTTATAGGGGCGGACTGCGCGAAGATCTGTGTGGCGGCTTCTGGGGCAGACAGTGCAGAATACTGTGGCAGCCATAGAAAGCTGGACAGCTTGCCCGAATTCGTAGCGGCTACCGATTCCACCATGCAAATTCAAAAAAAAAAAAACTATGATGTAATGGTTTGTAAAAGTAGAGGGTTAATATATAAGTACCATGGATACTAGTCAGGTTTTCCATTATTTAAAATTCGGTAGGGATTGAATTCAAATTATTCTATAGATTTTCTTCCTAAATGTTTTTCCTATAATTTTGAGTTCAGTACCTAAGGATTAAATAATAGGTTTGACTCATGGTTTAAAGGGAGATATACCTTTTATTTAAGACCATGGAGTGAGAATTTTTGTCAAGATAGAAACAATTAAAAAGCTTTCAATTTGGGTTAGGATTTTTAGACTTATAGCAACTCATCAATAAGGATCAAGGATAATTTGAACAAATATTGGAAATACTCTTGGGAAATTTATCAAGGAGGGACCAACTACTAAGGAGAAAAAGCATGCTATATATACCTGGATATGTGTTGTTATGGATATTTCAAATCCTTTGCCATCAATGAGTGGATTATGAAAATATTGTATTCCAATGTCGCAATTGTTATAAGAATCGACACATCAAAATAGATTGCAATGTAAAATATATTAAGAAAGAGAGGAAATTTTGGTCATAATACAAACTTCAAGATGAAAAAAGGAAATCATATCATAATAGAAGATGGATTAGATAAAGAATATTCCACTTCAAATAAAGAAGCAAAGGATGGATTAGATGAAGCATAGCTTTAACTTATTTCATTATTAGCTAAAGGTTGTTAGCTTATTTAGGCATTATGTTATTTGTTATAACATAAGCCTATATTAGCCTCGGATGGTTTCGTAACCACCGGGCTATTATAGACCTTTTGTGTAATATTTATATTATAGGCTATCAATGAGAAAGTTTTTCAATTCGCTATCATGGTATCAGAGCGTATTTTTGATCTGGGCTTAATTCTCCAGGATTGTTAATTGGGCACGTTACCCGAGGTAGGGCTGGACCTGCATCTCGGGACCCATGACCTAGATTTCTGGTCAGATTCGACTTTGGATAAGGACAAACTAGACACGATCCAGATGACCTCATAGACACGAACAAGGCCCGAAGGCCGACTCGAACACAAACGTAGACTACTAGACGAGACAAGAATTAGACGTGGACAACCCTAAGACCTAAGCTGACGGACTAGCCAGCAGGGACAACACGCAGACTTGGACCTCTAGACCTAAGTGACACGGCTAATGGACGAATTACGATAGAGTGCGCAAGTAAGGGCATAGTCTCCCCAATGGGAGATAACCTTCAGGGGAAGGTTTTTTTATTTTAAAGCACTACAAGTGCTTTCATCCACAACATGTGGGACAAAACTTTCGATTCACTTTACAATGATCGTGCAAATTGCATCAGAGGCCAAAGGACGTCTATGGATTTGATTGCAACCAGGGCCAAGATTGCCCTCCCTCTCTGCGAGAGCTGAAATCTGAAGCAGGAGACAGAAGCCTATTGTGTTCAAAGTTGGACAAACGGCCAGATCAGGCCACACAAAGTGGAACTAAGGGTGAGAAATCTCATTGAAACCCTATAATGCAGATCTAACGTCGCAGGCTGAGGCTGAGTGAAATATTTCAATGATTTCAGCAGTTTCACCCGGTATCATGGAATTTTCAAGCCGTTAATCGATTGCCTGCAACAAAATATTGTTGCTTGTGATGTGGTAGAGTGCTGGAAGAATAAGCGTCGCTTCGGAGGAATAAACTATGGTCACACCGCCAAGGAGGAAGCATATTTTCCCACGAAGGCAGTCATGGACACGTCACCCCTGACATCACTTGGTAGTGTCGCCAGGATGGCCTGCTCCTCCAAGGGACTGCTGAGCGGAGATCAAGTACGAGGATCTTCCCCTTTACTCCCACTGAACCGCCTAGCCCAGTTGGCAGGCGGCCCCGACGCTAGGGCGTAAGAAGAGAAAGAGGTCGGGACCAAAACCCACCGACCCCCCCCCCCCTCGCTTACCTTTTATGAAGGTAAATTTTAATTTTTTTTTAGTTTTGTTAATAATTTTTTCTTTTATAAAGTTTTCTTTTAAAAAAAAGATCTTTATTTAGTTTAATTAAGTTATAAATTAATTATTTTTTCATTATAAAAATTATTTTTTTAATAATTTTTTTTGAAAAAAAAAATTTTGAAATTTTTTTTTTTTAATTTAATTAATCTTTATAAAAGAATTTTTTTTAAAAGGAACTTTAGGAAAAAAAAATCAAAAACTAAAAGGGGGGCCAATTTCTTTCAAAAATCTGCAAATCAATGGGGGAAAAATGAAAGTGAGTAATTTTTCAGCATTTGAAAAAGCAATTTGGCATTTTTGTAAAGGTGCATTTTCGGCAGCGCTCGACACCTATGGGTTTATTTCTGTGGGCACTTTTATGTATGTAGCATTTCATTCCTTTATGCACTACTTCATTAAAGTTAAAAATCAAAATCACTCCCTAAGTCCCCGGAATAAATAAAACCCATCCATGCAATTTATTGCACTACAGTGTTCGATATTTGTGATACCTCTGGCCAACACTTACAGGTAATGCTATCGTGATTGCACTACTGTATCCATCGCCTAATATAGCTACCAAAATGATGTCTGATATTATTCTCTATCAATCATCGAGGAGATATAAGTGTCATTTTGCTATTTTTTTACTCCATTCCACTACCCTAATCATTTTTGTGTTTAGGCGTAAATCTTGATGAAAGTTCTGACATTCGAAGTGTTTAGGGGAAGTTGCGCCCCACGCATGAGGATTGATGACTTTCTATGGTAGGTTCCATCAATGAGATAATTTCCTTTCTGTATCGCCTAAGTACCATGTATCGTATAATAATTAAAATTACCTATAGTCTCCCTCATGTAAGGGTGGGTAATTTCTCTAATTTTTCAAAATACCTAGTCTCCCTCACGTAAGGGCAGGTATTTTGTATGGTATAATGGCCTGGAATTAAGATATTTCGAAAGGGGGACCATTTGGTGATATAAGAAACCTTCACAATGTCTGCAAAATTAATGATTGATGCTCATCAGTTGTTGAAAGGTCCTAACTACACACCATGGAAAAACAAGATGAAGGTAATCCTGGTCATGGATGACTTATGAGATGTTGTTTCTGGAGCAACAATAAGACCTTTACTAGCTGCTGGATCAAAAGCAACCACAACTCCATCTGTTGCTCAGATAGGCTTTGACAAGAAATACAAGGCAAAAGTGCTCATCTTGCTTATTGTCTTAGACGAAGTTCAACCCTACATTGCTGACTGTGCACATAATAAAGCAACATGGGATGCCCTTAAAACTATATATGAGGGAAAGAATGATTCCACTATTATTTTTCTTCAATCTCAATTACACGGTCTAAGCATGAAGCAGGGAGAGATAGTTGAACACTTTCTTTGCAGAGTATCTGAATTGAAAGTAAAATTGAATTCTTTGGGAGAACTTGTTGATGACAAGCTCCTTACCTCAATTGTATTGAGAGCTTTACCTAATTCTTATAGGGTGTTGATCACTTCCCTTCAGGTGTCACAACGAAAAGTTACCTTTGTTGAGTTGGTCAATATGCTTCAAGATGAGGAGGCACAGCAACTTCAAAGAGATAATTCTTCTAACACAACTATATATTCCAACAGGAAGGGTCCTAAGAAGAAGGGTAATTTTTAGAAAGGAGTAAATTCTAACAAATATTCAAAAGGGAAACAACCTCAATAAACAAAAATATATTACAAGATCTGTAACAAAGAGGGTCATGATACAAATAGATGTTGGCATAAGAATAAACAACCTAAACAGAAAGGCCAGAACAAACCACCAAAGAAGAATAAGCAACCCAGAGTGAATGTTTTTGTTGAATAATCTTAGATTCTTAGAGGGCACACAAGGTGTTTATGACTACCACATTTTTCAAGTAGAAGGATCCTATCTGGTATGTCGATTCTGGTGCTAGTAAGCACATGATTGGCGATAAATCATGGTTTGAGTCCTTTGAGGCCAAAGAGGGAAAACCTGTCACTATTGCTGATGATAAAACCTACAAGGTTCAGGGAGAAGGTATAGTTTCAGTCACTCTTCTTGATGGAAAGTGTCAGATTGAAAAAGTCCTCTATGTTCCAGGATTGGCGAACATTTGTTGTCAGTCACACAAATTCTGGACAAGGATATGGTTGTGAACTTTAGTGTTGATGGAGGTAAGAAGTGTTGTTCTATTACCAGGAGAGGTAAGAACATTGCAACCTCTTCATATAAGCATGGCTTATTTTCCTTAGATGTTATCTCTACTCCACATGTAGCCATGACAGTCTCTACAAGGGAGGAAACTTCCCTATGGCATAAAAGATATGGGTATCTTAGTTCTGGTTACTTACTTGAGCTAAGTAAGTATGATATGGTAAATGGTCTTCCTTCCCTTTCTACCACATTGCCAGTATGCTCTGACTACTTGGCAGGAAAGCAACATAGAGTACCTTTTGAGAAAAGCTCTACAAGAGCAAAAAAACCTTTGGAGTTGATTCACACCGATCTGTGCAGTCCTTTCACACCCATCAGTTATGGGGGGAAGAGGTATTTTCAGTTGTTTGTGGATGATTACTCATGAAATATGTGGGTTTTCTTTCTTAATCTGAAATCTGAAGCATTTGGTTTCTTCCAACAATTCAAAAATCTTTTGAAGAGTCATGGACTTCTATAAAGACCCTCCGCTCAGATCACGGGGGGGGTTTACCTCTAAAGAATTTTTTACATTTTGGACTGCACATGGGATCACGAGACAGTTAACTACTGCTTATACTCCTCAGCAAAATGGAGTTGCTGAAAGGAGGAACCATTCCATCATGGAAATGGTTCGTTGTATGCTCACAGGATCTAGTCTTGAGCAACAATATTAGACAGAAGCTATCACCACAACAGTATATCTATTGAATAGGGTACCCACAAAAGCCCTACAAGGAATGACTCCACAAGAATCCTAGAGTGGTCGAAAACCCTCCATATCTCATCTACGCATTTTTGGGTGTAATGCTTTCATGCACATATCGAAAGAGAAAAGGAAGAAGCTAGATGATAAGACATTGAAATGTATTATTCTTGGCTATTATGAGCACTCTAAGGGTTATCATTTGATTGATACTTTAACCAAGAAGATTCATGTCAGTAGAGATGTTTTTGATGAATCTTTCACATCACAAAACACATCTGATGTATACCTAGATCTTGTGGAAACTAAAGTTGAGAAGTCCCCTTCATCATCAAAGACTGGAGGTTCATCTACTTCTTCATATTCTTCACCACCATAGAAGAATAATCCAAAATGGTATACAAGTACAATCAGAGACTCCAAGTTATCCACTCCACTAGATTTGACTTTGGATAGACCTCGTACTCGTAGCATGGCTTGACAGGAGAGAGCAGCAGCAGAGACTACTGAGGTTGATGATCTTTGTCAATCTTTTGAGGAACTTTCTGTAGATCCAGAAAGAGAAACAAAGGATATGGATATATATGATGATAGGGTGTTTATGTCTTCAATGAATGAAAATGAACTTGCTTCTGCACAATATGCCCTTAGTGAGCCACAATGGAAGACTGCTATGGATTTTGAGTATAAGTCTCTCATGAAAAATAAAACTTGAGAGCTTGTCAATCTGCCATACGAAAAGAAGCCCATAGGATGCAAATGAGTATACAAAGACAAGTACAAGGCATATGGGACAATAGATAAGCATAAGGCCCATATTTTTGCAAAGGGCTATGCGTAAAAGGAAGGCATTGACTATGAGGAAAATTTTGTACCTACTACTCGGATGACCACCATTCGAGTTCTTTGTGCTATGGCAGCACAATATGGGTGGAAAGTTCACCAAATGGATGTCAAGGGTGCTTTTCTGAATGGTGATCTCCAAGAGGAAGGCTACATGACTCAACCTAAAGGATTTTAAGTGGAATACCAAGAGCAGAAAGTGTGCAAGTTGATCAAATCCTTATATGGTTTAAAATAAGCTCCTCGAGCTTAGTATATAAAAATAGATAATCACCTCCTGTAGCATGGATTTAAGAGATGTCCATCAGATGCAAACCTCTATTTCAAGAAATAAGGTTATGAGATAGTGTTGCTTGTACTGTATGTGGATGATATGCTCATTACAGGGAGTTCAAAAACTATGATCTCTATTGTCAAAAAAGACTTGTGTAAATCTTTTGAGATGACAGATCTCGGACTTCTCCATTACTATCTTGGTCTGGAAGTGAACCAGAAGGAGCACTACATCAAAGTGTCTCAGAAAAAATATGCCAAGACACTGTTAGAAAAATATTGCATGACTAATTGCAAGCCGATGGCAACTCCAATGGAATTAGGGCTTCAGTTATCTTGATATGACGATTCACCTCAGGTAGATGGTACTCTCTATTGATAACTGATTGGGAGTCTCATATATCTGACTAATACTAAGCCATATATCGTATTTGTTGTCAACTATCTCTCGAGGTTCATGCAGGAACCTAAGACTACTCACTGTAAAGTAGCAAAACGTATTCTTCACTATATTTGTGGCATAATGGAATATGGCCTAGAATACAAGAGGAATAACAAATTCTTCTTGCAAGGATACACGGACTCTGACTATGTCAGGTCATATGATGATCGTAAGTCAACTTCAGGATATATATTTCATCTTGGATCTGGTCTTGTCTCTTGGCACAGCAAGAAGCAACAGGTGGTTGCCATCTCATCTATAGAGGCAAAGTATCACATCACACGTGAAGTTGTGTGCGAAGTGATATGGTTGCATCACATTCTGAAAGTATGGGTCATCCATCAAAATCTCCAATACACTTGTTCTGCGACAACCAAGGTGTTTTGAACCTTGTTAAGAATCCAATGCATCATGAGAAAACCAAGCACATTGACACACAATGTCACTTCATTCGAGACGAAGTTCCAAGGCACCAAATTCAGCTTCAGTACATCTCCATCGATGCTCAAGTTGTAGACATTTTCACTAAGGTACTTGCACATGTCAAATTTGAATTGTTTTGTAGCTCTCTATGTATTGCAAAATGATGTAATCAAGGGGGATGTTAGTATAGCTAGTAGTTATCTTATCACCCAAATAATGTAATAAGGGGGGATGTTAGCGTAGCTTTAACTTATTTCATTATTAGCTAAAGGTTGTTAGCTAATTTAGGCATTATGTTATTTGTTATAACATAAGCCTATATTAGCCTTGGATGGTTCCGTAACCATCGGGCTATTATAGGCCTTTTTGTAATATTTATATTATAGGCTATCAATGAGAAAGTTGTTCGATTCGCTATCATATCTACAACATAATATGAAAGAGACCACCATAATTCGCTCAGATCAACCGTTAGAATAAAAAAAGAAGAATGCAATAGATGAGAAAGTGCAATGTGCAAATTCAAATTTAGAAGGAATTAAAGGTGCAATGGGAGATCAAGTTTATTTGGGATAAATTATCTTCATTTTATCTAGGTTATTCGAGATAAATTGTCTTCCTTTTCATCAAGTAGTATATAATCCTCTCGTGACAATAGGAATGAAAGCATTATAAAAGTTATCCCTTGCACTTTAAGGTTTCAAAAGTAACATAAAAAAATAAGGATGGAAGAAATCTATAACAATTTAGGGTTTTTAAAAAATATATATGAAAATAATTGTTATGAAAGAGCATCCTTACACTCTAAAATTAAAAATATATATATGAAAAAAAAAAGGTTTTTAAGATTATTTCTTACACTTAAAATTCTTAAAAATAAGACAAACTTATACATAATGAGTTTCACTATAAATAATCTAAAAAAATATTACAAAATTAATAAATTATTAAAAACAATATATTTTTAAATATTAAAAATGAATAACAAATAATTTAACAATTCACAATAAGAACCGTGACCGTAAACATAGTCTTTTCAATCTGTTCATTATTCCATAATCAATAACATTTCCTTCCCTTCGTAAAAATTCATTGTGCAGTCATCGCCTTCTAACAAGGCCTATGCGTTTTTTCAATCAGCCTTAGCCACTCCCCTTGAAATACGCGTAAAAACGATGGCCTTTAAACCCTAGGAAGAGAACGTTATAAAAGTGTAAGATTAATTAATGTATCCTCAAGACAACATTATGATTTTTCCCTTGATTAATTTGTTTTTGTATGTGTTCATCTTAGGGTTCTTGAAGAGGGTCTCACAATTGATGATGTAAGTGGTGTCTTTGTTGTAGACTATACACTTTGAAGGAAAGGTTAAAGGTTCAAACCACAATGTACGTAAAAGGAGATAGGTTGATGGTTCTAATCATGTATTTGGCAGTTAATTGTCATAGTTTGATGCCTTAAAGAGTCTGAGGCCCTTGCACTCAGTCACTACCAACTGACCTGTCACTTTGTGAACTAAAATGTTAAGATGAAGCTTAAGTAAGGAATCTCAATCCTTTTATAATGTGGTTTGAACTTAAGTCTCTAATCACTTTATGAGATAAAATATTAGGATGAAGAGTTTGTGTAAGGATTCACTGTCCCTTTATAGTGTGGTTTGAACTTAAGTCTCTAAGAACTTATCACTATCGGACTAAAAAATAAATAAACATACTCAAACCATATACTGAGAGTCCATAAGAACGGTGCAATGGTTAGGGCTTTGGCCTTTCTTTGAGGAAGTCCAAGGTTTAATCCACTCAGAAGGGATATGTTGGATGGTAGTCAATGCCTTGGAGGATGGAGATTCCATTGACTTCGCTTTAACAAACAACCTAAGAGTTTATAGAATAGCAGGATCAAGGTTCCATTGACTTCACTTTACCCAACTGTTGTAGGGTTTATAGAGTAGCAGGGTAATGGTCCCATTGACTTTGCTTTACCCAAAAGGCTTAGGGTTTATAGAGTAGCAGGGTCATGGTCCATTGACTTTGCTTTACCTAATGGGCTTAGGGTTTATAGGATTTATAAAAGGGTTTATAGAGTAGCAGGGTAATGGTCCCATTGACTTTGCTTTACCCAAAAGGCTTAGGGTTTATAGAGTAGCAGGGTCATGGTCCCATTGACTTTGCTTTACCCAATAGGCTTAGGGTTTATAGGATTTATAAAAGGGATCCATTAACTTTGTTTTACTGAGCGGGCTTATGGCTTAGGATTTATAAAGGGGTCCATTGACTTCACTTTACCGAGCGGGCTCAAGGCTTAGGGTTTATAGAAGGGATCCATTGACTTTGCTTTATGGGCAGGGTTAGGGCTTAAGGTTTATAGAGGGGTCCACCTTGGAGGGTCAAGGGTCCTTTTGACTTCGCTTTATCTAACATGTTTAAGGTTTATAGAGGTAGCATGATCAGGCTTATTGGCTTCATTTTATCCAATAAACCTAGGGGTTACAGTTTATAGATGGGGTTTCGTTGACTTCACTTTACCTAATGAGCATAGGGGGCTTAGGGTTTTAGGGGCAATAGGGGTCCCATTGATTTCACTTTACCTAACAGATCTAGGGTTTATAAAGGCAAGTCTTAAGATTAAAGTTTATAGAAGAGTAACCTTCACTCCCCTTTACCCAACCAACTTAGGGTTTATAAAGACACGGTTCCCATTAACATCAAAGGCTTAAGATTTTAAGAGACACATTAACCATGTACTATAGTGAAATGAAATTTAATTAAAAATAAATAAATTGATTTAAGATAACTAACTATTAACCAAAATAATGAATGCATGAGATGATGCTCTGCCGTCGCAAAACCACGGGTTCCCACTTTGCTACTTACCAATTCGATGCTCTATCGCGCCACCCACGTCGTCTACAGAGGGAATAACAACCAAAACGCCCAAGGACACATGGTGAACCGTACCGTGCGGCCAATTAGAGAGCGTGCCCGTCTCCACCACAGTCCTATGATACGTAAATTGACCTCCCTCTTTATTTAAACCTTATAAAAAGAATATCGGGCTTCTATTCCTCAACCACATTATACGAATTTTGGAATCCGCCAGTAGATGGATATATACCTCTGCTTTTCTCTGGCTTGGAAT